>NW_021025157.1:2484036-2518940 GCF_004153795.1 Camellia sinensis
GGGTTTAACATTAGCCCGGAAGGAGGGGGTCAAAAGGGTCAAGTTGAATTAATGGCCGGCCACTAACTTTTAGGATCCTCCCATGTGTGTACAACACAAATATGTGGTTCAAAGTTCAAGAAAAAGGGCCCAGGTTGTTCAACATTAGCTCGGAAGGAGGAGTTCAAAAGGGTCAATTGGATTTTCTGGCCGGGCATGAACTTTTAGGGTCCTCCCATGTGTGTACAACACAAATATGTGGTTTGGGGTTGAAGAAAGTAGCTCTAAGGTGTTCAACATTGGCTCGGAAGTGCGAAAGGCGGGTGTCGGAGGGTGAAAATGGAATATGACTGGTTGCCAAGATAATTGCTGGCCTCCCACCCTCCAGTGACCTCCCTGGTGATAAAACAGAGGCACCTGCTGAAAATGAACAAGAACCGATGCAAAACGAACCCTCGGGGGCCAAAACACGCAGTTCGGGGTCCCGAAAATGGGCTACTAAGCACCGAAAGTGGCGTTCGGCCACGAAGTGGGTTTCTCAGACTCCAGTGTCCCTCAAAAGGGAGAAAATAAGACATATGCCCAAAAACCAGAGGAAACGGAGATGGTTAGGCGGTCCCGAACAGAGGCACACGGCCAACAGTCCCGAAAATCGGGAACCGGGCTCCGAAATGGGCAAAATGGCCTACGGCCACCAAATGTAGCCCACGGCCACTGAGAGATGGTCTACAAGACCTCTCCCTCCCCTCAGGAAAAGAAACAAAGAAAACCGAGCCTGGTTCGCAAACCGAGACAAGGCACAGAAGAGGGTTCGGAAGTCCGGAGGCAGGGCTCACGGTCGCGACTCTGAAACTTTTGAACGAGCACGATATGCAAAATCACCGAGTGCTCAACTGGTGACGTCTGAGTCTTAAGGTCGGTCAAAAATGGGGTGTCTACAATCCAGAATGTAAGCCATGCCAGGTCATTAAGCATAGAACAGGTAAAGGTTAACCCATGTAGTAATTCACATACTTTAACATAAGAAAATAATAAGGAAGAAATTGAATATGGAGAATGGTCAACAGGGCACAAAAATGTGATGAACTTTAATATCTTCCTTCCATATTGAGAAGAACAAAGCCAATTGGAAATTAAAATAATCAAACCAACTTGAGTTTCTACATTAAGTGAGAGGGCATTCACACCAGAAATACTGATCTTAATTCAAGACAGTAATAAATTTTTTAAAAATGTCTAAGGCAGGCCTTTAATTTTCGTAATTCAGACTTCAAGTAGGACAAACTATTGTTTATGTCAAGAAATTGGATGGATAAGCAGAAGATGGGAAAAAACAAAACAATCAACAGATCTACCTCAAAAACTTACCAATTTCAAGCTTTCCATTGTTTCATTAAAAAAAAAAAAAGAAGAAGAAAAAGAAGAAGAAAAAGAAGAAGATGGACCCAAAACAATTATCAAACATCAAAACAACCATAACCCTTCAATTTGGATGCAGAGAAAAGCAATAACAAGATGGAAAAATTCAAAAAAAACATTTTCCGTCACCAAGAACCTAATTTCACATTCAGGTTTTAATTTTTTTAATTCAGATTCAAACATTTTCCCCAACTCACATTCAAGAAAATAAATAAATAAATAAATAAAATTTCACAACCTAAAACACAATTGTAATTTTTGATTTGCTCAATCAAAACCCTAATTTTTCAATGAAAGAGAGAGAGAGAGAGAGAGAGAGAGGGAGAGAGAGAGAGAGAGAGAGAGACCTGAAACAGAGTGATAGCATAAATAATTTAGTTCCTCATCCTCCCCTGAGTGGTTATACCAATCTCATTCTCGTTAATCGGCGTCTCTGGCCTCGGTTTCTCTACCCTCTAATACCGATCCATCTAACACAAAAAACCCAAAGTCAAAAACACAATTTTTTCTCCAAAAAATCAAAAACCCAACAAGAAAACAGTAAAAGAGTACATAGAAATTAGATCTGAAGAAGGGAATAGGAAGAGGGTTAACCATGGTGAGTGTTGAGCGAGTTCGGAACGGGTAAAAGGTAATGGAAGTCTCTAAAAACCCGCTCTCACCTTTTGCTAGTCTCCATGGCAGCTCTAGATCGATGAATTTGGTGAGAGAAGAGCCATGGCCGTTGTCGGTTGTAGAGAGAGAAATTGGAGGGGAGAGAGAGAGAAATTGGTGAGAATATGATTTAGGGTTTGAAATGGAAGGGTGTGGTAGAGGAGCTTCTGCAGATCACTAGTTGAGTTTTTAGCATTTGCAGAGAGAGAGGGGCAGGGAGAACTATGCCCAATTTCAAGAGTATATCATTTTAATATTTGGCGTGAGTATTTTGTTTTGGCACTTACTATTATTTTGGTTATATTATTTATGATAGGAGTTGTATGTCGTGAAAAGTAAAATATTTTTAATGACTAGTATATGTGTGTCATGAAAAGTTTATTTTTTAATGATTGACTTTTTATGCGTCGTAAAAAGTATAATATTTTTAATGATTGACTTTTTATGCGCCGTGAAATATTTTATATTTTTAATGGCTGGTGTATGCGTGTCGTATATAATTGATATATTAACGACATGTCATATGCACGTCCTAGAAAGTTTTATTATTTATGACTAACATTGTAAGCCGTAAAAAAAATTTCAGTATTAGCATTTACGGCCTACGCAATAGACACGCCGTAGTTGGAAAATTATTTACGACATGAAAAAAAACTAAATCGTAAAAATGAGAAATCACGCCTTGCATTTACTGTATGTCATTAATGTAGAGCCGTAAAAACTCAGTTTTGTTGTAGTGGAGAAAGAGAGAGAGAGAGAGAGAGAGAGAGAGAGAGAGAGAGAGAGGCCATACCTTTGTGTGTTTTGCAAGAGAGGGATGAGAGGAAAATTGGAGCACCAAAAAAAAAGGAAAAAAAGGGTAGGGGAGAATTAGTAGGGTTCCTTTTTTTCATTACTGCTAAATCTCAAAGTTTCCCTTTAAGATTGGTTGGTGATAAAATAATTTTGTCATTAAAAATTTTAAAATATTAAAATTATTGACGATAAAAATATATTTCTCATTAAATAGTTTTAAAATATTTAAATATAATTTTTTTCAAAAATATTTAAAATTATTGGTGACAAAAATATATTCCTCACTAATAATTTTATAATTGGTGACAAATTTTTTTCTCACTAAAAGTCTCAAAATTTTGGCACCACCCAAAAAAAATTAGAGGAAAAATCTTTAGTGATGAAATTTAATTTTTCCTCACCTGAAAATAAGTATTTATTGACGAAAATAAATTTCGTCACCTATTATTTTTACTTTTTATTATATGTGACAAAATTTTATAATTCGTCACGAATTATTCTTATTTAATGACAAAATATTTTCTTCAATACTTTTCGTCACCATAGGTTTAGAGAGTTAATTAACTTGTGTTTTGTTTTGAAAAAGAGAGAGAAAGAGAGAAATTGATAAACAAAAATAAAAAGGGGAAAAAAGTTAGTTGTCTATTTTTTCCATTACCACCCAATATGTCAAAATTTTTCCTCCAAAATTGGTGACAAAATAATTTCTTCACTAAAATGTCTCAAAATATTAAAAATTATTAGTGACAAAAATATATTTCTCACCAAATGGTTTTAAATATTTAAAATTAAGTTTCTCAAAAAATATATATACAAAATTATTGGTGACAAAAATATATTCCTCACTAATAATTTTATAATTGGTGACAAAAAAAATTTCTCAACAAAAGTCTCAAATTTTGGCGCCAACAAAAAAAAAAAAAATTAACAGGAAAACCTTCGGTGACAAAACTTAATTTTTCCTCACCTAAAAAGAAGTATTTGTTGACGAAAACAAATTTCGTCACCTATTATTTTTATTTTTTTATTATACGTGACAAAATTTAATAATTCGTCACGGATTTTTCTTATTTAGTAACAAAATTTATTTTCTTCACTACTTTTCGTCACCATAGATTACTTTTGCTGTAGTGTAGGAAAGAGCGGCCGGAATGGCGTCGCAGCATCGGCCGAAGTGCCACACAACCCTCATACCTTTGGTTTGGGTTATATGCCCACCAAAGAAGACTGGGTAAGGAAAGGTAAAGAGATGGCTGGGAGAGCCAGAGCAAAGAAGGTCGGAAAGCCTTTTGAGTTGATGCATAGGCCCATTCAGGGTACCCTAAACGGACGCTTCGTCCGGGAAGAGGAAGACTTTCCATTTTGTGGCTTCCCAGAGCCGTGGTTGAACGCGGAGAAGAAACGCGTGCCAGGTTTCGAGATCTTCTTTGACCTGCAGCTACCTGAGAATGACGTCGCCGAAGGGAAGGCAGATCTATCGGCTGAGGCTGAACATAGTAAGGAAGTGCAGTCTGAGGACGCTGAAAATGAAATGCGGGTAGCACTGGCATGTCTACTTTCAGATCCTCCGATCGAACAAAAGTGCTTGGGGGATAACTCCTCGGTATGCGTGATCGGGAACGAAACGGCTGCGAGCCTACCAGCAACTATTTTGGATGCATCCAACGCACCCTCTTTCGTCTAGCAATATGAAGAAGGATTTTTGTCCAGCAGCATCGGGTCAGGTAGTGAGCCGGAATCTGATTCCACCGAGTCTTGTGAGTCGGAATCAGGTTCCATACCCTTGAAGAACACTTCAAAGAACTGTGTGTGATCTAGGGGGATGGATTTGAGCAAGGGGCAAATGATCTCAGAAGTTTGCGCCAGCATACGAGTCAATTTCCGCCATAGATGAAGCCCAAGACGGCAACCCCTGGTATTACGATATTTGGAACTTCTTGGAAAAGGAGACGTATCAAGAGCATGAAAGATTTGTTAAACCCTTAATGGATGAAATCACTACCGTGAATGTTGGTACTGAGGAGGACCCGCGGCTGGTCCAGATCGGGTCCACGTTGTCTTCTGAGGAACGCGAGCGCTTAGTCGCTTTGTTAAAAGATTTCAAAGATGTTTTCGCGTGGTCCTACGAAGACATGCCTGGAATCGATCCTGAGATTGTACAGCACCGGATCCCTCTTGATCCCGAGGCCCGACCTGTCAAGCAGAAGCTCAGAAGGATCCGCCCTGATTGGGCCATTAAGATCAAGGAAGAGGTCACCAAGCAAATCGATGCAGGCTTCCTGCTGGTATCTGAATACCCGACTTGGTTGGCCAACATTGTTCCAGTGCCGAAGAAGGATGGCAGAATTCGGGTATGTGTAGACTTCAAAGATTTGAACAGGGCCAGTCCGAAGGACAACTTTCCCTTGCCGCACATTGATGAATTGGTGGATTTCATGGTAGGGCACGCCTTGCTTTCATTTATGGATGGCTTCTCAGTCTATAATCAGATAGTAATGGCACCCGAAGACCGGGAGAAGACTGCATTCACTACCCCGTGGGGTACATATTGCTACAGAGTGATGCCATTTGGGTTGAAGAACGCTGGAGCTACTTATCAACGGGCAGCAACCACGATATTGCATGATATGATTCATAAAGAGGTCGAGGTGTACGTGGACGACATGATTGTCAAGTCCAAAGAAAGAGAGGGCCACTACACCGCCTTACAAAAGTTCTTTCAAAGGATCAGAGAGTTTCGGTTGCGGTTGAATCCCCAGAAGTGTACATTCGGTGTTACAGCGGGAAAAATGCTAGGGTTTCTGATTACGCAAAGGGGCATCGAGGTCGACCCTTCAAAAATCAAGGCCATCTTAGAAATGCCACCACCAATGACTGAAAAGGAGGTGCGAGCCTTTCTAGGTAAAGTGAAATTCATAAGACGGTTTATCTAAAAATTAACCTTGACTTGTGAACCACTTTTTGGTCTCCTAAAGAAAGGAAAGAAATTCCAATGGGACGGCCGATGTCAAGCAGCTTTTGAACAGATCAAAGAATATTTACAGAACCCGCCCGTGTTGTCACCGCCAGAACCAGGGAGACCGTTGATATTGTACCTTTCAGTAACTGAGACCACCATGGGCTGCATGCTTGCACAAGAGTCAGAAGACAAAGTGGAAAGGGCCATTTACTATCTGAGCAAGAAGATGCTGGATTACGAGACCCGCTACACTCCGCTGGAAAAGGCTTGCTTGGCCTTGGTATGGGCTACCAGGAAGCTGCGGCACTACCTGTTAGCTCACTCTGTAATGTTGGTTTCACGCTTGGATCCCATCAAATATCTTTTCGAGAAACCGGCACTTACGGGTAGGCTAGCTCGTTGGCTGCTGTTGCTTTCCGAATTTGATCTGAAGTATGTAACACGCAAGTCAGTAAAAGGAAGAGCAGTAGCGGAGTTCCTTGCCGACCACCCGGTTGAAGGGGATGAAGCGATTGAGTACCTATTCCCAGATGAAGCCATTCTGCACATCGAAGATGAAACTTGGACGATGTACTTTGACGGAGCGTCGAACCAATACGGGTATGGGATAGGAGTGTTGCTGATAGCGCCGAATGATTCCCGTATCCCTTTAGCATTCAAGCTCCGGTTCAAAGTCTCGAACAATGAAGCAGAATATGAGGCATATATTGCTGGCCTAGAAGCAGCCCTAGAACTAGGGGCAAAACGGTTGGACGTCATTGGGGATTCGAACCTTGTTGTATCTCAAGCAAAAGGAGACTGGAAAGTCAAAGAGGAAAGGATGATAATTTACCACCAAACCTTGGATTTGTTAATCCCTTGATTTGAGAAGCTAAATTTCACCCACCTAGTAAGAGAGAACAACAGGTTTGCAGATTCACTAGCAACTCTATCTTCCATGATAGACATCCCGTCCAGAGTCCGGATGCGTCCAGTCATTATTGATCAGAAGTTTGTGCCGGCATATGAATCAATCGCTGCCATAAATGAAGTTCAGGACAACAACCCCTGGTATTACGACATTTGGAACTTCTTGAAAAAGGAGGCGTATCCACCGGGGGCAAATGCCAAGGATGAAAGGGCAATCAGAAGAATGGCTGTTCAGTTCATCATCTGCGGGGGTAAACTGTATAAGAGAGGTCATCTGGGAATGCATAAGCTCTGTGTAGAAGCTGAAGAGTCGAAACGCCTGATGGAGGCCATCCACGGAGGAGAATGTGGGGCACACATGAATGGGGTAATGCTGGCCAGAAAGATCCTCAGACAGGGTTACTGCTGGTCTACCATGGAAGAGGATTGTATCGGCTTTGTTCGGCGATGCCACAAATGCCAGATCCATGCAAACCGCATGAACATCCCGCCGTCAAAGCTGTACAACATGACGTCCCCATGGCCATTTTCAGTTTGGGGAATCGATGTGATCGGAGCTGTCACCCCAAAGGGATCGAATGGGCATGAGTTTATCCTGGTAGCGATAGATTATTTCACGAAGTGGGTCGAGGCCCAATCATACGCAGTGTTGAAGGCGTCGCACGTCGCAAAGTTTATCAGAAACAACATCATCTGTCGCTACGGGGTTCCAAACGAGATTATTTCGGATAATGGTTCCCACTTTAAGAAGGAAGTGATTGACTTGTTGAAGAAATACAACGTGGCTTTTCATAAGTCATCCACATACCAGCCGCAAACCAACGGAGCAGTTGAGGCCGCCAACAAGAACATCAAGCATATACTGCGGAAGATGGTTGAAACCTACCGGGATTGGCCAGATAAGTTGCCGTTTGCTCTGTGGGGCTACAGGACTTCAATTAGAACTTCTACCGGATCGACTCCGTATTCATTGGTTTATGGGATGGAGGCCATTCTACCTATCGAAATTGAGGTTCCGTCATTAAGAGTATTGGCTGAGTGTCAAATAGCTGAAGCAGATTGGCAGTAGAGCAGGTTTGAGGAACTCATGCTTTTTGATGAGAGAAGACTGAAAGCACTATACCATGTTCAAAGTTATCAACGCAGGATTGCCCGGGCTTTCAACAAGAAGGTTAAGTCTAGGAATCTAAAGGAAGGGGATTTGGTACTCAAGGACAACCGAGCTCCCATCCACGACCCAAGGGGCAAGTTCAGACCCAATTGGACTGGTCCCTACATCATCAAAACTATCTGGTCAGGTGGAGCTGTGGTTCTGATGGATCTAGATGGCCTGGAATTTTCCCAACCGATCAACATGGACAAGTTGAAGAAATATTACCCTTGAGAGGCTCGCTAGGCCGAAAACCCGAAAGGGCGACCTAGGCAAAAGTTAGAGCACAAAAAATTAGAAAATATAAAAACTGAGCTCGCAAGGCTGAAAACCCGCAAAGGGCAGCTTTGGCAAACGTTAGAGCGCAAAAGGAGAGTGAAAATACTCGAGTGAACCTAAGCCTGAACTACGTAAGGCTTGATTCCCATCTTTGGGATACGTAGGCAACTTCATCCTGAGGTTCAGCCATAACACTTCCCCGATCAACTTTGTCCATTTGATCATCTCAGTCGTCTTTTTCTATCAGCATCCATTGGAATCTCCAGTGCAGTGCTCTTCAGACTAGGGGCAACTTTCCGTTGCTGTGCAGTGTTGCGGTGCTCTTCAGACTAGGGGCAACTTTCCAGTTGCAGGGATCTGGGGTTGTGCGTCTCGATGACAGATCTCAGGCGTGTCCAGTTCTGATCCACATCGAAAATGATTTTGAGAAGTTTTAATAGAAGCCGACTTTGTTCAAATAATCTTTTTACAACTCTGACCATTTTTGGACCAAAGCGGAAAATTTTCAGTACCACAACCTTCAATTTCACTGATTTCAAAACATAGTTCTCCTGCACTTGCATACAATCGAAGTTGCTTTTTATTACATTCATAAAGAAAACTTGAAAGTACTAATAAAGCAATAAGTCTGGGCATAGTCAAGTCAGGTGCTCCTGCGCCCCCTCCCAGAGCTGGTCGAAACTTCTGACGCCAAGGTGGGCCCGACCTGTGCCTCCTCATTGAGCCAATCCAAGCACTCGTCAGACAAAGTGCAACTGAAAGTAGGAGCGGGGGCCAAGAGTTCTCTCGTCCTCCACGCGGTGGCCTGCCAAGCAAGCTGTGCACCTCAGGCTGGGAATGCAGCAGAATACTCTATCCCCTCTGGCGGGCAGGTTTGGTCATGGTCAAATTGGCGTCGAATCCAAAATGGGAAGTAGAATACACAGTGAGTGAGACCAACCAATTGAATCCCAGTCTGCCGGGGCATATTGTAACTCATTGCCGGAAGGCTCAGCTTAGGGCACCGCAAAGCAATACGGTCTGCGGACAAGCGGCACATCCAAGCAAACCACCATCCCTCATCCAGGGCATTGACTAGACGGTGCCAAAAGAAGCAGCCGCGAGCTGAATATGCTGGGCAAGAGTCCACAACCTGCAGTTTGTCCATCAACCATACCTGGGGAGGGATGAAAAATGAGAGAGTAAAGAATAGAGAGATGTACGAGGAGAGAAAAGCGAGAATAGGGATTTGTGAGAAAAGACCGAGCTTGAGGGCCGAGTGATGTGAGCAATGCATAATGTGAGATTGGGTGGAAAACATTACCTGTAGTAGTAGTGGACTCCCTGCTAATCTGGCCGTCTCATGACGATAAAAGGCGTCTAAGCCCATCAACGTCTCAGCCAGAGTCATGGCAATACAGCTCTTGCCCTCCTTCAAGCCTTGGGCAACCTCAATCAGCCGGACACTAGACCCTCCAGAGCCTGAGACAAATAGAAAATGAGATAGCATGCACAAACAAAGGGCATGTCGCCGGAAGCCTTGTCAGTGATGGTTGTTGCGATCACCAGCATCAGAAAACCGATCGGTCAAACTCGGAATGTCCAGCATCCCGTCACAAATCAGAGACCGAGCGTCACGCATGCTGAGTCCACACATTCGCCCTAAGGATTGGGCATGGCCGAAATTAAGTTGGGGCAAGAGCTCCTCGTCGCGCTCGAACTCCATTAAGGCTCGAAAATCTTCAAAGGTAGGACATATCTCTTGCCCAGCGAAGCTAAAGACATGCGTCACCGGATTCCAAAACCTTGCCGCGGCAGGGAGAAACGGGAGGTGCAGTGGGATACGATCCAGAGTGAATAGTGTATTTATGCCGAAACCCCGGAAATTCAACTTTTCCGAACCATCCAAGCTAGCAATCCAAGCTATGAGATTTTGGGCAAGAAACTCTTCCATCAGAGCAAATTAGTGTGGAATTGAGAAAAACTACGAAGTTGGGGTCTTTTGTAGGAGATAAGGTTGGGTGGAGGACAGGTGTCAACATTCTGGTGATTCCCCTCATTAATAGCCGGCCGGCCAAATATCCTACCGACCGGCCATTACCTTTTGCTGACTGAATAAATTTCTGGCCGATGGCCATTCCTTGCGGCCGATGGCCTCTACCCCTGGCCGATGGGCTTCCTCCTGGTTCCCCGAGCTATTTATGCTAGGGATTGGGGAACTCTACCACCTCCAATCCCTCCCCCGGTGATCGATTCTTGCGGAGTCACGCCTGTCTGCTTGTCGAGTTATTGAACATTTGCTTATCGAGTTGTATTTCACTCTCTTTGAGTTTTTGATTTGTCTATCGAGTTGTACTCACACTTGTTTAGTTATATCATGCCTTTGTTTTGCTTATCGAGTTGTAAGTCAGTTCACTGCCTAATTATTACGATGCAAATACTCAGTGTTCAAAATAAGTTCAATTTCGTTCACATTGTGGTGTGATACCTTGCGATGCGATGCATAGAAAGTTTACAAACGCAACATCTTTTGAACAAAATGGTCGTTTCATTCCTGTCACGTGCTTTGCAAAATGTGTAATTTTGAGAAAGAATAAAACCTGCCCGAGGCAGTGCAATGTGCTTAAACTACTAGTAAAAAGGGAAGTAAAACATAGAATGACAGGGTAGCAAAGTGTCGGAATGGACACCAGCAAAACTCCCCTTGCGGTCAACGCACCTTCCGTGCCTTTGTTCGGGTCAACGACATGGTTTGGCACCTTCATTACTTGAGACCATGCGGGAAAGCACACCTTTGAAACGTGGACCTTCGAGTTGACCTCAGGCCACAACTTCTGCGAACGATGCTCGATACGTACGAAGAACGTCCCTTCCCGTATCCTTTTCATGTCTTGAGGATTCCCACAAATCGCTTCAATTACGCTGTGTTACAGTATTTTGCATCCGTGCATTATGAATGATATGTTTTCGCTCACATGTGTTCAAGTTTCTCTTTATACACTTTGCTTGCGTAGACCGCATATTAATTACGTTACTTGCGTAGACCGCATGTTTGTAATTAATTTCATTGCTTGCGTAGACCGCATGTTGATTGCGTTACTTGCGTAGACCGCATGTTTGTAATTAATTTCATTGCTTGCGTAGACCGCATATTAATTACATTACTTGCGTAGACCGCATGTTTGTAATTAATTTCATTGCTTGCGTAGACCGCATGTTGATTACGTTACTTGCGTAGACCACATGTTTGTAATTAATTTCATTACTTGTGTAGACCGCATGTTTTGCTTGCGTAGACCGCATGTTAACTATGTTACTTGCGTGGACGGCATATTTGTAATTAATTTCATTGCTTGCGTAGACCGCATGTTGATTACGTTACTTGCGTAGACCGCATGTTAATTACATTACTTGCGTAGACCGCATGTTCAATTTCATTACCTGCGTAGACCGCATGTTTTGCCTGCGTAGACTGCATATTTGTTCAAAAATTCATTACTTGTGTAGACCGCATGTTTTACTTGCGTAGACCGCATGTTTGTTACTTACGTAGACCGCATATTCTACTTGCGTAGACCACATTCTTATGTCCAATTTCATTACTTGCGTAGACTGCATGCTTATGATCAAATTCATTGCCTGCGTAGACCGCATGCTCCACTTACACATCTGTACCTTCACAGCATAGTTATGCTCTCCACCTGCTTTGCGTTGTCACGCATTTCGAGTACACTATTATGCATGTTGCTAACGATATTGTACCTGTTAAGTTTGTTTTCTTTATAGGCACGATATTGTATGTACGGTTCATTTGAGGCTGGTGCAACCAGACGAGCCGCACAGGTATTGTATCCTCCGAGTGAGACGTATTGAGAATTACATAATTCTCTTACATCCCTTCTGCATTGTAGTGTAGTTCAGTGTATGCTAGCTTAAAATTGTCGCATGTGTGCTTCGTTACAGCTTTCTTTGCATGATCATAAGCTATGTCCGGCTCTGTGCATTGTCTTGCATTTTGCCCCTGCCTTCGGGCACATATCTTGATTATCTTGCATGTTTGTCTGAGTCTTCGGCCTTATCAAAAATGGGTCGTCTCTGGGCTTTGACATTCACTCCCGTCATTGTTATGACTTTCGAGTTCTGTCAAAGAGGGGCAACTGTAGACACCCCATTTTTGACCGTCCTCAAGACTTGGACGTCACCGTTTGAACACCCGGTGATCATCCATGTTTGTGTTCATTTGGAGTTCCCGGAGGTTTCGGCTACGCGCCTTGCCACAGGATCTCCGAACTCGACTGTTTAGTGTCTGGTTTTGCACCAAACACTTGTGTTTTGCCTTGGAGGGGCAGGGAATGCCTTGTGAGGCATCCCCACACATCACCGGCCATGGCCAGAGGCCACGGCTGGTGTTTTGCTACCATCGGCAATCTATATTGCCGATCGGCATTCTTTTCTGCCGGTCGGCACTCAATTTTGTCAAAATGGCATTTTGAGCGGCCGACTACTGTTCATCTACGTTTGGTAGATATTTTGTGCCAGCTGTGATAGCTGGCACCAACTCTGTTTCCTTCCATACACGTGTATGGAGGGATTTCCCTCTAAGCAAGCTTGTTGTGTAAGCTTTGCAAGGGGGACTTCTATAAGAGGAGGGCTCTCCTCCTTCTTCTAGGTTGGCAAGTTTGAAGAGAAAACCAGAGCTTATACATATACATACACTCTCTCTCTATATTTCCCCCTCTCTCCTCCTTTGTGTGTGTTTGGTGGCCTTAAAGTGTGTTTCTACCTTAGTTTTGCACTAACACACACACTACCACACCTTGCTTCGACTTTGAGGCACTTTGAGGGTTCTTTTTTGAGGTTTTGGGCTGGTTTTGGTCAATAGAAGGTGGCTGGATCATCTGTTCTTCAAAGGTTCTTCAAGGGTAATCACTTTGCTTTACTTTCCCCAAACTTGCACTAGTTTTTTACCTATCTTGCTTACTGATTTAGGCTTTGTGCATAACATAAAAAAGGCTTATATTTTCATGCTTAAGAACTTTCATTAAGGTTGTTTTGTGGTTTGAGTTCAAACTCACCCTCTTAGGCCTTATTTGGCCCTTTTGGATGCTTCCTTTGTGAGGCCTTGTTTGCTTGAGTGTTTTAGTCTTCTCACCACTGAAAACCAGTGTATCTCAGTGGTGAGGAAGGTGGTTTGAAGTCTTTTATAGGGGAGGGACACCCCTCTCCCTTCATTGCTTTATTTCCTTGCCTGTTGGCTTAAAGGGCAACATGCATGCTTGACTAATTTTGGCCCTATTTCACAGTTTTTTTTGGTGTCTCTAGGTCACATGTCATATCTGTTTTGGGTCAGATTTGTGGCCTTTTGCATGCTTAACATACTTGCTTTGCATTCCTCCATTTGGCCTAGAAATGCATCTTATGTTTAGGTCATGGTTCTTGCATGTATTAGCCTAATTTCATGAAGGTATTGGCCTTACTTTACCATGTTTAAGGCCTGTTGGCCATCTATTTCAGTCATGCTTGCCTTGTTTGGTGTCATCTCTTTGTGTTTTAGCTTGTAAGCTTTGAGCATATTGACCTCTAGCATGCGTAGCTATGACCATCCTCATGATTTGGCATCATTTAGGATCGTATTTCAGTCCATAAATCATGTTTGTATGTGTGCATATGTGACCTCTTTCATGCTTTAAGGATATGCCCTTTTATGCCTAAACATGAGTTTTGGTTCATGCATCTCATTGGAGCCACTTAAGCTACCATATTAGTGGGTTTTGGAGTCCATTTTTGCATGATGAGTTTCTGTTTTTTGCTTGTCTAATTCATGCCATGAATGGTCATGTTAGTGGAAATAAAGTGCCCTTCTTGTGCCTTGGCCTTAAGTCCATTGGCTTGCGTGTTGGCATGAGTGTTTGTCCGCCTTTTTGGGCACTTTTGGCCACTATTTTGAGGTGGATTGAGGTCTGCCCCTTTATGGTTTAAGGCCACCCTTGCATGCTTGTCTCATGTTTGTTGCATAATTGCTTCATAGGGTGTTGTAACATGATGATCCTATTGCTTAAACCATCTATGTTTCATTGCATTTGCATCTTGCATGCCTAGCATTGCATACTTGCCATGGTAGTTGCATAACATTTGGCATGCCTTGCATCTTAAATCTCATGTTGCATTTTCGAGTCATGTTTGCATAACATGCATTGCATTACTTGGTTTGGGGTGTCAAACCAAGTGTGAGGATTAAGGAGCGTTCATACTATAAGTGATGTAACGCGTCTTAACTCTCGGTCACCGGGGCCCTTGACTTAGACATGATAGGGTCTTGGTTCTCATTTGTGTGTTGCATGCATTTTTACATCAAATGGCAAGCTTGATCACTTAGGCTATCACGCACAATTGATGGCTCGAGGATCGAGGGCCATGCTTCCCTGAGTTCAAAGCATGATGGGGAACATGACCATGCTCACATGTGCCTGAAATCCCATGCCATATACTGTCTGTCCTCTGTTGCTGTCAAAACTGTCTTCTGCAGGAAGCTTCTGTCGACCGGCAGCGTCCAATGCCGACCGGCCATTTGTGAATGGCCGATAACTCCATCAGAAGTCGATGGAAATTACATATGGCCGGTGGGCATCTCCTCTAGCCGATGGTATTCTACAGTGTGCAAGAAACCTGTCCCAGAACTTTGGCAATTTTCAGAGAAGCAGGGCAGTGTAAACAGAGGCGGTAGTGGTATGGTACGAACTCTCCGAGCGAGACGGGTTCGAGCATGCATCATTCGCGCATCCCAAGGCGGGGGCTGTGGCCACCTTTCTTTTTGCATTCATTCAGTCAATTAATTAGAAATTCTGTAATAATTTATGCGTTTAATATTCGGACTGTAATATTTATTTGGACCCTCCGACTGAGGGTAATTATGTAATAAGTGTGCGTGAGTGTGTGTATGTCTTCCAACCCCACGTCTTTCTTCCCTTTTATTTACCTGCTTATGATGGTAAACTAGGGCATATTTAAAATTAGCATACCTTATGCTATGCATGCGTGCATTCATACATTTGCCTTGCATGCACTAGGCTCGGCACATTATTCTAACTGCATTTGTACTTCAATTTCAAATTGAATACGTGATAGTTGTAGCATTTCACATGCCATGTTTAGATTAGCCGAGCCTATCTTAATCGCATTCTATATGTGTTGCATTAGCCACTTTAACATGAACTAGGATCACGCATGTTTGCTAACCAGTTTATTGTTTTGGCTTGGAGTACGATGTAAGTATTTTATGCTTTAGCATACCGCATGCGTGTGAGTGTTGCCATAATAGCATGATTACCATGTGGCTAGATGCTTACGTGATAAACTGTTTGAATGCCTGTGGGTGAAGGCTGGATTGTTTGAGTTGGAAAAACTCGTTGAAATTCGTATTTTAGCCTACTTGCGAGTAGCAAAGTCCAAAACATTTTTCCAAAACAAACGGATATGTAATGCTTATTTCCAAATTAGGCAATCTAGTCTATACTTGTTTGTTGTGCGCATAACGTAGTAATTCTAGGCTAATAATTGGAATAAGAACACATAATGTTTTCAAAAACGGATATCACGGTTAGTAGAGACCGATCTTCGGATCGGGAAAGAGGGGGTGCTCATAGCTGACCTTCCCCAATCGTACCCTAGCTCCCGAGCCGAGGTAACTCTGGTGATGACGGACATGTGGCCTTCGGCACCGAGTCAGGGTTTCCTAAATTCCCCCATAAAAAAAAATATTTAGGTGGCGACTCTGTATCTGGCAAAGCAGTCCATGTTTGGCACTTCTTTTCAAAAAATCTGTTTCTCAAAACGATTTGCCGGATTTGGACTCTTTTGTTCAAGATTAAGAACCGTGACACAAATCAAGTCCGAACTGTAGCAGCGAGGGCCCCCCACGCAGGCGCGTCTACACCTACACCTATTAAGACCAAGCATGGGTTGGCTCAACCAACAAAATCAGAGTTATATCATGGCATAATAACCCCAGAAAACTACTGAGAGGGTATCCCAAAGACACAAGCATAGAGGCATGCAAAATGATCCATTCATGAGGCATAAAACACAAACTCGCCGAGGCATTGGAAGCATGTCAAATGCAAGTGTGTGACCACATTATATGGACTGAAATAACATTTCAAGTGATGCCAAATTATTGAAATAGGTCAAGTAACACATGCTAGTGGACTTGATACATAAAGCTAACAAGCTAGAATACACTATAGCTATACAAAGCAAGTCATGCATGACTAAAAAAACCAAAATCAGACCTTAAACATGGTAAAACCTGAACAAATTCTTCTCAGAGCTAAGCCAAAAGCATGCTAGAATGACATGTTAAAGCATGAGACATACTAGGCTAATTCATGGAAATGCTCTACAAGTGCATGGAGCATGCAAAGGCTAACCAAACCAATCCAAAATAGAGGTATGACATGGCAAAAAATCACCAAAAACCTACTGAAATAGAGCCAACACATGCAAGAAAGACATATTACTATGATGAGCAACAAATGGGATTACACTACACATACATGAAGCATGCAAGGAGTGATAAAACCAACCATGGATAGACTTAAGGAAGGTCCTAAAAGTCATAAAAAAGTGCCTGAACCAGGCCTTAGAAGTATAGGGATACATGCTCCTTTGATAGGCCAATAATACAAGCAAACAAAAACAAGAAGAGAGGGGGCCACCCCCTCTGATTCGATGCCTCAAAACCACATGCTTACCACTGAAAATCCACTGGATTTCAGTGGCTAAAAGGCCAAACCAAGACCATTCCAAAGGCATTAAAGCATGGCACAAAACAAGGCCAAACAAGGCATACAAGAGAGTTGTACACCCCTAACACCAAAAAGACCTTAAACAATCATCAAAAGCACTTAAAAACAAGACTTTTTTCAGTTGAAAGCAAGGCCTAAAACAATATACAAGGATGGCCAAAATGAGGTACAAACAAAGGCTTAAACGGGGAATAAACTCACCCTTGAAGATCACCTTCGAAACCAGCAACTTCAGAGGCTAGAAACCATGTTTCTGAGCTCAAGAAACCCCCCAAGAACCTCAGCCCAAAGATGGTGGTGTATCTCTATGTGTTGTAGGTGCAAAAGTGCAAGAAAAATGGACTTTAGAGCATAAACAAACACCATATAGAGAGAGAGTGCGAGAAATATATAGAGAGAGAGAGAGAGATACAACTCCTCTAAAAATCTTCCAACCTCTGATATAGAGGAAGGCTTCCTCCTTATATAGAAGAAAGCAAGAAGAAGCTTGTTAAACAAGCTTGGCAAGAGCTTCACCCCTCCATACACGTGTATGGAGGGGAAAGGAGTGAAAACCAGCTGGCTCAAAAGATCAGGCGTGAAACCTACTGAGACAAGGGGTCTGCCGGCCATCAGTGGTGGCCGGCAGTGGCTCATTGATGGCCAGCAGGCTCTATTAATGGCCAACAGGGCAAAGTTGATGGCCAGCAGGGCCAAAAGGTGGTCGGCAGTGATTCCAAAAAAACATGCAGAAAGGACCAACACATGGTCCAAATATGGGGCAAGAAGGATACGGGGTTTGGAAAGCTCAAACCTGTGACGTTCTGTCGCGACAGTCGAGTACTCAGGGAGCAAACGAACTAGTTGTTAGGTGTACCTGTAAGCACAACCAAGTCTTGAGGACGGTCAAAAATGGGGTGACTACAAAAAGAAAGATTGGATCGAGAGTTTTACCGATTATTTCTTAATTTTGCTAAAGTTTCAAGTGGGTTCTCATCTTTAACTTCTAATCTTGAGGTAGGGATGTCTTTAACTTGTTATATCTTTGATTTGAGACCCACATGTGGTAATTTCATTAGATATTCATCCTTATATATATATATATATATATATATATATATATATAGTATATATGCATTGTGTTGGTTAATAAATGATTTAGAAGGATGTGGTCAATAAGGGTTTTTGTTGTTGATGAGGAAAAGTAGGCCTTAATCCATAAAAGAGAGAAAACCCCAAATTTTCAGTAAACCCTAGTTTTGAGATTTGTTCAATAAAGAGGGGTTTTACTCAATTGGTTTCAAAAACATGAAATTGAATGTATTTACTTAATTTTAAGGTTGAAATGTAAGATTTGAAACTTTTCTCTATATACACCTTGAGTTGTAAAGGTTGTCAATGAGGTATCCTCCATTATTGATGTGTAAAGTAGTGAATTGTTATGAATTGAAATCATTGTAGGGAAAATTGAAGATTTATAAATTCATGCATCATATGCATTCCAAATTTCTCTTTTGACACTATGATGAAGTGATTGCTGGAAAGTGGAATGGGGTAAATAGTCTATGAGTCCGAGTAGTGAGCTGGGTTGGTTTTTGAGTTGTGTAATGTAATTAGTATCCGCGCGGGGAGTCAAGATGCCCAATTACCCTGTCTGGGCATATCGCTGGACGAATGTGGGAAAATGTTTTTGGGTGTCCACAATCCCACCTTTTTCGGAGCCGGCAAATGTGGAAAAATAGTTTTTGGGTGTCCATGATCTCGCTGTTTCAAGAGTCAAAAATGTGAAAAAAAACATGGTTTTTGGAAAATGGTTTTGGGTGTCCGCATCCCCATCATTTCTGGAGTCAGCAAATGCAGAAGGGAAAAATGTTTTGGGTGCCTATCGCCCCACCGTTTTTGGAGCCAGCAAATGTGGGACTATTTTCAATATACAAAACTATATATATGTATGCTTTCATTTTTGGCTCGTACTTGGGACGTCATAGTATATTTACCCCCCATGGATAATGTGGAAAGATTGACCATATTTCATGCAGTGCATGTTTACATTCACATACATAAACACGTATATACATCTTCATGTTTATATTTCAAATGTTTGCATTGCATGATCATGTGTCTTTCAATTAATTATACAACTTGTTAAATTCATTACCTACTGAGCTTTTGCTCACCCCAAAGCTAACCAATTTTAGGAAATGAAGACTAATCATCTCCTAAGTGATTTCTTGAGAAGAAGAAAACCATTTTGGAGTGTGAATCCTTTTGTTGAAATCTTTTGTGTTCAAGACTAAGGTTGTATTGTAATTGGATGCCGATTTTATGCTAGTGTAACAAGGAACACATTTTTGGAGGAAGTCCACTTGCGACTTGTCTTGTTGTACATTTTTTTACTTTTGAAATATTTTGCTTTGTTTATGGATGTAATGAGACGATATTGTAAATCTTAGGGGATAGTTTAAATGGGAATGAAATGTAATGAATGTTATTTCATTATTTTGTCTATATTTAAATGGCGTGTGTTGTATGGCGGGAATGCCCAAGTGAACAGGATAGGGAGACATTCTCCCAAGGTGTTACAATATCTATGTGCTTCTCTTCTTTCACCTTGATCCTAAATCATGTATCTTTTCTTTTTTTTCTTCATCTATGTCTAGATTCTTGCTTTTGCATTTTATTTCCATTGATTTAGGTTTGAGATTTGATTTAGAACATTGTTACCCTAGGAGAATTGAAACACAATCTTCCTTAGTCAACCAGAATCCTTGCCATTGTGCCATTAGGATCTAGCCGAGGTCTTCAAACCCATATCAAATCCCTTTTTGCATAAAACAGTACCCAAATCACCTTCGCCGAGATCATGGAAATGTTCGGTTGGAGGGTAGATTCACTGACCAAACTAGAGTACTTTCACCATGAGTTCTCTATCCCATCCGACGTTCAACTCAGGCTGTCAGGGTAGAAGAACTCCATTATGCCTAGAGAGAACAACATGCCATTCCCAGTAGTTTCCATTATCGAGGGTGGAATTAGGTTTCCCTTAGACATCCTCTTCAAAGAAGTCATCCATATCTATAAACTCAATCCTATGCAACTAACCATAAACACCTTCAGGGTTATCAACGGTATAGCAGAATTGGCACGTTCGCTAAAAGCTAGGATTACTTTATTCGACATCTAATACCGCTATACTATGTGTGGCCTTAAATCCACCAGCGGCTATACATACTACCTCAAACCTAGATCCACCAAGTATAAACTCATAGCCGACCTTCATGACTCTAATAAAGGTGCTGGAGACGATTATTTGATTGTCTTGGGAAACTGGGAATCTTCGTCAGATGATGATCTTCATCTCTTCCCACTGGGCTGAGGAGTCTTTAGGAAGATGAGGGTAAGAACCTAGTCATCACAAAGTGTATTTTCTTTTCAACACTTAGTAATTTATTTCTCTTATGTTTGCTAATGTTTTTTTATTGTTTCTGCAGCTCTTCCTCAGCCATCAAAGAACTTCTACCAAACGTACATCCTAAGCGAAGATCTCATCCGACTTCTCAGCTTGCCCGTCGAGGTCCGCAAGGCCCCACTCCTGTTAAATTACGTACCAACCTACCTATCCCCACTCTCCGATATACCAAGGAGGAGCAAGACTCCTCCGTCTGCGTCAACTACACCTGTAGCTTCTTCTCCAAGGTGAAACCAAGCCTCATCGTCTGCCTCTGCTCCAATTTAACTCATTCCATCATCATAGTGCCAACACTGTTGCCATCCTCCGAATGATCTGGCAAGCAGAACCCAAAGTCGCAAGTCCTAAGTTTCAGACACACTAGCGTACGATCTTGAGAATCCTCCTATTGCCCTTCTTACCATTAGATTTGGCACCGAGGTAACTATCACCACCACATCCGAGGAAATGGAATGCAAACAAGCTGTGGTCAAAGATCTATACCAAGCGTTGTCATTGTTCAATCTTCTCCTTCTCAGTCCTAGCCAAAGCTGAAACCTAAACCAAAACGAGTATAGAAGGCCAAGGCCAAGGCCATTGTCACTAAGATCTCTTTGGATTCTGAGAAGGATCCAAAGGACTCCGTGCTGATATCGAAATTGGCCAACGCCGAAAAGAGGCCAGCCGAGGCTCAGCCATCCAACGCAAGCGGCTTCCATCCTGAGGACATCTGAGCCCTCGAGGTCTTTGTTGGAGACTGACCATTGAAGGCGAGTGACAGCGCCATTGAGAGCCTAGAGGTCGGTGCTGCTCTGTCCACGATCGTGCTTCTCCCTACCAACATGAACCAGCTCGCCGACTTCAATCAGTACGAAAACTTCGCTATGATGATGCAGCACTCAGTCTGGGTAAGTCTCTGAATTCTTCTGTCTTTCCATTCAATTTTCATTTCAATCATTTGTACTTAGTCAAATTTCTCTTGACTTGCTTCTTCTCTTGCAGGCCATCCAACACGCGCACTCTCACGTAATCAAGACTGAGATGGTGAAGAAAGAATTGATGAAGAAAACTCAAGAGACTACTGGTCACTTTGCCTCACTCAACAAAGTTAAGGCTCACATTCGCAGACTGTTGGACAAGGCCAAGGCTGTCCAGACTACCCAAGCCAAGGCCGAGGCCAAAGCCGAGGCCGTTGTCCAGGTCGCCAAAGCCAAGGTGAAGAAAGCTGAAGCGAAGGAAGCTAAAGTTGAGTCCAACTAAAGGAGGCCTTGGCGACCAAAGAGGCCAAGATCAAGGTGGCCAATGAAAGGGCCTATTCTAAGGGGCAGACTGATGTGTGAGAAGCTTATAAAAAGCAAGTCAACATGGCCTCTAACAAAGGTTATTATCTCAGCTGGATGGTAGCCCTCAAAAAGTTGTCTGTCCTCGAGGACTCGCCCTTCCGTGACATCGGCCAGCTCAATACCCTTTCTCTCCCTCTCCCAACCAATTTGAAGATGAGAATGAGCAAGCAGAAGAGGTCAACAACGAGGAGGCCGAAGACAAGGAAAAGGCCAAGGCCAAGGTTGCAGAGAAAGAATTGGAAGCTGATGTTGGGGCCAAGTCCCCTACTCTTAATGACCAAGTCCTGGACTTCACTTAGGAGGATAGAGACGAGGTCTCCAAGAGTGCCTCTCCCAAAAATGGTGCTTCTGATGCCAAGGTTCTAGCTGTAGAGAAGAGCCTAGACCAGACACTTTAAGAGATAGATGTTGAAATTGCTACCGAGGACAAAACACCGCCGACAGCCGAGGTTACACAGTCCGAGATCAATGCATAAGACCCCAACACTTAGGAACTTTCTTTCCATTGTACTTTTTCTTTCTAGTTGTATCTTCTTCTTTTCTGCTTTTAAACAGTTTGCAACTTTTCTTATAAACAATATCTATTTTGTTGGGCTGATGTGCCTATTTATGTACTTCAACAAGCTTTCCTTTCAATGCAAGTCCTCTCTTTCTTCTAAGTGTTGAATGTTGCTTATGGTTTCTATATCTTTCTCACATTTAGAATTTTTCTTGTCCTTCCATGTCACGCCCCAAACCCACCCCTAAACGTTTCGGGCATGACTTATTCAGAAACGGACACTTAACCTGATATACGAAATATATCGGGCCTGGACGAAAGCATTAATAAAATTAAATAACATAAAACATCATCCATTGAGCTACCACTACTATGCCAGGACCGCAAACATTACATTAGGTAGATAATACACAGGAAGCATACACCCGCGCTTTAATTATAGCCATTCACATTCATACAAAAGTACTAAAGAAGAAAGGGGTTATTTACATTCAACCATAGGCAGACAATCAAAGCATAAACCGAAAACCTAGTTAAAGCTTTACAAAATGCACGGGTTCCATCTTAAGTGCCTGGACACACTGAGGTTGACAAGAGATAGACAAGTCTCAAGGGTTAGGGCTGGCTTTCCAGTTGGTTACCTACAGAAACAGACAAAATCCAGAGTGAGTAAAACTCAGAGAATAATAGCACATAAATAATGTAATGGTTAACTTAAATAACAAAGCATATAACTGTGAAGGCATATGATTAATTAGATTCTGTAGTCATTTCTAGAACGGCCATGGGCCCAATTTCCTTAACCAAGTGGCTTTAAGCCCAGTAATACACAGAACGGCCATCGGCTCAGAAATAACAAAACGGCCTATCGGCCCAGAAATAACAGAATGGCCTAGCGGCCCAGAGATAATAGAACGGCCTCACGGCCCAGAAATAACAGAACGGCCTAGTGGCCCAGAAATAACTATGTATGGACTCAAGAGGTGGCTCGTACGGATTCTACAGGCGGCTCCCACCAAAGTGTAGCACTTAGTTCCGTACAGCACTTTGTTCCATACCAGAAATCATTAGAACAGATTAACTTCAGAATCATCCAGAAGGTACATACATTCTTCCCATTATTCACATGAATTACCATCGGTAATATAAGTTAACAGAACGTTGCTGATTATTGTTAGCAAAAGGTAACCACATTCCAGAGATACGTAGATACCATAGTTCCATAATGCACATACATCCATTTGCTTGTCATGAACCAATACCACTAACTTGTAGATAATGGAATGTCAACATTAACTATCAATAGTAAACAAAACGTATGATTCAACGATGCACTTAGATTTCCTCATGGTTCTTTGTAGGTCGACATACTTGTCTCGTAATTAGCAGAACATTAATATTACCAATAGTCTGAAGGTAAAGGTACCATTACATCAACAGGTCAGAACAGTTCATAACATAACATGAATCACGTAACAATGTTATTGATACTCAATTCCTTTCTATTAACCAACTTCACAGTGTTAATAGTTTGTATGCAATTCTTATGCAGAATCATGAGTAATTCATAGGATGGTACATTCACGATAATCATTAGCCATAGCCAGAATACAGCGTAGGTTCAGAGTCATACTAATGTTCACAAAAATCTTTCAATGTCCACACTGTTTCCCAATCAACATAATATTAACATAACTACGTCTGAAGCGCAAAGCGTTAATGAAAAGAATTATTAACGGTAATCAAATGTGCGATTACAGTACTATTACTCACAGTGTATAGGTGCTTGGTCCGCCCCTATAGCTGACCCTACACAATTCACGTAATTCAAACATAATTCATCATAGTACAACACTATTCAATTCAATGTCAACACAATATAATCCAACAAAGTCAACACCACTTAGTTCATTAACACCATTTGCAATTCAACATAATTCAAAATAAACCCTTGAATCTCATTTCAACATTCCAAAACCGAGTTCATATCATCCATGTCAGTCATAGATTATTTCCCCAATTTTCCCTTCACATTATAGCATGAATTACAATGTTCATAACGTAGTTCATTCGCAAATTTTTAAACATAATTTTCAAACATTTCTGAATTCCAATTAAACTTTAACACATATAATTCAATACCTCAATTTCATTATTCTACTTTCAATTTGGGCCAAATCATTGGTTATCATCATTAATCAACCTAGGGTTTTAAAGAAAATTGGGGGTTTTCCTCTTTTCTTAGTTAAATCTTTAAATCAACAATTACTATTTATCAATATGCTAAAAACATTCAACATCCTTTGAAAATTGGAGTGGAAACCCCATTTGTAAGTAAACAACAAGTCATTAATGTTTCTAACCCATAATCAACTTAAAATTCCAAAATGTCAACAAAATCCCAAAGTGGCAACAAAGTCACTTTGAATCATAAACATTCAAGGCTAAGAGAACCCCCTACCTCAAGATTGGAAGCAAAGAAGCCAGATCGAAAGCGTCCTCTCTAAAATCTCAAAATCTAATCGGTTGGAAAAGTTGATCTTCACTTCTTCTTCATCCTTGATGTACGATCCATGGTGGATTGTTGGTGAGAATGGATGAAATCAAAGGTATGAGGGTTAGGTTTTCGGACCTAGGAAGAGAGGAAGGAAGAGGGATGAAGAAAAATATAAGAAATGATCCAAAAATGCCGTTTTTACGCTACTGTGCTCGCGAAACCCGCTCGAGCGTCCCTCTCCACGCTCGAGCGTACCTACTCCCAGCACAGATTCCAAAACTTCAAACAGGTATAACTCTCCCATCCGGCCTTCGTTGTAGATCATTTTTGCATCCAAATTGAAGCCCCGAAAATAACCTTTCCAATGGTTCTAGCCTCACATTCAAATTCAAAGTGTGGAAAAAGAAAAGGGCAAATGAATGACAGCTGATCGTAGAATAACTATCCGGATTATATTCTTTGGTCCAATCTTACTTTACCATCATACCACCACCTCAATCAATACCTCAAAATAAGATAAGAACATTCCAAATACACTAATAAGAATGTCAAAAATGAGCCCACATGCCTCAGAAGTTCAAACTTAACCAGGCGGCCCGCTCGAGCGCCCAACCTTGCGCTCGAGCGCGGAGACCAACAAAGCCGTCCGCTCGAGCGACCATTTCTACGCTCGAGCGGAAAATCACCACTCCCAGAATTTCAACCCGCCTGCAAAATTACTGGAAACCCCAAAAGTCCGCTCGAGCGCTAACTCCCCCCCGCTCGAGCGGAGGGAAAAATTTCAGATCGTTACAGTAAAGGTCGTCAATTCTAGTTTTAAAGTCATAACTCAACAGATAGTTCTTCAATTCCAATAGATATAGTTTAATTAAAACACATTAACCCCTACTTCCTCTACGTATTTTGGGGTCATTACATTCTCCCCACCTTAACAAGTTTGGTCCTCCAAACTTGATTCACCTTGTCACAAGTCTAGTTCCGTCCTGAACATATAACATTTCTTAATATATAACATTTCTTAATCATTTAGCCATTCACAATCCTATACAGTCAATTTCGATGGAGTTAGATAATACTACATAATAACATCAAAACATCGTCTCATTATTCATAACCATGTACATTTTCATTTATTACTCCACAAATCATATCTTCTACATAATATAACAGCTTAAGGGTATTCAGAAATGAATTCATTTTAAGTATTCGTTTGCATGCAACTCATAAACTATCAAACATAATTCAAACTTTTTAAGTTCACAAATAACCCCCATTATCATAATTCCTCAAAGGTTAAGGAAACATTCACGGCATAATCATGTGTCAAAGGTATATACTTCGTACAACAATTAGACTCATAGTAGCAATTAAGTTCTAAATCAACGACTTTGTGGCTCTTTATTCATTATCTGAATTAGACTTATCAGTTCAAATCAAATCTCTAACAGACTCCAAATACCAACTTAAATCTCATATCAAGGAATTACATGTTCAAAGTAGAGTATTAGTAAAATCAAATACAAATCCAACCTTAATGGTCATAATTCCCAAATTATAGTAAAGTAATACTCATTTAAAATCCATACTGGTTTAGAAGATCTCAAAGTCAACATCATGACATCAAGCACATAATACATTTACCATAAAATTATTATATTCTTGTTCCATATTTAGTAAAATGTTCCTATCATGGACAAAATTGTTTTCCAAAAATACGTAATACTTAAAGTTCTTCAAACCCTTCATAATTACATACAATACGTTGTTCAGAGCTATTATTCATAAACTTATCAGACCTTTCAAAGATATCAGATGATGGAATAATTCCCAATAGTATTAAACTTATTTAAACTTTGACAGAACAATCTCCGATTCAACTTATAACAAATAAGACAGAATAGTTTGAAGCCCAACATAGAGCCTTCATCAAGCATGCCACAATAAATTATCAAATGAAGAACTCATTCATGCATAGCAAAATATCTCTTTCAGAAAACTTGTCATATCTTGAACATTCGGAGTTTCGTAGCGTATCTAGTCATTTTGGGAAAATTACCCAGAAAGCTTATCATATCATAAACATGTCGGAAGTTCATAGCATTTTTATCATTTCAGAAAATACTTATCAAATAAAACATTTCGTAACCTAAAATATGGATTTCATTAAACATTGTATAGCATAGTCATTTATACAAAAGTATCTTTTACAAAGACATTAATCACTTAGGTCCATGGTCAACTCACACAAGGTCACACTTGTCAGAAGTACCGAATGTAATTGATGGTATAACATCTCTAAATAACACGGATCACATAAGTTTTATTCTAATGATCACTCATTTGCAAATCACAATAAAGGAACAAGCCTTGAATTAATTCTCATACAAATATTTCATCCTTAATTAATAATGGTGAGTTTATGGTAACAATACGTTAGGTTCAAAACGGAAACGTATCAGAAAAAAATTATATCCTTCAGACAAATGGCAGTCCACAAAAGAAACACAGCTTCCCTACATCACTAAACTTCCATAAAATTCTACCGAACATTATGTGATCACAAATCATGATACTTGTATTTATTAACATTCCAGGTAGCAATTTCAACGTTCTAACTCTTGATCACTAGTTCCATGCTCATTATCAATCATTAAATATTTCAATCATAATAATTCCATGAGTTGTCAGCTACCATAATTCTAATGTCCCTCATCATTTCATATTTTCAGAACTCAACATGTTTGTACTTCCCATTAGTCAAGTCAAAACACTACAATTTCATAAACCTTAGCCTTTTGTTTCCTTATACATATCATGTAGAGAAATATTGATTACGGATTACAATTTACACATAACAAAACAGATTACAAATAGTAAAGTTAGATTTCAGATTTCAAAATTCACATTTTAGCTTGCTGGTTTCCATAAACAAATTACACTCGCTAAGAGAGGTCATTATATACATAACTTCTTCTTACAATCAATCGTACTCAATACAATTTCAATTAGTATACAACCACATTTTATCAAACTACTCAACTGCAGTAGTTTCTCAAAATCACAGATCTAAACATTGTCATGGTAAGGAAGACATAACTCTAGCTTAAAGTTAGAGTATCACATATAATATTTCCTTTGTTCATAGAAATATCCCATGCTTAGAGTTTAATCAATTCACCAATTCACTTAGAGAGATGCTAAAAAGCCTAATTATATCGTCGTCATTTCTCACAGATGACTAACAACCAACAACATACATTTTATTTAATCTTTACATATAAGTCGTCTTACCGACCAGTTCGAACTCTCACCATGCTTCCGCTGTGCAACTTTATTGATTTAATCCCATCTGCAGATCTTACCATGTTCTGCATAGCAATCAATCACAATATATACAAGAAACGTATAACAGACATGAATAATAACCATTGAGGTTAGCGTCATTACATATACCATTATCGTTGCTATCAATTCCTTTCTTATGCACTAAGGATGTCATGCATGATGCCTAAGTCATTTCTAGAGTTGTGTGTGAGATAGCAACCCGTGCTCTGATACCACTTGTCACGCCCCAAACCCGCCCCTAAAAGTTTCGGGCATGACTTATTCAGAAATGGACACTTAACCTGATATACGAAATATATGGGGCCTAGACGGAAGCATTAATAAAATTAAATAACATAAAACATCATCCATTAAGCTACCACTACTATGCCAGGACCGCAAACATTACATTAGGTAGATAATACACATGATGCATACACCCGGGCTTTAGTTATAGTCATTCACATTCATACAAAAGTACTAATGAAGAAAGGGGTTATTTACATTCAACCACAGGCAGACAATCAAAGCATAAACCGAAAACCTAGTTAAAGCTTTACAAAATGCACGGGTTCCATCTTAAGTGCCTGGACACACGGAGGTTGACAAGAGATAGACAAGTCTCAAGGGTTAGGGCTGGCTTTCCAGTTGGTTACCTACAGAAACAGACAAAACACAGAGTGAGTAAAACTCAGAGAATAATAGCACATAAATAATGTAATGGTTAACTTAAATAACAAAGCATATAACTGTGAAGGCATATGATTAATTACATTCTGTAGTCATTTCTAGAACGGCCATGGGCCCAATTTCCTTAACCGAGTGGCCATCGGCCCAGAAATAACAGAACGGCCTAACGGCCCAGAAATAACAGAACGGCCTAGCGGCCCAGAAATAACTATGTATGGACTCAAGAGGTGGATCATACGGATTCTAGAGGTGGCTCCCACCAAAGTGTAGCACTTAGTTCCGTACAGCACTTTGTTCCATACCAGAAATCATCAGAACAGATTAACTTCAGAATCATCTAGAAGGTACATACATTCTTCCATTATTCACATGAATTACCATCGGTAATATAAGTTAACAGAACGTTGCTGATTATTGTTAGCAAAAGGTAACCACATTCCAGAGATACGTAGATACCATAGTTCCATAATGCACATACATCCCATTTGCTTGTCATGAACCAATACCACTAACTTGTAGATAATGGAATGTCAACATTAACTATCAATAGTAAACAAAACGTATAATTCAACGATGCACTTAGATTTCCTCATGGTTCTTTGTAGGTCGACATACTTGTCTCGTAATTAGCAGAACATTAATATTACCAATAGTCTGAAGGTAAAGGTACCATTACATCAACAGGTCAGAACAGTTCATAACATAACATGAATCACGTAACAATGTTATTGATACTCAATTCCTTTCTATTAACCAACTTCACAGTGTTAATAGTTTGTATGCAATTCTTATGCAGAATCATGAGTAATTCATAGGATGGTACATTCACGATAATCATTAGCCATAGCCAGAATACAGCGTAGGTTCAGAGTCATACTAATGTTCACAAAAATCTTTCATTGTCCACACTGTTTCCCAATCAACATAATATTAATATAACTACGTCTGAAGCGCAAAGCGTTAATGAAAAGAATTATTAACGGTAATCAAATGTGCAATTACAGTACTATTACTCACAGTGTACAGGTGCTTGGTCCGCTCTTGTAACTGACCCTACACAATTCACGTAATTCAAACATAATTCATCATAGTACAACACTATTCAATTCAATATTAGTCAACACAATATAATCCAACAAAGTCAACACCATTTAGTTCATTAACACCATTTGCAATTCAACATAATTCAAAATAAACCCTTGAATCTCATTTCAACATTCCAAAACCGAGTTCATATCATCCATGTCAGTCATAGATTATTTCCCCAATTTTCCTTTCACATTATAGCATGAATTACAATGTTCATAACGTAGTTCATTCGCAAATTTTTAAACATAATTTTCAAACATTTCTGAATTCCAATTAAACTTTAACACATATAATTCAATACCTCAATTTCATTATTCTACTTTCAATTTGGGCCAAATCATTGGTTATCATCATTAATCAACCTAGGGTTTTAAAGAAAATTGGGGGTTTTCCTCTTTTCTTAGTTAAATCTTTAAATCAACAATTACTGTTTATCAATATGCTAAAAACATTCAACATCCTTTGAAAATTGGAGTGGAAACCCCATTTGTAAGTAAACAACAAGCCATTAATGTTTCTAACCCATAATCAACTCAAAATTCCAAAATGTCAACAAAATCCCAAAGTGGCAACAAAATCACTTTGAATCATAAACATTCAAGGCTAAAAGAACCCCCTACCTCAAGATTGGAAGCAAAGAAGCCAGATCGAAAGTGTCCTCTCGAAAATCTCAAAATCTAATCGGTTGGAAAAGTTGATCTTCACTTATTCTTCATCCTTGATGCACGATCCATGGTGGATTGTTGGTGAGAATGGATGAAATCAAAGGTTTGAGGGTTAGGTTTTCGGACCTAGGAACAGAGGAAGGAAGAGAGAAGAAGAAAAATATAAGAAATGATCCAAGAATCCCGTTTTTACGATACTGTGCTCGCGAAACCCGCTCGAGCGTCCCTCTTCACGCTCGAGCGTACCTGCTCCCAGCACAGATTCCAAAACTTCAAACAGGTATAACTCTCCCATCCGAACTCCGTTTTAGATCGTTTTTGTGTCCAAATTGAAGCCTCGAAAATAAGCTTTCCAATGGTTCTAACCTCACATTCAAATTCAAAGTGTGGAAAAAGAAAAGGGCAAATGAATGACAGCTGATCGTAGAATAACTATCCGGATTATATTCTTTAGTCCAATCTTACTTTACCATCATACCACCACCTCAATCAATACCCCAAAATAAGATAAGAACATTCCAAATACACTAATAAGAATGTCAAAAATGAGCCCACGTGCCTCAGAAGTTCAAACTTAACCGGGCGGCCCGCTCGAGCGCCCAACCTTGCGCTCGAGCGCGAAGACCAACAAAGCCGTCCGCTCGAGCGACCATTTCTACGCTCGAGCGGAAAATCACCATTCCCAGAATTTCAACCCGCCTGCAAAATTACTGGAAACTCCAAAAGTCCGCTCGAGCGCTAACTCCCCCCCGCTCGAGCGGAGGGAAAAATTTCAGATCGTTACAGTAAAGGTCGTCAATTCTAGTTTTAAAGTCATAACTCAACAGATAGTTCTTCAATTCCAATAGATATAGTTAAATTAAAACACATTAACCCCTACTTCCTCTACGTATTTTGGGATCATTACATTCCAAGTCTGACAACTTGGTTCCTCACCTCGGACCCCAATACCTTGAATACATCCACATCTCAAATTAGAAATGATTAATCATCTCAAATAACACTTCGGGTACAGTACAGTACAATCATTTCAAATTGACTTATCTTGGATAGTATCTCTTGTCAATGACCTTGGATAACTTCAACTTAAAAAAAAAAAATCAAAACTTTTACAAGTGTTATTCTCATTCATATTTCCTTCCCCCTAATCTGAACCTAAGTATCTCTTATGTCCACATTAAGGATGCATCGCCTGACTTTCACTTAGGCCTTACTTAGATATTCTTGACCGAGGTCATCATATTTGGCTTGCCCAAATGAAGCACTTAAGACCTAACCTTAGTGCACCGAGAGTACTTATTTACCTTGGCTTTTCTTAAACCCTGACCAGATCATGGCCAATCTCGCCTTGTTTCATGCCGAAAGATCGCTGACTTAGTTCAATTCTATTGTCGTGGAAAGTCTAAGTTAATTGTCATGTTTCATGCTTTTATCACTGACTTAGTTCAACTTTGCCGTCATGGCAAGTCTACGTTAATCATTATGTTTCATGTCGAAACATTGCTGACTTAGTTCTACTCTGTCGTCATGACAAGTCTAAGTTAATAGTCATGTTTTATGCTGAAACATTGGTGACTTAGTTCAACTCTACTGTCATGGCAAATCTAAGTTAATCATCACGTTCACTATGGGAACATCGCCTCAAGACTTTGTAGTCTTGTCGCACAAATTTCAACAACATTTTCGTGAAACAAAATAAAGCTAGTATTTCATTAATACTTTGGCTAATAAACCTTTACATAAAGAAAAAGTTGAAAAACAGGAATTAATGGTAAAAAAACTTCAAATTGCTTGTGTTCCAAGGTCTTGGCAGCTCTTTGCCATCAATGTCCTCCAGCTAATAAGCTCCATTGCATGTAACCGAGATGATGCGATATGGTCCTTCCTAGTTTAGGCCAAGCTTGCCCTCCTTGGGATCTTTCTTATCGCCGACAACTTTCCTTAGGACGAGATCCCCAATCTGAAACTCCTTGGGAATGACCTTTTTATTGTATGCTCTAGTAAGCTGCTGTTTGTATGCCTCCAGCCGAATTGCTGCTCTTTCTCTTCTTTCATCTATCAAATCAAGATCTCAGGCAAGAAATGCATCGTTTACTCCATTCTCTACTCTCTGGGTTCTGATTCCAGAGATGTCAATCTCTAGTGGGATGACTGCTTTAGTGCCATATGCCATGGCAAAAGGTGATTCCCCAGTAGATCTTCTCGGCGTTGTCCGATATGCCCATAGGACATTGGGCAGTTCCTCCACCCATTTACCCTTGGCAGCTTCCAACCTTTTCTTGATTCCATCCAAGATGGTCTTGTTGGACACATCAGCTTGACCATTATTCTGGGGGAAGCTAGGAGTAGAATAATAGTTCTTGATCTTGTATTTTGCACAAAATTTTTTGATGAACTTGCTGTCGAATTGAGTGCCATTATCTGCTATTATGGCTCTTGGGATTCCAAATATGGTGATTTTGTTTTTCTAGATGAAATTCTTCATGTCCACATTGCGAATTTTAGCTAGGGGTTCAACCTCTACCTACTTCATGAAGTAATCAATTGTTACTAGTAGGAACTTTCTCTGTCCAGTTGCTTGGGGTAGATCCATGCCCCACTGGGCAAATAGCCAGTGACTAGACATTGGATTCAGATCTGCAGCCGGCTGGTGTATCAGAGGTGTAAACCTTTGGCACTTTTGGAACTTCTTTACATAGGCTTCAGTGTCCTTTTACATATAGGGCCACAAGTATCCTTGAGATATGGCCCTGTGGACAAGTGATCTGCCTCCAGCATGGCTTCCACATACTCTCTCATGGATCTCATACAGAAAGTCCTCTACCTGGGATGGGTGCACACATCACAGAAGGGGTCCAGTGAAGGATATCCTGTACAGATGGCATTCTACTGACAGGTAGAACTCGGCCGACTTCAATCCGATCTTATGCGCTTCCTTTCTGTCTACTGGCAACCTGCCATCCCTGAGGAACACAACTATGGCGTCTATCCAGCTTGGACCTATCTCCACGCATATTGCTTCATACTCTATTATTAGGGGTTCTATACGTGGGCCTGACAGATAATCCACCATTATTGTCCTTGGCTCACCTGATTTCATCACACTGGCGAGGTTAGCCAGGGTGTCGGTATGGCTGTTATCATCTCGGCTAACCTGCTGTAGTCGGCAATCTTGAAACAAGGCTAACAGTCTAACAACCTCTTTGACATAGGATATCATTCTTTCATCTCGGGCTGCATACTCGCTTGTTGCTTGGTTCATAATAAGCTGGGAGTCACAAAAAACTACCACCTTGTCGACTTCCATTACTACTGCTAACTTCAATCCTACGATCGGTGCTTCATATTCTGCTTCATTGTTTGAGGCCTTAAACCCCAAACAAATAGATTGTTCTAACATCCGCCCATCTGGCGATACTAGCACTACTCCTACCCCCGCTCCTTGACGGTTTGAACTCCCATCAACAATCAAGCAGAAAGAGTCGCTGATGTAAATATCACAGGGCTTGAGTTTCTCTTCTTTCTTCTGCTCTGTTGTGGGGTTTTTCATTCCTGGCTGGGTCTCTTCTTATTCCCCTAGACACCCTAAGTCGCGGCTCATCGGAGCCCAATGTGGGATACAACCAGGTGTGAACTCGGCCACGAAGTCGGCCAGAACCTGGCCTTTGATTGTCATTCTGGGTCTGAACTCTAAATCGTATTAGCCCAATACCATTGCCCGTCTGGCTACCCTACATGTCAAATCTCCTTGTTGCAGCAGGGACTTCAAAGAGTGCTCAGTCAACACCATAATCTTGTGGGCTTGGAAGTAATGATTCAACTTTTTAGAAGCCATCATTAAGGCCAGTGTCAATTTCTCCAGGGATAGGTACCTGGTCTCAGCACTTGCTAAGGTTTTACTCACATAATACACTGCCCTTTGTTCTTCCTTCTCTTCTCTGATTATCACTGCACTTACTGCGTGCTCTGAAACCGCCAAGTATAAGAATAGCTCCTCTCCAGGTAATGGATTTGATAGAACTGGAGTTGTTGTCAGGTACTTCTTCAAGTCGGCCAAGGCGACTTCGCACTCCTCTGTCCACAAAAAATCTGTGGCCTTCTTTAACAAACTGAAAAATGGTTTACATTTATCTGAACTTCTGCTTATAAACCTATTGAGGGCTGCGGCCCTTCCTGTTAACATCTGTACTTGTTTTGCCGACGTTGGGCTTTTCAAGTCTAGGATAGCCTTAATTTAATCTGAGCTTACCTCAATGCCCCTTCCGGTAACCAAGTATCTTAAGAACTTACCAGACCCAACTCCAAATGCACATTTCGAAGCATTGAGTCGAAGCTGATATGTTCTAAGGATGTCAAAAACTGTCTTCAAGTTGGCAGATGATCATCAGGTTCTTTGGTCTTCACGACAATGTCATCAATGTATACTTCTACTATTTTTCCAAT
>NW_021025157.1:2540031-2608340 GCF_004153795.1 Camellia sinensis
TTCCACCAGCCCAAATTCACCACTTATGAGGGGTTTCAAATTTTGAAGTCCCACTTAAGCCGCTTTCACCAGGTTATAGCGGTATACCAGCGAAACGAGGCTCTAATGTGTATCATGTTTCCTTCCAGCCTTGGCGACCTAGGTCTAACATGGTTCGAAAGGCTACCAGAAGGCAACATAGCCTCATGGGTGCAGTTGGCAGAAGCATTTGTGACTAGATTTAGAACGAATACCAAGACACCAGTAGACATTGACCAGCTACTCTCCATTGACATGGGCGAGAAGGAAACATTGAAGTCTTACAACAGTCAATATTGGAAGACTTTCAACTAGTTTGGGGATTGCCCTACAAATCTCGCTATCGCACAATATAAACGAGGTTTACCGGTTGGTAACAAGTTGAGGGATTCAATGACGATGATACCACCCCTCACGATGGAGGCCCTAATGGAGAGAATGCATCAACATATCCGGGTAGAAGAAGATAACGCCCGTGCTAAAGCAAAATCTGGCACAACAGCGATACCAGATAAAAAGGCTGCAACAAAAGTCAACACGGTAGAACAGCCAAGCAAGAATGGGCGAGGCAGACGAGCCAACAGATAGGACCCCCAAACAAGGAAGTTGAGAGTCCGTACTGCCATTACCACAGTATTCAACAAGCCTATCTACCGGATTCTTAGCAAGATAGGTGATCAACCCTTCGTTCGGCGGCCAGCCAAGTTGGGAGAAGCACAAAAAGGTTACAGTGAAAGGTACCGTTGCACCTTCCATGATGAAAAGGGGCACCGAACTGAAAATTGCACACCATTGAGACAATATCTGGAGGAGTTGGTGGCCGCTGGTCACCTAGACCAGTATATAGAAGGGGGAACACAACCAACCCCCCCAGGACCATAGCAGGCCGAATCAGATGCCGATCGACGACCCACCTCAAGGCATAATTAACGTTATACACGGGATCGTCGAACCTGAGCGGATATGTGAGCTTAAAGGGATGATCAAAAAGGCTAAGCACTTAAGGGAGGTACTAAGTGCACAACCTACCATCAAAAGGGGAAAAACGGAGGGAACGAACGTCATATCCTTCTCAAACAGGGATCTAACAAGGCTACATTGCCCTCACAATGACGCACTGATGGTCACTTTGCGCATCAAGAATTTCGACATCAAACGGATTCTGATTGACCAAGGAAACTCATGCGAGATAACATACTACGAGACCTTCAAGCAACTAAAACTGGAGGACAAGGACTTGGTGCCTGCAACATCTCCCCTCGTCGGTTTCAACTCAATGCCAGAATGGCCAGTGGGCAAGATAATTCTGCCAGTCAAGGCAGGAACAATGACAAAACAGGTGGAGTTTTGGATATTAAAGGTTCCTTCCACTTACAACATAATCTTGAAAAGAGCATGGCTGCATGCCATGCGTTCGGTGGCTTTAACCTACCATCAGGCATTATGGTTCCCCAACAAAACCGGAGTGATCGAAGAAGTCTTAGGAGACCAAATCATGTCAAAACAATGTTTTGTCACGGTAAATAGCAGCCGTGCTACAAAAGGGTTTGTACAGATGGTGGAAGAGCCAGAAAGCAACGAATTATTTGCAGATGTCGGCAAAGCAGCCGAACAAAAGGCAATAGAAGACTTGGTAGAGGTAAGAATAGATGAAAAGAACCCAGAAAAGTTCTTTTTGCTCGACTCATCTTTGTCCAGCACTGAGAGAATAGAGGTCATGGAATTCTTAACCTCTAACATTGAAATGTTTTCCTAGACACCATACGACATGCCTGGCATTGACCTAAATTTCATCTGCCATCAACTTAATGTCCATCCAACTGCCAGACCAATTATTCAACAAACTCGCCGATCAGCACTCTATCATGTAGAGATAGTGATAGAAGAAGTAGGAAACTTGTTGGAGGCAGGAGCCATCAAAGAAGTACACTATCCCAGGCGGATCTCCAACACTGTAGTAGTTCCAAAGAAGAATGGCAAATGGCGCGTTTGCATGGACTACAAAATAGTTAACAAAGCATGCCCAAAAGACAGTTTTCCCCTACCACAGATAGACCAACTGGTGGACCTGACAGCAAGGCATAACTGACTTAGCTTCGTTGATGCGTATCGGGGTTACCATCAGAGCGCTATGTACAAACCGGACCAGGAGGTCACGTCATTTACAATACCTAGAGGACTATACTGTTATAAGGTCATGCCCTTTGGCCTAAAAAATGCAGGGGCTACATTCCAACAGATGGTCACCAAAATATTTGAACCATTGTTAGGCAGAACAATGGAGGCTTACATAGATGACATGGTGGTCAAAAGCAAAGATGAGAAGGACCATCTCAGGGACCTAGATAAAATGTTTCAAATTTTGAAGTCCCACAAGTTGCGTCTAAACGCATCTAAGTGCGCATTCGGCGTCGGGTCAGGAAAATTCCTGGGCTTTCTAGTGACCAACCAGGGTATAGAAGTTGATCCCTCTCAGATCAAAGCCATCCAAGATCTTGAGAGGCCCAACACAGTCAAAGAAGTACAGTATCTCACTGGCTTAGCAGTCGCGCTCAACCGATTCATAAGTCGGTCGTCAGACAGATGTCGACTATTCTTCCAGGCATTGGAAGCCAAATTTGAGTGGGATGATGAGTGTGACCGTGCCCTAGAAAGCTTGAAAGACTACATGACCTCTCCTCCATTGCTAGTAACCCCGGTACCAGGAGAAGAGCTCTTTTTGTACTTAGCAGTTTCACAGCATGCAGTCAGCGCAGTGTTGGTCAGAGCAGAGGGAATCCATCACCTGTCTATCTTTTATGTTAGTAAGACCTTGCTGGGTGCTGAAACAAGGTACCTACCATTGGAAAAGATGGCCTTAGCATTGATGATAGCCTCAAGAAAGTTGTCACACTATTTCCATGCCCACACCGTGATTGTCCTAACGGCTTTCCCCTTAAAGGCCTTGTTTGAGAGGGCGGATTTTTCTAGACGAATCTTGAAATGGGCAGTGGAGTTGAGGCAGTTCGATATCAAGTTTCAACCAAGAACCGCAATAAAAGCCCAAGCTTTAGCAGATTTTGTAGCCGAGTTCACGCCAGGAAGTCATCATGTCTGCCCGATCGATTTGGCCGATGCAACCGAAAGAATGGGAGAAAGTGCTGCGGGAACTGCGCAGCCCCCAAAGCAGGATGCCCAGCTACATAGCAAGCCATATAGGTTTGAGGACAGGGAAGAAGGAACAGACCATGCTATTCCCAGCAGGGACTCACCAAAAAGTAAAGACTTGAGGCAGTCAGACAGTGAAGATCAAACCCCAACAACGGACATCAACCTGGAAGAATACATCAGTAACACCCCTGATCCCAAGACACCATCTAATCCCTTTACTTGCTAGAGGTTATTCGTCGGAGAGATGTGGAAACTTTTCGTGGATGGAGCATCCAACAGGCACTGTGCAGGACTTGGCATAGTCCTCATCTCACCGGATGGCCTAACAATTGAACAGGCAGTCAACCTTGGCTTCCCAGCATCCAACAACGAGGCGGAATATGAAGCACTGTTAGCAGGCTTAAAATTAGAACTTTACATGAAGGCCATCGAGCTGATGGTGTACAGTGACTCCCAACTGGTAGTCAACCAGATTTCAGGCGACTACGAGGCAAAAGATGATAGGATGGCTAAGTACCAAGAGTTGGTCAAAAAGAAGATCATGAAATTCAAAGTAGTCCAGATAGAGCAAATCGGCCGAGAGGAAAATAGTAAAGCAAACGAGCTGGCAGGTTTTGCTTCAATGGCAGATACATCTATACCACACCCATTACTGATCAACTTCCTACCTAGACCAAGTATTGAAGAACCCAAAGCAGCCGAGTCATGTTATGCCGAACTAGGCCCATCCTAGATGGATCCCATCATAGTATTTTTAAAAGATGGCATCTTGCCTCAAGAAAAGAAAGAAGCCAACAAAATTAGAGCAAAATCACAACGATTTTGGCTCTCTCCATCATTAGTATTGTACAAAAAATCCTTCACATGACCTTACCTGAAATGTGTCCATCCCAGCAAGGTTGAGGCATTTTTGTTCGAGATACACGAAGGCGTCTGCGGAAGCCACCAAGGGGAAAGATCATTGGCTTACAGAGCAATTTCACAAGGATATTGGTGGCCATACATGCAAGCAGATTCAGAGAAATATGTCAAGAAGTGCAAAAAATGTCAGAAGTTCGCACACCAAATACATCAACCAGCCAGAGAGCGTCTACCATTGACTAGCCCGTGGCCCTTCACAATGTGGGGCCTGGACATAGTGGAACCATTTCCAACTGCGCCTGGCAACAAAAAGTTTTTTCTCGCAGCAACAGACTATTTCACAAAGTGAGTGGAGGCAGAACCACTCGCATCTATAAAAGAGAAAGACGTTAAGAAGTTCGTTTGGCAAAACATCATCACTCGATTCGGTATACCCAAGGCTCTAATATCCGACAATGGCACTCAATTCGATGGAAAAATCTTCAGGGGCTTTTGCGAAGAGTACAAAATAGAATTCTACAACTCATACGAGTTGTTATCCCAATTGAAATGGATGTACTATTACTATGAGATGTAATTTCATTTAAATTATCTGGCCAGGTTCTAAGCCACATTTATGAAATGAGTTGATAAGTAATGGAAAATGAAATGTAACATGGACACAAGTGTCATGGAACTATATTGTGATATAACTGGTTTTAATAAGTGTTAACCATCTATCAAATGCTATTGTTTTAGTCATTACTTATATTTGGTTTAGTATATCTCTACTGGGTTGTGGCTCACCCTGTATGGGACATCATTTTCAGGTCCAGGTGATATACCACCTCCAAGGACATAGCTTGGAAGGTTTTGGGAGTTAAAGACTCTTTTTTGTCATTTTGTTATCTTTTGTTGTATTACATGTAAATTCAGGCTAAGAACTTAATATGATATGAGTTAGTACTCTCTTTTGTGTAACCAAGTGTTGGCTTGGAAAGTTGTAAGCCATTGGGCATTTACTTTTGTTGTCAACATGTAATACATTTGTAAGGACTACTCTGATGAATGGAAAAGTATTTATTTCTCTTATATTAATGCATGTCAAGAATGTGGGGTTTTATGCATTATTTTGAGGGCGTTACACTACACCAGCATACCCTCAAGCGAATAACCAGTTAGCATCTCCGATATGTGTTGTATCACCTGTTGGGGGTGAATTGATTTTGAAACAAGAGTGTCGGGACTATGATATGGTGGTCGCCGACCACCGGCTTCCATTTTCCTTTGTAGTTATGGCTATGTCGGATTTTGATGTTATTTTGGGTATGGACTGGTTATCGTCATACCGGGCTGTTATTAATTGTTACCGCTAGAGGGTCATTGTTTGTACATTGAGCGGGGATTGTTTCCATTTCTTGGGGGATCGGGTTGGTAGTGTGTTGCCACCGGTGTATGATCCGCGAGGACGGAATGAGCTTAGTGGTCTCCTCGCTAGCTTTATGAGTAGTGAGTGTGATAAGATCCAAATTGAGTTACCCAGAGTGATTTGTGAGTACTCAGACGTCTTTCCCGATGATCTTGTTAGTTTGCCACCCCATCATGAGGTGGAGTTTTCTATTGATTTAGTGCCCGACATGGCACTGATTTCTATGGCACCGTATCATTTTGCCCCAGCAGAGTTGAGTGAATTGAAGATTCAACTCCAGGAATTGCTAGATAAGGGCTTTATTCGCCCTAGTGTTTCGTCGTGGGGAGCACTGGCCCTCTTTGCTAAAAAGAAAGATAGTGCCTTGAGACTTTGCATTGACTACCGGAAATTGAATCAGGCCACGGTTAAGAATAAGTACCCTATACCTCGTATAGATGATTTGTTTGACCAGTTGAAAGGGTCCCGTTGTTTCTCTAAGATAGACTTGAGATCGGGTTACCATCAGTTGAGGGTCAGGGAGGAAGATATTCTGAAGACGGCATTCTGTACGCGGTATGGCCACTACGAGTTTCTAGTGATGCCTTTTGGGCTCACCAATGCACCGGCAGTCTTTATGGACTTGATAAACCAGATATTCCGGGAATTCCTAGATCATTTTGTGGTCGTTTTCATGGACGACATTTTGATTTATTCACCTTCTGAGGAAGAGCACGAGGAACACTTGAGAGTGGTGCTGGAGTTGCTTAGAGCCCATAGGCTGTATGCTAAATTTGGGAAGTGTGATTTCTGGCTAAGAGAGGTCAAGTTCTTAGGCTATGTAGTTTCCGGGAAAGAGGTGTCTGTTGATACATCCAAGATTGAGGCAGTGCAGGATTGGGCACAGCCCAAGAGTGTTTTTGAGATCCGCAATTTTTTGGGGTTAGCTGGGTATTACCCCCGATTTGTGAAAGATTTCTCCAGGCTAGCTTCACCATTGACTAGGTTAACGCGGAAAGGGGTCAAGTTTGTATGGAGTGAGACTTGTGAAAAGTCATTCCAAGAGTTGAAAGTTAGATTGACCACCGCTCCGGTTTTGATTATTCCGGAGAGAGGTTCAGGTTATGCGGTTTATTGTGATGCCTCACGAGAGGGTTTGGGTTGTGTGTTGATGCAAGAAGGGAAAATGGTTGCCTATGGCTCATGTCAATTGAAAATACATGAGAAAAATTACCCTACACGTGACCTAGAGTTAGCAGCTGTGATTTTTGCCTTGAAGATTTGAAGGCACTACCTTTACGGTGAGAGATTCGAGGTGTTCTCGGATCATAAGAGTCTGAAATATCTGTTTACACAGAAAGACTTGAACTTGAGGCAGAGGGGGTGGATGGAGTTTATTGAGGATTACGACTTTGAGTTGCATTATCATCCGGGGAAGGCCAATTTTGTGGCCGATGCCCTTAGCAGGAAATCCATTAGCGATGTAGCTTGTATAGCCATCCGGGAATGGGAGATGTTAGGTGCACTTGGCGAGTTTGATTTGCTTCTGGGCGAATCTGTTGAGGCTGAGGCCTTGTTTTCTGTTGTTGCGCAGCCTACACTTGTGACTCGAGTGTTAGAGGCACAGAGAGGTGACTTTGAGATAGAATCTCTCCGAGAGAAGATCTTCAATGGGAAGGTTGAGAAGGGTTTGTCTTTGTATCCCAACCTGAGTGTGAGATACCGAGACCGATTGTTTGTACCGAAGTCTTGCAGAGAGGAGGTACTCCGAGATTTTCACCATTCACGCCTTGCGGTGCATCCGGGAGGCACTAAGATGTATCGTGATTTGGGTCGCCAGTTTTGATGGAGGGGCATGAAGACAGATGTGGCAGTTTTTGTGTCTAAGTGCCTTACTTGTCAGCAAGTGAAGGCCGAACATCAAAGGCCAGCGGGTTTGTTGCAACCCTTGCTTATTGCCGAGTGAAAATGGGAGCATGTCACTATGGACTTTGTTGTAGGTCTTCCGAGGACTCAGCCGGGTAGTGATGCTAGTTGGGTGGTTGTAGACCGGTTGACTAAGTTGACACACTTTATCCCTATGCACGTGAGAGATTCGGTAGATCATCTTGCCGACTTGTATATTCGGGACATAATGAGGTTGCACGGGGTCCCAGTGTCGATCGTCTCAAATAGAGATCCATGTTTTACTACTAGGTTGTGGCAGAGTCTACAGAGTGCCTTGGGCACTAGGTTGACCTTTAGCACTGCTTATCATCCTCAGACTAACGGGCAGTCCAAGCGTACGATTCAGATCCTTAAGGATATGCTTTAAGGTTGTGTCCTTGACTTTAGTGGGTCGTGGGAGAGGCACTTGCCCTTGGTGGAGTTTGCCTACAACAACAGCTTTCAGTCGAGTATCGGTATGGCACCGTTTGAGGCCTTGTATGGCCGACCTTGTAGGTCTCCAGTTTGTTGGGCCGAGGTGAGTGATGCACCTTTGTTGGGCCCGGAGTTGGTTCGGGAAATGACGGAGAAAGTTGAGCTTATTCATAGGAGGCTTGTTACAGCCCAGAGTCATCAGAAATGTTATGCCGACCGTAGGAGGAGGCCTTTGATATTTGAGGTGGGTGATCATGTCTTCTTAAAAATATCACCTAGGCGGGGTTTAATGAGGTTTGTTAAGAGAGGGAAGTTGTCCCCTCGATTTATTGGCCCTTTTGAGATGCTTGAAAGGATTGGCGAGGTTGCCTATCGTTTAGCTTTGCCACCGCAGTTGTCCGGAGTTCATGACGTGTTTCATGTTAATATGCTTCAGAAGTACGAGCTGGATCCATCGCATGTATTGGATTGAACCGACTTAGAGGTTGATGAGGATGCCTCGTTTGAGGAGAGACCGGTTCGGGTCTTGGATAGGTGGGATCAAGTTTTGTGAGGCAAGACTATTCCTTTGGTAAAAGTTTTGTGGAAACATCACGGGGTGGAGGAAGCCACTTGGGAACATGAGGTGGATGTCCGTGAGAAATATCCGGACTTGTTTTTAAATGTCTAATCATGTATTGGGGTTTTGTAATATTGATGAACTCTAAGAGTATTAAATATATCTTGAGTTGTAAAACACTATATATGTTCGATTTATGGAAGTATTTTGAAACTTGCCTTGAAATGGAAGTTTAATGTAACATTGCATATGTTGAATGTATTGTTTATGGAAGTATTGTAGAACTTGCCTTGAAATGGAAGTTTATTATAACATTATATATGTTGAATGTGTTGTAGAAATGAGAATATGTCATGAACATAGAATATGTTATGGAAATTGTTGGATTTGAAGGAAATACATGTTGATAATGCATGTTGTAATATATATTGTAATATGCCTCTTAAATAGAGATGGAATGACCGGTAATGGGTCAAGTTATGAAATTTTAAATTGCAATGTTATTGAGAATTGAGAAAAACTTGCTTTTGAAAACTCGTACTTAATTTTGGGGGCGAAATTCTTCAAGGGGCGGAGGTTATGGCGATCCCAGTCATTCCCCATTTGGTTGTTGTATCCGGACTTAAGTTCTGTGGAGCTCGTTGTTGTTTATATATTGTTGTCATCCTTTAATTCCTTATTTTTGAGTTATAGGATGTATTGGGCAGGTTTGTTACAGATTTGGTGTGCTTGGGAGCAAATAGTTGCTGCCCAGATTTTGTTGTCTTCGCTCGAGAGAGCTCTTTGTTTTAGATCCTTCGCTTGAGCCAGGGTTTGTTTGCTCGAGCGAGAGTTGAGTTTTTGTATCTGGTGGCTCGAGCGAGAAGTCCTTCGCTCGAGCTTGCGTCTGCGTCTGGTTCTGGACCTGAGAGTTGCATTTCTTGGCTCGAGCGAGCGTTCCTTCGCTCGAGCGAGCGAGGTGTATGTTTTGAGTTTCTTCGCTCGAGCGAGCATTCTGTCGCTCTAGCGTGCTTCTGGGTTGCAAACCTGAAGCTTCGAATTGTTGGCTCGAGCAAGACTTTCTTCGCTTGAGCGAGGGTTCTTTGTGTCTGGTCGATTGAACGACCAATCCTTCGCTCGAGCGAGCCTGTGTTATATCAATAGGCAGCAGCGAGTAAGCACTTCACTTTTTCATCTCTTTTGATTTCAAAACCCTAGATCCGAGCTCTCTCTCTCTCTCTATACACCTTCTCTCTAGGGTTTCATCTATTTTTAGTGTGATTCTACCCTAAGTTCTTTATAAGAAAATTAGAGGGTTGTGTGGGCTACATTTTAATATGAAAAATCTTGGATTTGGAGCACTTTGGATTTTGGTCATCTTTTCCTTTTGAGCTCTTCATTTCGAGGTAGGGATACCCTACTCCATCTTATGAGCTTTGTCTTTAATTTTTGGCATTTTGATATGTTGGGGTTGTTGGGTAATTTTGGAAAGGTTAGGGATTGATTTGTAGATTATAGAAAATGGGTTTTCATAGTATTAACTCTTATGGGTGTATGAGGCCAACAAAAAAATGGAATTTATGTTGTTGTATTGGTGAAATCAAACCTTAGGGTTGATATGTGAAATATGAGAAAATGTCCTAATTATTATGATAAATTAATTTGTATAATTAATTTTAAGAAATGAGAAATTGAGTTGAGAATATTGAAATTGGAAAATTATAGGATTTAATGGTGTAGTTGGATTAATTTATCACTCACCTATGAAGATGTTGATATTATATCCATTTGATGCATTTAATTTCTGTTTAGAAATAACTGCTTTAAGCTATCGGTGGAGGATAGTCTTGAATATTGTAGACAATGCATGATGATTAGGCGAACTAAAACTAATCAATTGAATATGTCATCAAATATGGCAGTTGGAATAATATATCAAATTTATGTATTGATTGACCTTGTATATGATATGTGTTTGTATACATTATGTTGTGTGGGAGGAGATAGGGGATGTACTTCACGGTTTAGGGATATGATATGTGTTTATATACATTGTGTTGTGTGGGAAGAGATAGGGGATGTACTCCACGATTTAGGGAAAGATAGGGGATGGACTTCTAAACCGGACATTGTTTGGGAGGAGATAGGGGATGTACTCCATTGATACAGCAGATATGTGTATCTATTGAAGTATTGATATAGCAAATTTGTATCTCATATATGAAGTATGGAAGTGTTTTGTTTGAGATTGATACAACAATTATGTGTATCTATTGTGAAGTAAGAAGTGTTTAATACGAGTTGTTATCCCAATTGAAATGGATGTACTATTACTATGAGATGTAATCTCATTTAAATTATCTGGCCAGGTTTTGAGCCACGTTTATGAAATGAGTTGATAAGTAATGGAAAACAAAATGTAACATGGGCACAAGTGTCATGGAACTGTATTGTGATATAACTGGTTTTAATAAGTGTTAACCATCTATCAAATGCTATTGTTTTAGTCATTACTTATATTTAGTTTAGTATATCTCTATTGGGCTGTGGCTCACCCTATATGGGACATCATTTTCAGGTCCAGGTGATATACCACCTCCAAGGACATAGCTTGGAAGGTTTTGGGAGTTAAAGACTCTTTTTTGTCGTTTTGTTATCTTTTGTTGTATTACATGTAAATTCAGGCTAAGAACTTAATATGATATGAGTTAGTACTCTCTTTTGTGTAACCGAGTGTTGGCTTAGAAAGTTGTAAGCAGTTGGGAATTTACTTTTGTTGTCAACATGTAATACATTTGTAAGGACTACTCTGATGAATGGAAAAGTGTTTATTTCTCTTATATCAATGCATGTCAAGAATGTGGGGTTTTATGCATTATTTTGAGAGCGTTACACTACACCAGCATACCCTCAAGCGAATAACCAGGCGGAAGCTTCCAACAAAGTCATCTTAGAAAGTTTGAAGAAGAGGTTGGAGAGAGCAAAAGACAAGTGGGCTGAGGAGCTTTCTCATGTTTTATGGGCTTACCGTACCACGCCTCGGCAGTCAACTGGAGAAACGCCTTTTTTCCTTGGCCTACGGCATGGAGGCAGTAATCCCACTAGAAGTAAGCCTTCCCACTATTATAAGTGAAAATTTTGACCCAAACTTGAATGAAGAAGCCATAACCTTGGAACTCGACCTTGCGGAAGAGAGAAAGGAAAGAACACTAGTTCATATTGCCTCATACCAGCAAGAGTTATCCAGAAAATATAACAAAACAATGCATCTGTGGCAATTCAAGATTGGAGATTGGGTACTGCGCAAAGTAATGGGCAACACTTAAGTACCTGGAGATGGCAAGTTAGGACGTAACTGGGAAGGACCATACAAAGTGATCGGTTTAGCAGGAAAATGGGCATATCACTTGGAAGACGTAGACAGCAAAGCTATTCCTAGGCCATAGAACACTATCAATCTCAAACTATTTTATTTTTAGCTTTTCCTTAAAAACACTTGTAATTTTTCTTTCTTTAAATAAAACAAGTAGTTTTCTCCAGCACAAATTCTTTCTACTGTAAAAGTTGTTCATAATTATTGCCAACTAGGGGCAATGAACAAGTTTGACAGGTTTGACCAAACATCTTTTGTTCTTCAGCCGAGATAAGGATCTAGGCTGAAGAAGGTTGGCAGGTTTGACCAACATTCTTTTGTTCTTCAGCCGAGATAAGGATCTAGGCTGAAGAAGGTTGGCAGGTTTGACCAAACACTCTTTTGTTCTTCAGCCGAGATAAGGATCTAGGCTAAAGAAGGTTGGCAGGTTTGACAAGCACTTTTTTCTTTCAGTCGAGATAAGGATCTAGGCTGAAGAAAGTTTGGCAGGTTTGACCAAACATCTTTTGTTCTTCAGCCGAGATAAGGATCTCGACTGAAGAAAGTTGGCAAGTTTGACCAACACTCTTTTGTTATTCAGTCGAGATAAGGATCTAGGCTGAAGAAGGTTGGCAGGTTTAACTAACACTTTTTCTTTCTTCAGCCAAGATAAGGATCTAGGCTGAAAGGAAGTTTTGGAAGGTTTCAGCCGAGATAAGGATCTAGGCTGAAGAAGGTTGGCGGGTTTGACTAACACTTTTTCTTTCTTCAGCCAAGATAAGGATCTACGCTAAAAGGAAGTTTTGGAAGGTTTCAGCCGAGATAAGGATCTAGGCTGAAAGTTGGCAGGTCTAACCAACACTTATCTAAAATACCTAAAGTTGTTGTCTGGCCGAGATACAAACAGGGTGGGCAAGATTAGGGAAATCCGAGCTAGATTAGGTCGGCTAGGCTTATAAAAAGTTGGTACAAGTAAAGGAAAAAAGTGTATTAAACAAACAAAAAGATGAGCAAAATTAGAAATTTCATTAATTTTGAAACATTCAGTACAAGAGGAGGGACTGGTAGCCCGGTTACAATTTCGTTGATAACATGAAACAAAAGAAAAAACAAAATCAGGCAAAAAGATCGTCTAAATCAGCATCCAGATCAACCCGAGCTTTGCCACTCGGTAGGCCGGTTTCAGCGGGTTCTTCCTGGGGCAAGTCGGTCACTGGCACCCTATCAACCGTACTTGGCACTGGTGGCTCCACCCGAGCTGTCTGAATAGTCTGGAGACTGTGGTCACTGATTACAGGTGGGGCATTGTTTGGATCTGGGGATTCTTTCTCCTCCTCCCCCTCTTAGAGAAGCTTCTGTTGAATGGCGTTTGCATAGTCCGCCATGAAACTTGGAATGAAGTGAGGGGGAGGGTTCTGGAAGATCTCGATTTCTTGCCCCTGACTGAGCTTCATAACTGCTGCCTTCCATCCACATTTGAAAAAGATGTCTTTTGCAGCTTCACACTGCAAGACATAGGTGGCCTCCCCTTCTTTGTAGCCACGGTCTTCAGCGTCTTCCATTTTCTTTTTTAGCTCGGTGAGCTCAGCATCTTTCTTCTTTTCAAGCTTGGCCAGTTCTCGTAGGTAGCAATTTTTTCTTTCGGCCAGCGCCTTTTGCTTTTCAGCTTCTGCTGCGGTGACCAGTTCGGTGAGCTGTGTGTTTTCGGATTGGAGCTCGGCCATTTTTTGTTTGGCCTCATTTAGCTCAGCCAACTTAGCGCTGGCATCTGCCACGGCTAACTGCACTGTCTTGCGAAGCTCCAGTACGCGCTTATGGGCAACATGGTTTTTCTGCAAAGCCTACAGAAAGGGGAGGTAGTGATTATGTTAGAACCGAGCAAACAGACAGTTAAGAATGGAAACAGGTAGAGGGAGGAACTTACAAGCACCATCGATTTGGTTGCCAAGCGGATGGCCTTCAGTTTAGTTAAATGGTCGTGGTGCTCCATGTCTTGTGGTAAACAGACACTTTTTGACAGGTTGAAGGCAAGGGTATGGTCCTTATCAGCAACCACTGAATCCGTGGTGGATATAGCATGGTTCTTGTAAGATATTGATGATGCCCATTCTGAAGAGCTGGCTCGGTCAGAATGCACTGGTTCTGGGCTCGACAGCCTAGCCTCAGGAAGCATGGTGTCCTCCTCATCGACCCGATGTTACGGTTCAGTCATTGCAGTACGTACACGCTTGCTTGGTCGAGATGTAGAGGCCCTAGAAGTTGGAAGGGCGACCACGGTTTCACATTGTTGGCTAGACGACTCTAGGCCGATTGCCACTTCGCCGGAGGTCTGCTCGGTGACGAGCGCTCGCACGGCCCTCTTCTTTGCCATTTTTTGTTCTTCAGTTAGAGGGATCAGGTTGATTTGGAGAATAGTGGGATATGGCTCAGGGGAAGGCTATAGGAGAAAGTCGGTGACTCTAGTTTTCCTCTGTCCACTGTATCAGTAGGTCGGTTTGAAGCCTAATAGCTCGGCCCAATCACGGCGTCGGTGCCGGAGTGCAGTTCGAAGGGCATCCTGGTTGGCGTAAGTATAGTGTGATTTGAGCTGGTTCAAATCTACAAGGAATAAAGGACAAGGGTTAGCACGGTGGATTAGTTAGGAACAGTAAAGAAAAATTGAATCAGGGTGTGCTCACCAGCAGTTCCTGTATTCCAGTTTGTATTGTAGCCCGGTATCTAGGCCTCCTGGTCTTCAAAATTACCAGAAACCCAGAGGAAATCGTCATCATTCAAATCTTTGTTCGGTGTGTTTTTTACAATTTTTTCTCGACCTCTTCTTACTCTAAGGTAGTAAACCCAGCAATCGTCATTTTGGCTGAGCGAATATTGATAAAATAGCTCGGCCAATCCGAGGTTGAAGCCGAGCTGACGGTTTAGTTCGGCAATTTCGTTTATTATTCTATAAGTGTTTGTGGAAAGTTGGGTGGGGCATAATCTTGTCTGGTGAAGGAATTCGCATACAAAGGGTTGTACGGGGAACCAAAGCCCGGCTTCTTCGATTGATATCACAGTAAAGGAAACGAAGCTCGGTTTACCCCAAGGGATGGTGTCTAGCTCGGCTAGAGAGAGGTGGACGTCATTAGGAATTTGGTAATCACGGCGGAATTCGGCCATGGCTCTAGGCAAATTCACTAAGAGCCAGTATTTACCCATTTAACTTAAAACGTGTGGTTTTTTGTTAAAAAGGATGCGACAGTTCAGCTCGGCGCTGTTGTGGCTTCTGGTAGCTCGGTTGAGCAAAAAACGCCCGGGGGCAAAGTACAAAAGGTGTGCCTGGCCAACCTAGCCAAGTCTGCAAAGGTGAAAATAAAGTGTTATGTCCAGATTACTGGACCGGGCTAAGTAAATGGGCAATATAAACGTAAGCCTAGCTCGGCTACGAATGGTTACAGACCATTTCATAGTTCGGCCAAGTTGCAGAAGCCAACTCAAGGTTTTTTAGTACGGTTGGTGACCAGTGTGTCCTAGTTCAGTCAGATACAACCTTGAAGGTTGCAAACAAGTTGCTAGCTCGGTCATAGCACGGTTTTGAATCAAAAATCATGTTTGACAATGATTCAAAATTTGGATTGTGAGTTTTTGAGCGCAGGCATGAGGTGTTTTGGTTGGTGGTATTTGTTCAAATGTAAAGTTACGGATACACATGCATATATATGATGAATGAAAAATGAAAGTATAGAAATTGGTAACAGAGCAACTTACAGATTTAAACAAGAGAACGAAGACCAAAAAGTAGGAATAACGGCAAGAAGACCCACAAAACGTGCACAGTCATTACTTGGTCAGGGGTTGAAGCTCAGGAGGCGAGGATATGGAGCCCAGAAATGCAGAAATGCTCTGAAGAACGAAAATGAACAAAGTAGTGACTGTTCGAAATAAAGGGGGTGTATTTATGTAATAGACAAAACGGCGGGCCTTTTTCAAAATTTTTGAGTAATGTGAAACGGCAGGCACGGTCCGAGTCAGCTATCGGTGTGTGACATGTGTCCAGTTAGGGATATGGTAACAGGCTTTTTTGAAGCGTCAGGATGTGTGATTGACACAAGATCAGGAAACCAAAACAGACTCCAGTCCGACTGAAATCATTAGCTCGACCAGAAGTTCGTAACCCCAAACAGGCTTTGCAGATGGAATTAAGGGGCAATTGAGAGGGAAACAGGCACGGTTCGAGTCAGCTATCGGTATGTGACATGTGTCCAGTTAGGGATATGGTGACAGGCTTTTTTGAAGCGTCAGGATGTGTGATTGACACAAGATCAGGAAACCAAAACAGACTCCAGTCCGACTGAAATCATTAGCTCGACCAGAAGTTCGTAACCCCAAACAGGCTTTGCAGATGGAATTAAGGGGCAACTGAGAGGGCAATTTATAAAGAAAAATTAGGCCGAGCTACGATCCTTTAATCTCTATTTTGGGCCGGACTAAGGGCCGGGGTATGGGCTTCGAGTAGCTCGGTCCCATGTTGTCTAGGTACCAAACTGGAGAGAGGGGTTTGACCGAGCTACCTAAAGACTAGGCCTGGTGGCTGGCTGAGGTGTTTGTAAGAAGGAAGGCCGAGCTAGGTGTAACTCGGTCGAATGCCATCTACATCATTGCTTAGTTGAGAGCATGACCGAAATAAGCTAGCTCGGTTAAGTTGCACCAGCTTAGACAAATGAGAAAACTATCTTGCTTGGTTAGTAGTAAGTGGAGTGTTATCAGGATAGACACTCTTCACTAGGAGCGTGATTCCTAAGAGGACTCTTATAAGGAGAGTTAGAGTCCTACTAGGATTGTGCTAGGCAGAATCTATAAAAGCTCATAGCAGGACCTATGTCTAGGTATCACAATTCTTACTCACAAATACACAGAGCTTTTGTGCCTATTGTCTATTTGCTGACTTAGACATCAGAGAGGTTTCCGGCACACACCTGCCGGTTAGCTCACATTTGTGTTTTCAGGTAGTAAAGCAACGACGTTTGAAGGAGTGCAAACTTGATCAACAGGATTATACGAGAAGATTATTTTGTGCTCATACACTTGTGTTTCTTTTTTTCTTTTTTCCTAGTTTGGTGCATCTCTTTCTATTCTGTTCAACTTCATGCTTGATCCATATTTAAGTGCTGCTAACGTTAACAATTAAACGAGAACTCAAGGGAAAATTGTTTGTGCTGATAGTAATTGGTGTTCAAGAAAGGTTTGAATTTTTATATTTGGAAAATAGTGGGGAAAATGTAGGAATGTTTGTGTGTACACCGACATTTTAAAAGCCATTTTGAATTTCGTTTAGTATATTGTGGTCATTTTGGGGCTTTAAAATATTGTGTAGTATCATTAGGCATAGATAGAACTCGTGTGAAAGTTGTGTCTATAGACATCCTATTTTGACTGATCCTAAGACTTAGGGCGCTTGCAAACCTTCGGATGATGAAATGGTTAATTACTTCATATTTATAATGTTTTAAGGATGTTTCAAGTTATTGTGTAGACAAAAACAGACTTTTTGCAGAAAATAACCATTTTAACCCTGAACCCATTTTTAGTTCAAAAAAAAAATATTTAGCCCCAAAAAAGAGAGATAAGCCCGACACTACAGGAAATGATACTTTTGGCAACCAAAATATTGGTCACCAATTGGTCGCCGAAACAAATTAGCGGCTAAATTTTTTTGTCACCAAGGTCTTCATCTATACCCTGCCGGCGATAGTATTGGCGACTAAACTATTTTTGGTCGCCGAAAGTGAAACGTTTAGCTACTAAACTTTGGTTAGTCAGCAAAGGTTATCTTTTGGTGACTAAACCGTTAGTCGTCGAAAGTGAATGTTTGGCTACTAAACTTTGATTAGCTGGGAAATGTGATCTTTTGGCAACTAAATTATTGGTTGTCGAAACTGAATATTTGGCTACTAAATTTTGGTTAGTCAGCAAAGGTAATCTTTTGGCGACTAAAATATTAGTTGCCAAAAGTTCTCACATATAACTAAATTCAACTATTAGAGACTAAAGTTGTAGTCGCCAATAGAATACATTCATTTAGCGACCAAACAGTTTAGTCAATTTTACTTTTACCGACTACAGACTTAGTCACCAAAAGCCTCTTCATTTTCATTTTATTATTTTTTATCACCAAACATTTTAGTCGCCAAAAGATGCCATGTTTTTCGTGACTAAAATATTTAGTCGACAATAATTTCTTCCCCTCATTCTGATTTGTTTTAGCTACTAACTGTTTGACCACAAAAAGCCATTTGGTTCTTTTTTTGCTACTAAATTATTAATCGCCAAAACATTTGTTTACATTTCAGCCTCGTTTGGCAAGTGATTTTTTTAGTCAAAAAGTCAACAACCCATACCAAAAATTCAAAAATTCTCTTTTCTCACTACTTTTTGCACATCTTTTTGTAAAAAGCCAAAAAGTCATCACAAACATACTAATTTTTTTTAGCTCATATTTTAGCCAAATAGCCAAAAAGTTACTAAATTAGCCTGTTCCCAAACGAGGCCTGGCCAAATACTATATTAATTTTTTATTTTTTTAAATTTTTTAACCACTTATATCCATTATTAGTGCAACTTGTACCCTGTATAAACAATATAATCCATCAATACTGAATATATTATCAACCATTTGACAACGTACACACATTTCACTTCTAACCATTCAAAAAATTCATATTGAACGTCCAATTCTAAATGAAATACAAATTCCATACGAACCAAGTATAATCCAACCTCAATAATTTAATTCCATACATAATAGAGGATTAACCAAATTTAATATCCAAAAGAAAATCTGTACCACACCAAAAATTTAATCTGTATCGCCCCAAAACTAATTTGTACCACGTCCAATACTAATTTCTACCAAGCCAAATTTTAGATATTTACCATGCCAAAAAAGTAATTTGTGCGAACTACTATATATACGGACGGAGTTATAAAAACAATGCCCTGTCGTACTTGTCAAAAGAAGTCATCCACATTTGTACGTCAAAAACCATCTGCAAAAAAAAAATAATAAATAAATAAATAAAAATAAAAATAAAAAATAAAAATAAAAATTAATCATTAGTATTGACTAAATATTGGCCAATTTAAAATAATAAAAAAAACATATAAAACTCAAAATTAAGTATTCTTTTCAAATTAATCATTAGTTTTGCATACTCGAACATATATGAAATAAAAATTTTGATGTTCAATCTGAGTACATACAACATGTGAATCTAGTTGCTATATTTGATGTTGCTAATAAATTGATGTTGCTATAAAAGTAATCCTAATAATAAGCAGAAATTCAAACACATGAATCTAGTTGCTCTATTTGATATTCAATCTGAGTACATACAACATAGATTAATATATACATATTAGTCCTTCAAGAACCCATACTAACTGAAACATCAGTTCAAAAAAAAACAGACCAGAAACCCATATGTGCTACTCTCTATTGGCATTCCATAAATCATGCACCAAGCAGCATTAAAAATGCATCCCATAGAAAATCATAAGCTTATAACTAATACTTAATCAAGTTTCAAGATACATGTAAATACGAGGCCAGTAAGATTTCTCTAGTGGAAAACTCTGAAGGTTTCTATCCATACACTCTGCACAGTTATACAGACCCACAAAACTTTGAACAATTCTACAGTATGTTACACACACATGATGAAGACAAAAATAGTAGCAATATCTTTAAGCCACATGTTTACAAATGTCTAGTGGTAGAATCCAACATCACTATGCAGCTGACTAGTTTGAGGGAACTCATCACTATGTGACTAGGTGTGAGGAAACCTACTCACTTAATTAGATGAGGGCTTCATTCAACAAAACAACCCCTACATAAGTTCATTCAACATCACTACATCTTCCTAGAAATATAATCAGAAACGGACATAGGTGCACATACATGTTGCTAGTTTAAGAGAAATTTGCACAGTTGTACTACCAAAATATATAAAATATACATTAAGTAAAAGATATAGGTGCACATACATGTGACATTAGGCACCGGGAAGCTTTCCGTTACGTCAAAACAGTAGTTGGTGGGCTGTTTCACATTTTCGCCCCCCGAACGCCTTTTTTCGACTAAGTTTATAACAATTTCAACTCTAACTCCCAACCTACATGTCCTATTTACGTACCATCTGTCCCTACAGGTCACATTTGGCACCAGGAAGCTTCCCGTAACGTCAAAACAGTGGTTGGGGGCCTGTTTCGCATTTTCGCCCCCCGAATGTCTTTTTTCGACTAAGTTTATGATATTTTCAACTCTAACTCCCAACCTACGTGTCCTATTTACATACCGTCTATCCCTACAGGTCACATTTGGCACCGGAAAGCTTCCCATAACGTTAAAACAGTGATTGAGGGCCTGTTTCGCATTTTCACCCCCCGAACACCTTTTTTTGACTAAGTTTATGACAATTTCAACTCTAACTCCCAACCTACGTATCCTATTTACGTACCGTCTGTCCCTACAGGTCACATTTGGCACCGGGAATGAATGGTTTCATATCCCAAACCCAAGTCAGTGCACAAGCATTAAAGGCATATGAACAAATTGTGTATGAATAGTGCACAACAACAATCATTAATGTATATTCTTAATCATTAAAACTCTCTTCAATTGTAAAGAATTGTGTATGAATTTCAAGGTTTTACCTTAAAACGATTTAAGCACTAAATTTTTCAAAACACTAGGATTAGTAAATTGATGATAACGTTGGTGTTGAGCTATTTTTCGTAAAGTGAGAATATTCTTATGATTGTGATATGTGGAATACAATTAGAGATGTATTGTTGTTGTAATCGGTGGAGAATTGCCATTGTTATATAACTTTTGTTGACAACTTGGGGAAAATGAAATCATTTTGGCATATGCATTGAGCATTCATATCTCATCATGAAGATTGTACATTTGGATTAAATTGTTGAAATTGGGATTAGTTTATTGTAAAATCGGAATTTATTTCTTTATTGTGGATATTGAATTCGGTTGAGCAATATCTATATATTGTTGTTAGCAATTGGTGGAGGATTGCATGATTATGATGTTAAAATATATTGTTAATATTGGTTTGAGTAATTAATCAAGGTAGTATATTGGTGAGAGTGTCCATGAAAGACTAGAAATCCATGCAGGAGTAGGTACTGTTTTCCTTCCAGCTAATAATCGATAAAGTGGGGGTGATGTTGGTGGTCCATACATTTTATGACCAGTAGCAAAGACTGACCTGGGGATTCATTACCGTGTTATGTTGTTCGGAACTTGATTACGAAAATTATTCTCTCTTATTACATTGGCAAATTGGAAATGACACAAATTTTTGTATTGGATGAGATATTCTTTTGGAAAATTGTAGAAGTTGAGAATTTGGTTGGATTTCTATCTCATGAAAATTGTTTTGTCACGAATCGGCATGTGCATTGCATTCATGATCATATATATATTTAGAGCATATTTATTTAGATAAGATTATTTCTACTAAGCCTAGTGCTTATCCCTTCGTGAAAATCATTTTTCAGGTATTGACGATGTGCCTCCACCAAGATCACAAATCGTCGGGCAAGTTCCCTCCGGGCTCCCCTCTGACCACGAGTGGCGTACTCCGGTATGAACCCGCCCTTGAGGTAATTGTAGAAATAATAATATCATGGTTCCCATAGTCCTCGTAATCTTCCTCGTCTTGACTGGTGATAGTTCATCATGTTCCAACTCTCGATAGTCTTCATCCAAGAAGATGAATGAGTCCCGTTCGACGGAAGGGCTCTCTGTGGCTGGGATGTCCAATCTCTCGATGATGACCTAGGGATTGTTGAGCATGAAGCTCACTTATTTGTTATTTTGTGGTTTGTGGGGCCTAGGGCCTTATTTATGTATCGGGTTGAGACCTTTTTTTTGTTGTAGATAGGGTGATGCCCTTTCCTTTTCATGTAAGCCTACAGAACATTTTATTTGAATACAGAAACAAGAGATCTATGTAATGTTTCACATGTTCAGTGTTTATGTCAAGTAGTAAGTTGGATATAGGATGCATGTGACCTCTGTAACTCATGAATTGTATGAATGAAATAGACAGAGAAAGGCTTATCTTTTGTTCAGTTCTCTATTTGTTTAATTCTGATTTTACTTCATTATGTTCTTAAAAGGTCATTATAGTTTATATCTTAAATAGCAAAAAACCACCATATTTCATTTATTCGGATTTTTTAGAAAATGGGGGCATTAAGCATCAAAGCTCATTGATTTTGAATGCCTTGGGCACGTGGGACGTGCTTTTACCACAATGGGTTTTACTTCGCGGGTGAGGAATGATTGCATGTTGTGTTCTATGTAATAACATGATTATGTGGCTATTGGGTATGAGATTCAGTTTCTAGGATATTATTTGAACCTAGGAAATTGTTAGAAGTCTTATTGGAAAAAGTGCATGATCAAAGCTAATTCATGTGAGAACTCTTGGAACGTTCTTGGGACAGAAGACAATCCTTAAGAAATAATCCGTTGTGTTATATGGCTATCTGCTTATGTGGTATGAATTGAGGTGTTCATACAAGGTTAGGACGTGAATGACTCTAGTTGGTAGGCGTTAGTGTTTTAAATTGGTCACACCCTTTTGCTTGATTAGTTATTCGTTCCAACTTTGTGGACAACCATTTGTAGAGTTGGTATTGAGCCTTAGATTGACTGTCTCTGAATGTGTATGAACGTAAGTGTGACCTTAGCACATCGGGTGTTGGATGAGTGGTTTAATTATTCTCAACCCTACATCAAATCATGAAAGGTGAACTAAACGATGAGTCTTGAAAGTAGAGTGGATTGGATATTGAGCTAGTTATAGTGGTGTTGTTTGGTTGAGATCTTAATGATGATCAAAGTAGCCTAAGAACAAATGTTTTGAACTGTTGACATCGTAATACGTAAACTAGTTTTAAATTTCTTTAGGATAGAAGTGAGTTATGTTGAGCTGACGGTGAAGGTAGTGTATGAAGAAGATGATATAACTAGTGTATCGAGAATTTCCTTTTCTCATTTATATATCTATTTTAGAAGCAAATTTTGGCGTTGGTGTGTGAGGTTGTTACGATCCAAAAGAAGCTTGTGATGAGTGTGATGAATTTCTTGATGTAGTTAGCCATGGGAATCTTCGTGGGGAAGTTGCACTTGATCTATCGAAAGTAATTAATGTCGAACTCTATGGTTACTCCTACCTATAAGCTACGAATTGTGAATAAGAAAAAATATAGATAAGCATTTTGGGTTAGGCTCGATGTGCATCTTGACAGTATGAATTATGTAATTGAAATAGAGATTAGCTGGGGTCCATTGTTCCTTGTCTAAAAGATTATTTTATGGTGAGTTGGTTGTCAAAAGAAATGTCTACTGCTTAGTTTTTGTCTCACCGTTAGAGTGAGGAGACCTTGAACTGTAAGAATAGTGGTCTATGATCACTATTAAGTTGAGGTACATGTAAAATTGACGTTGAGTGACTGATGATGATCGTGATTAGTACTTAGTACTTTGATTGGAAATTGTTGACCTCTTCTTTCCAAACCTTTTCATTGTGTTTGATTGATAGTGGCGTCTTAGATACCTCATTGGTGGGCTCCTTTCCTCAGGAAGATGACTTGTATGGAGAAAATCTGTTATTATCGTCAGCATCAGGGACCGTTTCAGGATAAGTGGGATGGAAGTGTGTCTTGCTCTTGTCGGCATAATAGACACCTTAGAGAAATTCGGTAGTGACATACTCAATAGTTGGTATTGTAACTTCTGTTGCATTTTTTCGGAGTTTGTGTGGTAATAGTGTGACCGGCTAGTGACTCCAAATAGAATTTGGGATGACTCTAGAAATGCAAATATTAGTCCGAGTAGCCTTGGAGTTGGTGGTCGGTACCATGGTATAGTGAATTGGGTAGTTATGAAAATTTGGCTTCCTCTTCCTTATGTTGTGTGAAACTAGACTGATGTGATGTCTGGAATTACCTACTAGTCTTGCAATTATCTTCGTTAGGTTTGTTGTGCGCTCGTAATGGCATAGTTTAGGCGATTGAAGTAGAGGTTAATTTTGGTCCCTCTATTATCAGTCCACCGTTCTATAATACTTTAGTCACTAGTTAAGTGTGAGCATTTACAATTTTTGAGCGAGAATTATCTTGTTTTCTTAGTAGTACAGTTGTGGGTCATTCAATGTGTATTCAATCTCGAGTGGACGACAATAGTCTGGATTTAGAAGTGTTTATTTTTCTAGGTAGGAGAGGATAATTTCGTATTCCTAGCTTCATTTGTGGTGTCTTGGGTAGGAAAGGATGATTTTGTATTTCTAGCTTCATTTTGTGTATCTTGTTGGCATAGGGAACCATTGAGAATGAATGATTGGTGTTTCGACTCATAATTACATCTTTCGAAATCTTGTGTAAGAACCGTTTGACTAATGCTTTGAATATAGCCTTGGAGCGATACTAGGATTGCGATTGTTCGTTAATGTACGTTTGACTTAGATCGCACTAGTCTTTCTTGTACTAGTTGAGATAGTAATTAATGTCACTGTCATGTGACTATGATAATTACAAGAATTAGCTTTTTCTTGCATTTGATAATTTCAATAGTTAAATCCCAAATTTAGTTGTTATCCGGTGTGGGTGTCCATTTGCGGTTAGTTGTTGTGTATGGTGATACAGTACAATAAAAGTGTACTGTAAAAGTGATGGTGATGGATTGTGGTTGGCAGTGTAGTGATGTTGCCAAGGTGGCAATGGTGGTGATGGTGGTGGTGGTAAAAGCGTGTCGTTGTAACAAGTGGTGATGGTAGTAGTGATGAGGTGCCAACAACAGTAAAGGTGCTGGTTGCAATAGGATTGTTATGACAATAATAGGAGGATGGTGGATGTAGTGGAAAGCTAGTGGTTGTGGTGGTGGTGATGGTGGCAGCCAAGGTTTTACAAAGCGGCCGCAACCATTACATAACGCCGTTACGTAAAGGATGTGGTGATTATCGCCACCTATTACAGCTGTTTTTACAGTGTGATTGAGATTCACATGTGTGTCGATTGTAACGGCTGCCATAATGGTCGTAACGGTGCCGTAACAGCCGTAACGGCCTGTTACGCACCGTTATGTAACAGTTCCGAACTACTTCTTTCGAAAAAACACAAAAACAAAAACAAACAAAAAAAAAACTGAAAATGAGGGAAGAGAAATAGAGAGAGGGAAGATAAAGAGAGAAGATGGAGTAAGAGATAAAGAGAGGGAAAATGAAGTACATGTTATTGATTTGTTGAAACTGTAAGACCTATGTTATTCTATTCCGCTGCTATCACTCAACCATTTTGTTTGTATGTCTATCTATATATTGTTTGAAAATAATAATAATAAATGTAGTCATTATCTATTTAGCTTGGTTAAAATATGTATATATATATTGAGAGGGTGATTTATGATCTGGAATTGGGCCAAGGCAACGGCCGAGCAGAAAGAGAGCCCAACCGTGCATGGGGCCGAGATGATCGACTATCCGCCCGGAGATGGGCTGCCAGAACTTGGCCCGGGTAGGAATTGGGCCAAGTGTGAGCCGCCCCGGACTGAAAAGAAGCTCGGCAAGGCAGTGCTCGGTTGGACCGAGCTGCTTGATCAGGGGATGGCTGAAGCCAGACAAGCTGAGTGACCGGCGCCCGGAAAGGCGTGGTCAACCGAGGAGACCGTTTGATCGGCAGGGAGGCCGGCCAGAGGAGGTGCCCAGGCTAGGCTCTACCGAGATACCGCCTATCCCGGTCCTCCTTGGGTTTATCCAGTGAGGTGCTTGGGTATGAAGCATAGCACGGCCGTGGATAGAGCAGCCCGGCTGCCGAGCTCCTGCTGAGTAGGCAGGCAGTTGAGATTAAGTGATGATCGGCAAGGTTTATGCTGACAGATGGGATAGCGGAGCCACGTGTCAGGAGATGACTGGGAGTGGATATGGGGCGCAGAGGGTATATAAGCATGTCTGCGCCCCCCATACGCGACAGATGAACACTTTGTAAGGAATTTCTTACACTCAAACACCTCTCTCCCTCTTTCTCTCTATCCTAAGGTGTGTGCTAACTTGATCGTCGGAGGGTTTTTCCGGCCACACACCGCAAGGTAGCTCACAATTATTTGCGCGCAGGTGATCGGACATAAACGGAGCTCGGAAGAAAGGAGTACGGGCTTGCCAGAATATTTGCTCCCCGCACAATTGGCGCCGTCTGTGGAAAACTTGACAGACAAAACCTTGTCTTCCAGGTTCATCTGATCGCCGTCCATAGCGAACAACGACGAGTTTCCGTTGTCCGCCATAGACGGAGCTACCCCGGAGTTCACCCGAAGGAGAGAAGGTCCTCCCGCCATCCATCCAATGGCGGACTTGGGGACGCCCACAGGAGGACAGTCAGTAGACGCGCGGGATAAGCGCGGAAGAAGTCAGAGATTCGCGGAGTCCAGACGGTCACCGGCGAAGGAAGAGACTCACACGCCAGGCGACTGGAAAGTAAGTTGAGAGACAAAGATGCTGTCATCCGGCGAATGGCGGCGGAGATGGAGGATCTGAGCGGCATGTCAAAGGGAAGGGTGTAGCTGGAGTGGGAGACCACAGTGAGGCACCCATCTCCGTCGTTCAGGCGCCAGAGTCAGCGACGTACTCAGTCCATATCTATTACCAGAAAGTTACCAGGTTGTTGATTCGACGTGCAATGCAGAAAAGTCTAGCGCGCAAGACAGCACCTACAAACCCTCACGTCCGGCGACGGACGTCGAGATACTCTTACTCTGCTCAGTCAGGAGGATTTGACGGGCGGTCTTAAAAAGCGGGCTCGTCGGCGGCGAAAAGCCCAGAGAATACCTGCTTTCCAGCGGCTATCCTATGGGGTCACGCAGCGAGGAGGTCGGAAATGCCTCACCCCGCCAAGCAGTGCCACTCTTTTGAAGATACGAACTTGGGCTAGGCTGAGTGCGCACCCCTTTTTCCTGCGATATAGAAACAACACGCTTCGGCAGGCTTCCACAGCCTAAGTTCTACGCTTTAACGACGGACAAGACCGATCTCATACTGCATGTGAGCCACTTCCGACAGGTTTGGCCGGACATAGGCGGCAATGACAGACTTATGTGCTTAATCTTACCGTCAAGTTTAGGCGAGCTGGGCTTAAAGTTGGTTCGAGAGGTTGCGGAATGGAGAGAATCAGTTGCTCGAGGGTTTGTTGCGCGCTTCAAAACAACAAAAGACACCAAAGGAAAGTGAGTCATTTTGCTAAGTGTCAAGATGGAACCGAGCGACACACTGAAGGGTATACAACTCAAGGTACTGGGAAACGCTTCAACGGAGATCTTGGACTGCCGGTCAACCTTGCAATCAAGCAATACAGCGTGGTCTCCGGTCCCGACATAGTACTGCGGGACTTCGCTTACCATTGGCACCAGCCGACCTCCATGGGCCAGCTCATGAGCAGCATCATGAGCACATCCGAGTAGAGGATGACGCGTAGCATTCAACAGTGAATCGGACCGTGGTTCGATCTCGTAAAACCGGGGAAAGGGGACGTCGGAAAGACCGGGATGACTACCCCGAGATGAAGTAGCGAAGCAGCAAACAGAAGGATGAAGGCCAGGACTGGCATAACCACGGTCTTTCAAGATTCCAATCTATCAGCATACTTAGTGAAATCCGAGACGAGGAATATGTCATCGTTTCCTGCTAAGTTGGGCGATGGACAAAAGGGCTACAATCCGCGGTATCGTTGCACATCCACCGGGAGAGGGCCACCGGACTGAGGATTGCCCTGCCTTTGAGGCAACACTTAGAAGAGCTGGTTGCGGCCGGGCATCTAGATCTTACATTGATGGCGCGTAAAGCCGATCAGGCTCCGGTCGATCCGAGGGGACAGGATGACGCGAGACGCACCACCACAGAGGGTCATTAATGTCATCCACGGCATCGTAGAACCGGAGCGTGGTTTGTGAACTCCGGGGCATGATAAAAAAGGCAGAACATATGCGAGAAGTTTTAGTCGGTACAACCTTCCTCAAAGGGGGAAGACAGAAGAAAAGATGTGATTAGTTCACCTCAAGGGACCTAGAAGCGTATCCTAGACGGCCGCGTGAAAACATACGTGCCCTGGTAAGTAACACTATGCGTCAAGAATTCGATTGTTAGATCGGATCTTGATCGATCAGGGAAGCTCGGTCGAGATCATGTATTATGATGCGTTCAAGCAGCTCAAACTCCGTGAGAACGGACTTTGGCTCCGGCGACTTCGCCACTGGTTGGATTCAACTCGCAACCGGAGTGGCCCTTGGGAAGATTATCCTGCAGGTCTAATAGCGGGTCCGTGGTCAAGCAAGTGGATTGTTGGGTCTACAATGCGCTTCGACGTATAACCTTATCCTTGGAAGGGGATTGGTTCACGTAATGCGACAAGCCGTAGGCGTCGACCTAACCACCAGTGTGATGAGATTTCCCTCGGCATCTGGGGGCGATCGAGGGAAATTGGGCGATCAGGTCATATGTCCTAAGCAATGCTTTGTGGCAGGTCAACGGGAGCCCGGGCCTGCAAAAGGATTCGTTTTCAAATGATTGAAGGGACCGGAGGACCAGGGTGTCTTAGATGATGTGGGGACGCAAGGTCGAAGACAAGGCTGTTTGAGGAAATTGTTGGAGGTGCCGAAATTGATACAGAACAGGCCGAACAAGTTCTTCTTGCTGGCTCAGTCTCACGGAATAGAGAGACCGCGGATGGTTGAGTTTTGAATGGCCAACACAAGAAGTCTTCGCGGTGGATCGCCCTATCGACATGCCTGGCCTCGATCCAAGTTTTATCTGGCCATCACCTCAATGTCTTCCCTGGAGCAAAAGCCAATCATCCAGCGAACAAGGAGATCGGCACGCAGTCACAGCCGAGGTAGTTGCAGAGGAGGTTAAGAACTGCTTTGAGGCAAGCGAGCATACAAGGAAGTGCACTACCTCGTGGATTTTCCAACACCGGTAGTGGTGCCCAAGAGATGGAAGTGGCCGAGTTTGCATCGACTATAAGACCAGTCAACCGAGCTGTCCAAAAGACAGCTTCCCTTTGCGCGCATTGACCAGCTAGTGGAACTTGACGGCTGGACACAATAGGCTCAGTTTTGGATGGCCTACGCGGCTACCATCAGATTGCCATGCCACCGGGCTTGACGCGGGAGATCACCTCTTTCCGCTCCAGGGGATTTCTGCTACGAGTCATGCCTTTTGGTTTGAAGACGCCGGGGCAACCTTTCAGAGGATGGTAACCAAAATGTTTGCTCCTCTGCCTTCGGCTGCCTGGGACAATGGAGGCTTACATTCGATGATATGGTGGTAAAGACCGGTTGAAGCAAATGCCATTTAATTCCCGACTTAGCGCGAGAATGTTTGCCATTCTAAGAGCACAAGCTGCGCTTGAATGCGTCAAGAGGTGCCTTTTGGCGGGGATCCGAAAAATTTTTGGGATTTCTTTAGTCACGAAACCAGAGGCCATCGAGCAGACCCTACTCAGATCAGAGCGTGCAAGAATTGGAAGCAATCCTAAGCTCGGCTAAGGACGTGCAGCATCTGGCTGGGATGGCCGCCTGGCTTAATCGTTTATTAGCGCGGTCATCAGATCGCTGCCTTGCCTTGTCTTTCAGCATTAAGAAGACTGCCGAAAACGGATTGTACTCTGCGCCGCGCTCGGTCCTTCGGATGGACCCTTGATCTTGTTCCTCAGAGACCGGACTCTTCAACTGAACAAGAAAGAAGCACAACAAAAATCTGGGTGAAGTCAGAGCGGTTTTGGCTCTCTCAATCTGGCGCGTTGTATAAGAAGTCCTTCACTGCTCTTATCTTAAGTGCAGCAACCCGAATAGGTGGAGGCCTTCTTGTAAATGAAATTCACGAAGGCATTTGTGGCAGTCACATAGGGGGGCAGGTCCCTTGCCTACGAGCAGTCTCGCAGGGATACTGGTGGCCATGCATGCAGGCAGACGCACAAAGTACGTCTGCAGGTGCGAAATGCCAGACAATTCGCGCGCATCAGATCCATCAGTCCGCTAGGGAAACTTCTTCCTCACCAGTCCTGGCCCTTCGCCATGTGGGCTAGATATAGTGGGACCACTGCCAACGCCACTGGGCAACCGGAAATTCTCATCCCGCGGGGGCCAAGATTACTTCAACGAAATGGGCTCTCGCAAGCTGACCTTTAAGATTTATATCCATCAAAAGAGAAAGCGTGAGCAGTTTGTATGGCAGAACGTAGTCACACGCGGTTTGGTGCCGTCCCCAAAGATCTTGATCTCTGACAAACGGCACCAGTTTGACGGTGCCTATTCAGAAGGATGTTTGCGAAGAATTTTAGATAGAATTCCACAACATCCACCCAGCTTACCCGCAGTCCAATGGTCAAGCCGAGGCATCAACAAGACTATACTGGATGTTGAAGAAACGGCTGGAGAAGGCAAAGGGAAAATTCCGCTGAGGAATTAACCCCACGTCCTTGAGGCATACCGAGCAACCCCGCGACGATCGCTAGTCCGGGGAAACTCCAATATGTTTTGGCTTATGGCATGGAGGCCGGTCATTACCCCTAGAAGTTGGCATGCCCACCCTAAAGAAAGCGAGAGTTTCGAGCCCCTAACTGAATGCCGAGGCTATTGCCTGGAGTTGGACTAGTGGGACGAGCGTCGGAAAGGCCCTCATCCATGTGGCCGCCTACCAACAAGAGCTCTCCAAGAAATACAACAAGACGGTGCACCTCAGACCATTCAAAGTTGGTGATTGGGTTTTGAGGAAGGTTATGGGCAACACCCTGGTGCCAGGAGAAGGCAAACTAGGGGCAAATTGGGAAGGACCCTACAAGATCACCGGTCTGGCGGGCAAGGGGGCTTACCACTTGGAGGATTTAGAGGGAAGAGCAATACCCCGGCCATGGAATGCGGCCAACTTGAAACTGTATTATTTTTAAGCTTTTGCTTTCTTTTCTTGTGCAAAGAAATTTTTTGGCTTGCACTACAGCATGTAATTCTTTTTGTCAATTTATAGAAGTAATTTTGCTTTAGCGCTTGGACTGTTGTTTTAATGTTAAGGACCGAGATGATGTACTCCAGTTGGAAGAGTTGGTGTTTTGTCCAACTTCGGATTCCCAACCGAGATGATGTACTCCGGTTGGAAGAGTTGGTGTTTTGTCCAACTTCGGATTCCCAACCGAGATAATGTACTCCGGTTGGAAAAGTTGGTGTTTTGTCCAACTTCGGATTCCCAACCGAGATGATGTACTGGAAGAGTTGGTGTTTTGTCCAACTTCGGATTCCCAACCGAGATGATGTACTCCGGCTGGAAGAGTTGGTGTTTCGGCCAACTCCGGATTCCCAACCGAGATGATCCAATCCGGTTGGAAGTGTTGATGATTTGTTCAACCTTGTTATTACCAACCGAGATGGTTATTTCGGTTTATAAATTTGTTGTTTTGTTCTGCTTAAGTACTTCAACCGAGTTATGAATTCCGGTTGACGAGGTGTTTTGTTCAAACAATGATTTATACCGAGATATTTTGCTGAAGATGGAATTGATGACTACCGTGCAAATACTATGCAAAATTTGAATTTTTCATTAACAAGAAAATCAATACAAAAGGTGGGGACAGAGCCCGGTTACATCAGAAGCGTTGAAAGCAAAAATACAAAAAAAGAAAAGAAAACTAAACTAGGGGGGAGAGATTGGTAAACTCGTCCTCGCCAGCATCAAGGTTGATGGTTGGACTTGCGTCTTGGGCACCGGGCTCATCATTGCCGGGCAGCTCTTGCACCTCGGCCTCCTCTGCCTCAGAATCTGTCTCACCGTCTCCCTCTTCAAGTCCTTCCTCGGCTTCAGCTTGCAAAGCGCTGAAGACGTCGTTTGCATAAGGCATGAGGTAGACCGGTAGCGAAGCTGGAGGAGGGTTGGCAAATACGTCGGTGTCAGAGCCCTGGCCGAGGTGTTCGCAGGCGGACTTCCAGCCAGCCTTGAAGTAGATGTCTTGTGTTGCAAAGACTTGCGTCTTGTAACTCTGCTCGGCTTCGTTAAAGCCGGCGTTATTAGCAGCCCGGCAAGCTTTCTTCTTCGACTTTTTGAGTTCGTCTACCTCGGTCTAGAGCTCATCCCGTTTTTTCTTGGCCGCATCCAGCTGACCGAGCAGTCTGTTGTTATCGGAATTGGCCATCTCAAGCGAAGACTTAGCCCGGCCGAGCTCGGCTTGGAGGCTCTCGACCTGGCTGGCTGTGTCATTGGCCTTTTGCCGAAGTTTGTGGATGCGCTCCAAAACCAGGTGTTGTTTTTAAATGGCCTGCAAAAAGCAAAGTTGATTAGAAAAGGACCGGGCAAACACTTGTGAAATTTTCAGAGGAACATCGACTTACCCTGGCCATGGACTTCACTGAGGATTTTACCAGCCGAGTGTCAGGGACCGTTAAGTCGCTGCCGACCACGTCGCTCGGTAGTAGACAGAGCTTTGCACAGATCGAAGGCGAGCAGACTTGCTCTTTGTCAGCCATTGATCGAAAGCCGTGCCGAGGATGTTCTTTGACCCCGGTTGCTTCAACTGTGGGACGCCAGGCACCGGCACGGACGGGGGCGTCAGCATGATGCTCTCGGTAGTAGCTCGCGACTAGCTCGGCGGATGGGTCTGCCCGAGCTCTTTTACCGGCACGTCGTGCAGAGGGTTCTCGGCTGGATTGCCCGGTCGCTTGAGAGGCAAGGGCGACCATAGCGCCACTGGATTGACCGACGGCTGGCGAGCGAGTGACAACACTCGGCATCTCGGCGGATGTGGCGGTGAGCAGGTTCTTGATTCTGCTGCGCTTGGCCATTTCTTGTTCCTCTGTCAGGCGAATGAGGGGAACGTCTGGTAGAGTTGGATCTGGTAGAGGCGTTGGAGCTCGGAGGAAATCAGTAACTTTACTCCGGCTGGGAGCGGAGTATCTGTATGTGGGACTGTAGCCGAGCAATTGGTTACAATCTCGGTCGCGGTAGCGAAGCGCGGTCCTGATTGCCTCTACGTTGGGGAAGTTATAGTTGGCTTGCAAGGCTTGAATGGCTGCAAAAGAAACAAGGAAGAGAATGATTAAGGTACAGAAACATTAAGAAAGTGTATTAACCGAGGTAATTTGAGCGGCTTACATGTGCTACCAAAGTTTTTGCTAATCATCCAGCCCGGTACCTCGGCTGTCTCACAATTGCCAGACACCCAGAAGAAATCATCGTCGTGAAGATCCTTGTCTGGTGTGCCGGTCACGATTTTCTCTCTGCCCGGTCTAATCTTGAGATAATAGGCAAGACCGTCGCCGGTGTGGCCTAGGGTGTATTGGTGCAGGATCTCGGCTAAACCTAGGCTAATGCCTAACCGGTTGTTTAGCTCGTGCACGCCGTTTATTATCCGGTAAGTGTTGGTAGACACTTGGGTGGGTGCTAGCCCAGTTCGGCGTAGGAACTCGGTGATGAGTGGGTTTAGAGGAAAGCGGAGCCCTCCTTCGACGACCGACAGCACGGTGAAAGGGCATTGTTCTGTTCTACCCCAAGGTGTGGTCTCTTCTTCTGCGAGCTCCAGGTGGACATCGGCCGGGACGCCGTACTCCTCCCTGAACGCAGCCAACGCGGCCGGAGTATCCACTAGGAAGCGGAATTTCCCCATTTGTGGCCGGCTTGGTACAGCCCGGCTGAGGGGTTTGGCACTGTGGTAATTGGTTGCTGCTCGGTCCTGAGAACCTCAGGAATGACAGTGGTCCCCTTGGACTCTGCAGGAAAAGGATGGCAAGTGTAAGTGTGAGCGCGGTCGCGCAAAAGGAGCTAGACTTTAGCTCGGTTATTAAGAGTGCCAAACCACCTCGGTTGTCTATTCTAACTAAGGAGCCCGGTCGCCCAAGCAGACCAGATGTTATCCCGGTTGAGCGACCAAGCCCTTTTATTATCTCGGTTTTTGCTGGGGTTGAGATGAACTTGTTATTTGCTCGGTTAGATTGGTTTTTTGGATCAAAAGAGGATCAGGAGCCCGGTTCGCCCCAATTCTTCAGTGTTCTTCATGAAGATGAAGAACACCAAGAACAGTGGGAGGTTTGGGACGGATTCTATGGCCTATGCCCTAAGAGCTACGTTTTAGTGCCCTAATGTGTGTAATATTAAAGAAAATAGTAACTAAAGAGGGATTGAAGGTCTTACCTGTGAAGGGCAGGAACTGTTCCTTCAAGCACGAAGAATGATAGTCGAGGCTGGGAGGAAGTTGCTTGAGCTCCAAAGCGTCAGATAGAAGAGAAGCAGTAGGAAGAAATTGAACAAGAGGGGTCTGGTATATGTAGGCAAGAGAGGCCGCCCAAATTCAAATTCTGGCAAAAACGGCGAGTTGGCTGCTCGATGACCAATGGCAGCCCGCCACGTGTCCCCATTTATGGCTTCGACTGGATTGAAGCGACGGGATGAAGAGACGAAAAGCCAGCCGAGCTACTTTCGCCGAAAAGGCTGTAAGCCGAGGAACATGACCGGGGAAGGATTGCAGATTAGCTCGGTGAAGCTTCGGCATCTTGGGAACCGGGGAAACGTCATCTCGGACGAAGTGAGTAATCCCAGTCACGCTTCTGCGGACGGAATTAAGGGGCATTGAGAGGGTGATTTATGATCTGGAATTGGGTCGAGGCAACGGCCGAGTAGGTTGAGAGCCCAACCGTGCATGGGGCCGAGATGATCGACTATCCGCCCGGAGATGGGCTGCCAGAACTTGGCCCGGGTAGGAATTGGGCCAAGTGTGAGCCGCCCCGGACCGAAAAGAAGCTCGGCAAGGCAGTGCTTGGTTGGACCGAGCTGCTTGATCAGGGGATGGCTGAAGCCAGACAAGCTGAGTGACCGGCGCCCAGAAAGGCGTGGTCAACCGAGGAGACCGTTTGATCGGCAGGGAGGCCGGCCACAGGAGGTGCCCGGGCTAGGCTCTGCCGAGATGCCGCCTAGCCCGATCCTCCTTGGGTTTATCCAGTGAGGTGCTTGGGTATGAAGCATAGCACGGCCGTGGATAGAGCAGCCCGGCTGCCGAGCTCCTGCTGAGTAGGCAGGCAGTTGAGATTAGGTGATGATCGGCAAGGTTTATGCTGACAGATGGGATAGCGGAGCCACGTGTCAGGAGATGACTGGGAGTGGATATGGGGCGCAGAGGGTATATAAGCATGTCTGCGCCCCCCATACGAAAAAGAGGAACACTTTGTAAGGAATTTCTTACACTCAAACACCTCTCTCCCTCTTTCTCTCTATCCTAAGGTGTGTGCTAACTTGATCGTCGGAGGGTTTTTCCGGCCACACACCGCCGGGTAGCTCACCATTATTTGCGCGCAGGTGATCGGACATAAACGGAGCTCGGAAGAAAGGAGTACGGGCTTGCCGGAATATTTGCTCCCCGCACATATATATATATATATATTTAGGCTCTTATTTATTCTCTTACTTTTGTCATTGTTTATCTTATATATAATAGTTAATGATTGATTTTTTGTATAATATAAAGTCATCAATTATTAAAATAAAATGTAAAAAACTCAGTTTATAGTGATTTAAAACTATGAAATATATTGGATCATACTTAAAAAATTTACAAAAATTGATCAATATTTATTTTAAACCCAATGAATATGATCATGGAAAAAAAATATGCGTATCATTAAGTTTTTTTCAAATTGTGCAAAAAATAAAAAAATCCACGGTTCCGGTTACCGCAACCGTTACGCTACGACTTTTACACTCCGCAACTGCAACCGCGCCACCGCTACCGTTCGCTTTTCAGAACCTTGGTGGCAGCGGTAATAATGGTAGTTGTAAGAGTGATGGTAAAGTGTGGTGGTGTTTAACAATGATGGCAGGATGGTAGTGGCAGGAACACGTGGTTGTAATAGCAACATTTAGAATGATTCCACCATAAATTTAAAAAAAAAAAAAAAATTGCCTATTCTTTGAATTGGATGAATGAATAAGTATTCCTACTTTTCGTTGGAATGACCATTTTGAAAGAATGACTAATCCCATTTACACAGTTTACCAAACAAGAAAAAGGAAATGCAAAGTTAGAACGGACATTCCTGCCAATTTTATCATACCAAACATACTCAAATGAAAAACACATCAATCCAAAAGACACCCTATAAACAAAAGGGCGCCCCATTGCTAGTCCTTATCTCATCAATACTAAGAGCACTAGCCATGCAAAGTCCCTAAAATAGCTAGAATGGATACTAGCAACACAAATTTACCCAACCAGTAAAGGGTGGGCGATCATACATTTATAAAATGAAGCCAGCCCCATAAAATTCCATCAGTAAAGTACCCAATGGCCAGGTGAAGATTGTCTAATTTAAGTTTGCAAACAAACAGGTCAACATAATATCTACAGTGCTCCCATCCACAAACACTAAACCATGAAAACATAACAAATCAGTGCGTTTAGTTTCAATTTTCTGAATTCAGTTTTTTGAAAACTGAATTTTTTGTTTTTTTTTTTTTATTTTTAGTGAATATTTTTAAAAATTTAAGCATTTTTTTTACTTTTTTAGACGCACTTTACTTAGATGTATCTAAAAAGTAAAATATTTGTGAAAAAATATTTTAAAAATTAATAAATACACGAAAAATGAAAAATATATTGAATTTTTGTACTTTTTATATTTTTGGTATTTAATGAATTTTTTAAAGATTTTTTTCACAAAAATTATACTTTATAAGTGTGTTTATGTTAGGTGTGTCTAAAAATTAAAAAAAAATTGCTTAAAATATTAAAAAAAATTAGTAAAAACAAAAAAAATAAAAACAAGAAAATAGAATTTTCTAAAAAGTGTTTTCTAAAAACTAAAACCAAACAAGTTGATCTTTAAGTACCAGTAATTAGTGAATAGTATTGTTCTCATTTTCCTTCATTCAACCAGATTTGTCACTCGAACTGCCAACATCCTTCTTTTCATAGTACCTGATTCAAAAGGCAAGCACATTAACAAGAGAAAAAGAAAAACCAAAGAAAAAAGAAAAACTATCAATGTAATAAATGATCATTCCATATATTTACTAACAAACACAAATTACAAACAAAATGACTCCACAGTCCCAAGTTATTGTCAACCAAAGAAAAGCATCAAATAGGCGTTTGTTCCTTTGATATGCTTTGTATTGCCTCCTCACAAACAGGGTCGACCAAGTATGGAGGTAGAACCCTGACCAACGCCAGAAGATCAACGAAGTTGGAAACTTAATTTGTCTCACTTGATCATTAGTCAATGAGGAAATAGAAATATATCTTCAAGAGAGAGAATAAGCAATGCCCTTCGGTGGAATGATCTAAAAAGACCACTTGTGTTCACTTGGCTTATTGCCACATGTGAAAGCGGAGAGTGGAGGAGGGGGAGGAAAAAGGAACTCAAGTGCTAAGTAGGAAGACAAAGGTGGTTTTTAACCTCAGTATTCACCTCTTCCTCAATAAATCTAAATTATCATGGAGAATGACACGATTAATAAAGAATATAATGACTGGTGCATACAATTCAAATCAGTTCTAATCATCAGGAATACTATTTTGTCTCGCTTGATCATTAGTGAATGAGGGACCTTTCAAGGGAATGCTCTAAAAATACTGCTCATGCTCTCTCTCTCTCTCTTGCAAGGACCCCCATAATAGAAGCGAATCAAGTATAGCAATACAGGACAAACAACAAACGCCAATGTACATGCTCATGCTTCAAATATTAGAGGTCCACAACAAGAACTACAATTTCAAAATGCTTCTGGTATCAATTGGTATCAATAAGAACGATTAAAAAAATTCAACATCAATTTCAAACAGTGTTTGCCACACCAGTTAACTTATGAGTCAACACTAATCCCTCACTGCTCATCAAAAAAAAAAGAGCACCATCCTACCACTGTTCAATTAGTGAAATATTTCAATTTCAAACATAATGCTCAAATTCCATAAATAGTGAGCAAATATAAGATCACAAAAACAAATGGCTCCACTGCTTGAGGTAATCTTAATTCCCAACTATAAACGCCATATTCTACTCATCCCAGACACCTCTACTCTCATCTTTTTCTGAAAGAATTGGGCATGATTTTGGTCCCTCCAACCACTCTTTGCATATTTACAACTTGTATGAATTGCGTATTGTATCGTGTATCGAAAGTTTTTTTACATCTATATTCTATTTAAACTTCTATTATCATAATTTTACAATTCACGATTCTATTCACAATTTATAAAAAAATTGACACAAATCTATGTGTAAATCTATTTCTGTAGTACGTGAGGCAGCAGCGGCTACAAATTAATTCAATCTTCAATGTGATTTGGTTTGTGCGTGGCCTTGTTCTCTGTTAATTGAAAGATTTGATTGATTTCAAGGTTTGGCTATTTTGAACATTGTCCCAGTGCATCTTCGGTTGGATTGATTTGAAGTTGTTTTAGTTCGTTATTTTGGGTCTTCTTCAACTCTGATTCTGAATATTTTGGTTCATCTATTTGGTGAGGTCTTTCCTCTTTGTTTATTTGTGATTATTTGGAATTCACCTAAGGGTGATTTTGTGAGACTATTATTACTCATTTGTAATCATTTGAAAACTCTTGGTTGATAATGGAATGGGATTTTGGCCCCGTGGATGTACCTCACATTGAGAGAACCAAATAAAAATTCTTGTGTCGTTTTATGCAATATTTTTATTTCTTTCAATTGATTTACTTGTGAGAAATCATTTATTTTCCCTAAGAACAAGATCATTTTTTGGTAGAGTCGATGAGAGAGAACAACTAGTAGCATCTGGTGGTTCAGTCAAACAAATTCCGCCAACCCAATTAAAACCACCAATCCCTTCTCTTGTGTTCAATCCACAATGAACAAAATTATAAAGGAAAACTTTTCCTTACCAAATCCTATACTCTCATCTTTTTCTGAAAGAATTGGGCATGATTTTGCTCCCTCCAACCACTCTTTGCATATTTACAACTTGTATGAATTGCGTATTGTATCGTGTATCGAAAGTTTTTTTACATCTATATTCTATTTAAACTTCTATTATCATAATTTTACAATTCACGATTCTATTCACAATTTATAAAAAAATTGACACAAATCTATGTGTAAATCTATTTTGAAAGTGAATGAATATATCCTGAATCACACGATTAACAATCGAACAATCAATTCACTTTTCACGGTTCATGTAATTTTTAAAAATATCATATTCAACATATTTCGATTCATTTTTTCCCCTCTTTTTAGTGGAAATATGCATGATTTTTTTGTTGTTTGGGTAATGAGTGAGTTTTTAACTTCTTTTTCTCATTTTTTTTTCCTTAACACAAATCATAATGTATCTTCTAAGTTGCACCATGAATTATATATTATCAATATTACATGAGTGAAGTTAGTTAAATAATAAATTAAAATTGAACAATAAGCGTAAATACCTTTTAGAGAGTTTTAAAATTTTAAAATAAAGGATTCCAAATGTCATTGTCACTTAGAAAGGTATGTAAGCTTATTGTCTGAATATCAATATCGTTGCTAAGTAATTATTACTAAAAAATTGAGAGTTCGTCTTTGTTTATTTTCTTTATTAAAAATGGTTGATAAGAAATATCTAAAAAATGAAAACGTAAAGTGGTGATATTACATTGAAACCCGTGTTACCTCATTACCCATTGGACCACATAATTATCATTCAAAACAACATTTTCATTGATTTAAATCTAAATATTTCATATTTATAATATATATTTAACATCTACTTGAGTGTGCAGATATATTATCCAAGTAATTTAAAAAATGTGACCAAATCTTTACGACTCACGATTCGATTCAATTCACAATTCCATACAAGGCCATTTCAATTCACAATTCGAATCACGATTTGACAACTATAATTTAAAAGACAAATAGAAAATAAATAAACAAGAAAAAACAAATATCATATGAGAACAAAATATTATACAATGTATCAACCTTGAAATTGCAACAGTAAGGTTCCTTGGAATAAATATAAGCATGCAACAATAGATAATTAATTCATGCACAATAGCACTTCAGTACATTATTATATCCTCTAATCCAATTTACAACTTAACAACGATGTTAATACAAAAGAAGTGTGGAATCATTGGGTTTAATTGATCTCACTCATGTAATATTGAACTATATTTATTTCAATAAAATAGCAATATATAATCCAGGGTGCAAGTTAGTTTAACTTTAAACATTTTTAGAAGATACATTTTGATTTTCTTTTAGGAACAAAAAATGAGAAAGTCAAAAAAAAAATGTTAGGTGTGATTTGATTGGATTATGTTAAAAACTCCATAATCACCAAGATAACAAGGAATCATATATATAGTTATTTGCCTACTAAATGCTATTAGAAGTTGTAGTATGCTGATTTCACTAAAAAGAGAAGAAAAAAAAAACAAAAACAAACAAATTATGTCATAAATGACAGTTTCAAAAATTGCAAGAATTATAAAAAGTGAATCGAATTGTGCATTCACCATAGATTAACTTCCAAAATAGATTCACCCATAGATTCATATTGATTTTGCAGAAATTGCAAATCAAATCGAGAAAAGTAAGATTTTGATAACAAAGGTAAACATGTATATGGAATTAGTTTGTGTGTACGACTTTCGATGTGTAATATGTTAAGTGTTTTGTAACTAATGCTATATTTGGTTTAAGAGAATGAGTTGGAATGGAATGGAATAGAATGGAATGATCATTCCCTTGAAATAGTGAATGATGATGCCATTTATAATGCATTTGTCATTATTGTTTTAGTCAACCAAACATGAGAATGAATATTTTGATGGAATGACCATTTCATTCCGTTTCATTTGAGTGAACCAAACACTACCCAAGTGTTTAATTATGACACTTGCAAGAGATAGGTGGAGCATCAAACACCAAAAGGAATCAAACAAGATTTTTGTACAAGATATATGTGTGTCATATACGTGCCAATGTATAAGTATATACATTGCAGAGTTAACTTTGGGGTGTAAACAAGATGAGGGTGAATTACAAAAAATAATAAAATAAAATCAAAATTTAAAATCGAAAGGGTTAAAAAGTTGTCAAGGCTGGAAACAAAATTAGGATTTTTGCCAAAAATTCACACTATCTAAGGCAAAGGATTGAAAAGAATAAACTAGAATCAAAAGCAAAGAAAATCTGAATCCCGATACGTAAACATGTCACAAATTTGAGAAACGTGACAAATAGTGAGGACTAAAACAAGAGAAAGAGTGTAAAAAAGTGATTATTCTACAAATTATGAACACCATTCTATTATAAAACAAAAATGATAAATAATAATCACGTTTAGATCACCATACCTTGTCTGCATGCTGTCCATGAAATCACGTTTCCTATCACAAGAAATCGGTCTAACATAAGTTATCCCAACAAACATGATTATTCTACAAATTATGAACACCATTCTATTATAAAACAAAACTGATAAATAACAATTATCTTTAGATCACAATACTTTTCCCGCCTGTTGTCCATGAAATCAATTGCCCTATCACAAGAAATTGGTCAACATGAGACAAGTAATCCCAAATATTTATAAGGCAACAACTTCTGAACAATGGACATATATAAAGGACTTCCCCTAAGGATTTTCTTCTTTGATGTTTACACACAAGTTATATCAGAAAAAAGACCAGGAACAGTTTGATTTTCCTGATATCTTTTACCAGGATGTTGATCATTTTGGATGGGGGATGCATCATAATCCCTGTAGCTGGCGATTCCTTTTGATTGGTCACAGGAGTTGCAATCAATCCAGCTGCTCTGTCAACTTCTACGGATGGTGTAAAGAAGGCAGAGCTTCTTAAGATCAGTTTTTCCTTGCAGATGGTACTAATGCTACAAAATTGATTCATCTATATTTCAAATTTAATTTTTCATTAGATGCCAGCTTTTTCATCATTCTCACTAAGAAGATTTAGATGCTGATCTCAAAATTGTTTATACTTTCATAAATATTGAATTGTTAGAAGTGTTATAGATTGTAAATACGACTTATCAAAAATTTTGGAAGAACATTGATCTGAGGTTCAAGTCTTTACGAAACCTGTATTATTCATTCTTTGAAACATGGCAAAACGATGCAACATGTAGTACTCAATTTCTTAGAATTCTACTTCCTGATTGATTGTTAGTTTCCATTAAAAAGACAATATTGGAGCGATGAGCTCTGATTGTCTCTTGCTAAAACCGAACTGTCAAGGGTCACCCCACTCCTTGACAGTTCCAAGAGAGGATCAATATGAGGTGTGTGGCTGTTTTGGGCCAGTCACCACTGCCCTTTCATTATTCTCTTCATTCTTCACGTTTGATAAATTTGTTGAACATTTATTTCCAAGTATATAACATAAGGTCTTGCTAGCAATCCGTCACTTAACCCTGCATTTGTTTCTCATCTTTGCAGAGCTTGCTGAAGAGGCAAATAGGCTTGTGAACTAAGGTTGTCTCTTCTCTTTTTTTTCTGTTATCTTGTTCTTGCACACTATAGTATTAAAGTAGATGGATAGACTATTGTTTTTCACAGTGTTGTCTTTATTTTGGTTGCATTCATTGTATAAACTAACAAATCACAGCATCATTTTATGATGGAATGATCATTCCATTCCGTTTCATTTGAGTGAACCAAACACTACCCACGTGTTTAATTATGACATTTGCAAGAGATTGGTGGAGCATAAAACACCAAAAGGAATCAAACAAGATTTTGTACAGGATATATGTGTGTCATATACGTGCGAGTGTATAAGCATATATATTGTAGAGTTAACTTCGGGGTATAAACAAGATGAGGGTGAATTACAAAAAATAAAAATATTTAAAGTCAAAAGGGTTAAGTTGTCAAGGCTGGAAACAAAATTAGGATTTTAACCAGAACCAAAAGCAAAGAAAATATGAATCCCAATACGTAAACATGTCACAATTTGAGAAACATAACAAATAGTGAGGACTAAAACAAGAGAGAGTGTACAAAAGTGATTATTCTACAAATTATGAACACCATTCTATTATTAAACAAAACTGATAACTAATAGTCATGTTTAGATCACCAGACCTTGCCCGCCTCCTGTTGTACTCCATCAAATCTCTTGCCCTATCACAAGAAATCAGTCTAACATGAGACAAGTTGTTGTTATACAAATTATGAAAACCATTCTATTATAAAACAAAACTGATAAATAATAGTTATGTTTAGATCACAATACCTTTCCCGTCTGTACGCCACATAATTACTTGCCCTACCACAAGAAATCAGTCAACATGAGACAAGTTATCCCAAATATTTATAAGCAATAACTTCTGAACAATATAAAAATGAATATAAAAATGAATAATGCTATATGTACCGATTAATATACTAACTAGTAACTAATATAATTTTAAAGGTTTTGGATATTTGTAATTTGAATAATAGATGGAATTAGTAATAATGGTATAACACTAGTTGGTAAATTAGTATGTACATTAATTGGTACATGTAACACCGCCGTATAAAAATCAAACATGAATAAAATATCACATACTCTAGGCCGACTGAAATACCAACATAAATTCCACCTATGTACATTGCTCCAATCAAAACTGGTACAATAACCGCAATTAAAGTTTGAATAATGTGTTCAAACTGACAGATATATTGATTGAGAATAAACAGAACAATAGTAAAAAGATAAACAACATACGGTTTCGAATTATTGTTTCGAATGAAGGCATCCTCAAATTCAGTTGCCAGCAACCTTGCATATGTTAAACATACATAATTTAATCATCTCCTCGAAACGCAACATCATGTCATATAGAATACAAAGGTAAACAATGGGAAAGAAATGGCGATACCAGATACTTCACCCTCTTCCCTTTCTTATAAACTGGTTTTTGTTTATTTTTTATTTATTTTTAGAAAAACATAAACTACAAACGCATTTGTTAATTGACAAAATATTTATAAAAAAATTAAAAATATAAAAAAGAGTAAGAAATGGCAAGTGGTGGCAAGTGGCGGCGGAAGACGGTGGTGGAAAGTGGTGACGGTGGGTGGTGTGTAGCTGGTGGTGGCGGTGGGTGGGTGGGTGACGGTAGCGGGTGGTGGGTGGTAGCAGAGTGGGTGGTGGATGGCGGGTGATGGTGGTGGGTGATGATGGTGGCGGGTGGTGATGATGGGTGGGTGGGTGACGGTAGCGGGTGGTAGGTGTAGCGAGTGGGTGGTGGTGGTAGTGGTGGTGACGGGTGGTGGCAGCTGGTGGGGGATGGCGGGTGTCGGTGGGTGGTGGCGGTTGGGTAGTGGTGGCGGGTAGGTGGCGGGTGGTGGTGGTAGTGAGTGGGTGGTGGTGGCGGCGGCGGTGGGTGGTGGTGGCAGGTGGGTGGCGGATGGTTGTGGTAAAGGGTGGTGGCGGGTGGTGATGGTGGTGGGTGGTGATAGTGGCAGGTGGTGGGTAGTGGTGGTGGGGTGGTGAGGGTGATGGTGGCAGGTGGGTGACGAATAGCAGGTGGTGGTGCTGGTGGCAGGCGGTGGTGGCAGTGGGGTGACGAATGGCAGGCTGGGTGGCGTGGTGGCAGGCGGCGGTGGTGGTGGTGGGTGGGATGGATGACGGTGGCGAGTGGGGTAGGTGGTGGCGAATGTGGAGAGGTGGCAGTGGTGGCTGTAGTGGTGGAGTGGATGGTGTAGTGGCGGGGTGGATGACAAGTGGGTGGCGGGTGGTGGGTGGTAGGTGGTGTGCGGTGGTGGTGGTGGTGGTGGGGTGGTAGGTGGTGGGGGTGGTGGGTGGTGGAAGACGGTGGTGGAAAATGGTGATGGGTGGTGGCTAGTGTTGAGTGGTAAAAAAAATAAATTAAAAACTCAAAATAGAAATAGCAATATTAAATTTATATTTTTTGGCCAAATTTATAAACTAAGATCACTGATTTATAAATCAAAAATTTACCAAACAAGTTTTTATTTGAGTTTTTAAAATTTTTGTAAATATAAACAGAAAACTGAAAATATAAGTGTTACCAAACGGCACCTAAACAACACCTCTTCTCTGGTTTTTTTTTTTAACAGAACCCCTCTTCTCTCGTTATGTCGTGTATATATACATTAGTGTTCAATTGAGATAAATAAGTATAAAAATAAATAATAAAGAAATTAATATTATAATATATATATGTTGTTTAAATGATGTAGATTGTTTAAACAATAAGAGTGTTTTTAATAAAATCTAAGGTTTTGAGTTTAATTCTTGTTTTTAAGATTGGAAAATTTGCCACGTGACATATGGAGAAACCATTATACTATTAGACATTAAGGCCAAGTTTGGCATGTCTTGAAAAAGATAAAAAGTCAAAAAGTCACTATCCTATTTAAGTCACATCATCTTATTTAAGTCACATCACCTCTCTAACACATCACTTCAAACCCAATACAAACCCAACCCATATTTCATAAAAAGTCAAAAAGTGTACTTATTTAGATCATCCCAAATAACCCCTAAGTCATGTGCTCATATATATAATAGTGTATATGAGGCCCGTGCCGACTTGCATTTTTTTTTGAAAAGATTGACTAATAAGTCTCATATTTTGGACTTGTAATTTATATAGTCTCATATTTTTTTTTGTGATCCATTTAATCATTTTAGATGTGTAATGACTCATTTGTCGATTACATTTGTGACGCTGCAATTTTTTTTTTTACTTTTTTATTTTTATTTTTTTGAGACATCATAACAATAACTTGCTAGATAAAAATTTTAACTACTAATTAGGAAATTTTAAATGCTTACATAGTCAAGGTCCAACAACAAAATAAAACTACAAGTTCACACGCAACGTCACAGCATAGTTAAATACTAATACAAGAGATAATAGGATTTTATTTTGATAAAATCTTGACTCTAAGTTAGCCAAGGTTCGATATTAGCAGTAGCTCCAATTTCAGCCTCAGTCCCTTCTTCGACATAATCTGGCATGAAACGCCAAGGCAACAAAATATATGCCATGAGTTTTGCAACACAGTAAGAAAACATAACCAACCTACCATTCTTTTTGAGAGAAAATAATGAGATTATAAACACGAGGTAATAATATAATCGTAAACATAAATTACAACCATTAAAATATTTCAAATAATTTTAATATCTTAGGTGACCTTTGAAATCTCACCAAAGAGGTTTAACTTACCAACCACTAAGTCATGGACACGGTTAATTTGGAAACTCCTCCTTGGTCAAATATTCAAGAACTACCAAAGATGTCCACGCCTGGAGTTATATACCCAAGCCGTGACATCCGTGGTCTGCCCCAAGGGAACGGTCTGCCAGGGGTACGTAACTACCCTACGTGCCACCCACACATCCACCCTTATTCCAAAACCAAATACCGATAAGGGTTCAAATAATCTCCGTGCCAACTTAGGGTTTCGCGACACAATTTACTTAAAAGTTATTAAAAACCAGGGCTCACCCTGCATACCCGGTATTGTAACGACCCCATCACGTATAATGATTAGTACTTGATTAATTAAGAGGATTTGAAATTAATTGCCGTGTATTATAATTTAATTTGAAATTTATGAGAATTGTGGGATCTGACTCGTATATGATTCTATTAGAGATTTATTTTGGAATTAGAAATTAAGGGTCCAAATGGCTTAAGGAAGTGAAGTTAAGAAGTTGAATCAATTTAATCTTAATTATGGACCCATTTAGGAGCTTAATTAAATATTTGATTCAGTTTAGTAAAATTGAGATTCGATTAATTAGACCCGAATTGGAGAAATTAAGTTAATTAAATTATGAGAATTGAGAATTGTGATTATTACGAATTAAATTTATTTATGGGGTGTCCAATTTGGATATGTAATTTATTGATGACCGACTTGCATTTTTTTTTGAAAAGATTGACTAATAAGTCTCATATTTTGGACTTGTAATTTATATAGTCTCATATTTTTTTTTGTGATCCATTTAATCATTTTAGATGTGTAATGACTCATTTGTCGATTACATTTGTGACGCTGCAATTTTTTTTTTTACTTTTTTATTTTTATTTTTTTGAGACATCATAACAATAACTTGCTAGATAAAAATTTTAACTACTAATTAGGAAATTTTAAATGCTTACATAGTCAAGGTCCAACAACAAAATAAAACTACAAGTTCACACGCAACGTCACAACATAGTTAAATACTAATACAAGAGATAATAGGATTTTATTTTGATAAAATCTTGACTCTAAGTTAGCCAAGGTTCGATATTAGCAGTAACTCCAATTTCAGCCTCAGTCCCTTCTTCGACATAATCTGGCATGAAACGCCAATGCAACAAAATATATGCCATGAGTTTTGCAACACAGTAAGAAAACATAACCAACCTACCATTCTTTTTGAGAGAAAATAATGAGATTATAAACACGAGGTAATAATATAATCGTAAACATAAATTACAACCATTAAAATATTTCAAATAATTTTAATATCTTAGGTGACCTTTGAAATCTCACCAAAGAGGTTTAACTTACCAACCACTAAGTCATGGACACGGTTAATTTGGAAACTCCTCCTTGGTCAAATATTCAAGAACTACCAAAGATGTCCACGCCTGGAGTTATATACCCAAGCCGTGACATCCGTGGTCTGCCCCAAGGGAACGGTCTGCCAGGGGTACGTAACTGCCCTGCGTGCCACCCACACATCCACCCTTATTCCAAAACCAAATACCGATAAGGGTTCAAATAATCTCCGTGCCAACTTAGGGTTTCGCGACACAATTTACTTAAAAGTTATTAAAAACCAGGGCTCACCCTGCATACCCGGTATTGTAACGACCCCATCACGTATAATGATTAGTACTTGATTAATTAAGAGGATTTGAAATTAATTGCCGTGTATTATAATTTAATTTGAAATTTATGAGAATTGTGGGATCTGACTCGTATATGATTCTATTAGAGATTTATTTTGGAATTAGAAATTAAGGGTCCAAATGGCTTAAGGAAGTGAAGTTAAGAAGTTGAATCAATTTAATCTTAATTATGGACCCATTTAGGAGCTTAATTAAATATTCGATTCAGTTTAGTAAAATTGAGATTCGATTAATTAGACCTGAATTGGAGAAATTAAGTTAATTAAATTATGAGAATTGAGAATTGTGATTATTACGAATTAAATTTATTTATGGGGTGTCCAATTTGGATATGTAATTTATTGATGAGAATTTAAGTCTGATCAGAAATTGAAGACCTAAATGATTTGAGAAACCAAAGTTTTTTTTGGGTGAATAAGAAACCAAAGTTGATAATGTCAATAAGTGTAATTTGATATTTGGAGTCTTTTGGAGGTTTGATTAAAACATCTGATTCTGATTCGTAGAATTTGGAATGATTAAGGTTATTGGGTTAATTAAGTTGTGTGGTAATCATAATTAATTAGGACTAAGTGAAATCAATATAAATTAAGAATTAATTTAAAGTAATTTGATTTGATACTAAGCATAATTAATTAAGTCTAATTATGAGTCATTAGCAATTAATTTAATTATATCCAATTAAACATTAAAACAAAAAAATGTAGAAAGAATGAAAGTGTTCTAGAATCTTTGATATATAAAAGAAAAAGAAAGAAATGAAATCAAAAAGAAAAAGGAGATGCATGTGTCCTGGGCTAGAGAAACGCACGGCAGAGAGAGAGAGAGAGAGAGAGTTTTCAAGAAGAAAGGAAGAAGAAGCGAAGAAGGGGGTTTAGAAGGACACCAAGATTTAAGCCAAAAAAATTGTGGAAAATCATCTTAAGGTAAGAAATTTCATCCTCTTTCTTGTATTGTTTAAATAATTTAGACAAAAATTGATTCAAGGATTATTTAGAGAAACTATGAGTTGAGATGGGTTTCAAGAGAGTTTCATGGAGAGTATGTTTTAAATCAATTAATCTCCAAATTCCTTGTAGATGAATGTTCTCCAAAAGATTATAAATTTTCTATACATGAATTAAACATATAAATCTGAAAATTGAGTGTTAATTTAAGAAGATGAAGAAAATCAAGTTAAGTGTAGGATTATGGAAATAAATTTGAAAGTTAGTTAGTTTGAGTTTGATTTTTTTATTATTCTTCATAAATTTGAGGTTCATCCTTACATGCATGTTAGAATTTCAAAGTTTTAGATTTAATTCATGTGTAAAAAAACTTATGAGATTAAATTTGGGTTTGCATGTAAAATCAAGTTAGGACCAAGAGTATGAATTATGAGTTCTTTAATTTGTTAAACTTGGATTCAATTTCATATAAGTAGAAGAAGTTAGCAAGATGATGAATAAATGGAGTTATGTTCAATTTATGGAATCTAATGATACATACATCATGGATTTTGAAGGAATTGGATTAATTCAATCTCATATTTTGAAGAGAAAAAGGAAATGTTTTATGAACATCAAGTTTATGAAAAATTAGAATTAATCCTAATGCTAGATAAAGTTTTGATTTTATAATTAGATTTTTAATCCATGCATGTAATGTAATTTAAGATTTTATTTGAATTAAACATATTTTGATTACAAATTAAGTTGAGTTTAAGATTATGGAAATTAGTTAGAAAATTTATAAGAAGTTTCATGACTCCAATTTCATGATTTCAAGGAAAATAGAAAGAACTTGAGGCCAATTTTATGTAATTAAAGAGAAAATGAGAAATTGAAGCTATGATCAAATGTGTGAAAATTAATTTAGAAATGAATTACTTTGGGTGGAATTTATTTGTCCTATTATGAAATTGAGTTCCAATTGTACGTACATTATGAATTTTTCAAGAGTTTTGAAAGTTTAATTCGTATTTTAAAATTTGTGGGCTTGAAATTGGGTTTGATATGGAGAAGATGAGTTAAAACTAAATTTGGACAATTGGAGCATGATTTTGAATGAATGATTTCTAATTGAAAGTGTTTACTAAATTATCCAATGGTTCTCCATTTTTGTGTACCAAAAGTACATGTTTTGAGGCTTTGAATACCAAATTTGAACTTCAATTGCAATTTTGGAATTTTAGAATTTACGTTGTCCGCTCGAGCGAGGAAAGTCTCGCTCGAGTGTGAAAATCGAGCTCCAGTAGTTTTCAAATTTTACTGTCCGTTCGAGCGGCCAAAGTGGCGCTCGAGCGGAGACCCATTTTCAGCATATTTTGGAAAATTGCATTTGGTTCACATTTTTTTTTATTCTCAACTCTTTCCAAAGCATTCTAGACATCATTTGTGACTCAATAAAGATTAATAAGCTACCAATCAACATAGATTAGTTAGTTAAAGAATGAATCATTGATCTAGTGGTAATTGTTTAAGAAGCCAAGTAAAAGATTAATCTATTTGGAAAAGAAGGGCTTAGTAATGAAAGAATATGTGAAATAAGAACCCGGTTTATTTGAATGAGAAAGAATAAGCGTAGTAGAACTTTGGACTATTTAGACGGAAAAAGACTAGAAAAGTCAAGTTTGATCAAGGGAGTAATATTGTATTTCAATGTGTACATGTTATGTGCTTGTGTAGGTCGCGCGCCATTATCTGCCTGTTTTATCTGATATGTCCAGTCTGTCTGATTTGCTTCTGTAGCCATCTGTAAGTAATAACTTTGTAAAGTTATGTTCAATATTAAATATTTTATGAACATTATGACATAAAATGATTAGTCTTCTGAAATGCTACGCTATGTTTTGAATGAATGAATGATTGTCCAAGATTCTGAAAGTTATTCGTGGCATCCTTAGCTTCATATGATATGCGTCTCTTTATGGGTCATTAGGTCCCTTCATGGGTCAGCAGGTCCCTTTATGGGTCATCAGGTCCCTTCATGGGTCATCAGGTCCCTTTATGGGTTATCAAAAACGTCTTTGTGCACATGAGTCATCGGAATGCCTTTAAAGCCGTCCCTTTATGGGTCATCGGATTTGTTAACGCTAATGGATGTACCACGTATGATTATATGCGAAATCTGAATATGGAAATGATTATGAATATGTATATGAATCTGTTTCTGATTTGGAATCTGAATATGCGTAAGACTCTGTTTCTGATAAGAATTTGATTTCTAACTCTGTGATGGACATCATTCATTAAATCCTTTACTCTGTTATTATTCACTAGGCCCCAGCTCATTGTTTTTATATATATATATGTATGTAGGTGATCAGGCGCATGACCAAGCTTAGAGGCGTTTGCCTGGAATCAGTTCTTGACAGCCAACCTATGTGCCTCCCGTGGAGGTTCCAGACATGACTAGTGGTTATGGCTAAGTGCATAAGTTGAAGTTTTATTTTCCTGTCCAGCTAGACAAGTCCTTGTGTATTGTGTAAATAAGGCTAAGTCCCTTATGTCAGCTTATATATGTATATATATGATGATGTGTATATAAGTATATAAAAAGTTTAAAATTTTTCTGTCTCATATAAGTCTGCACAGCTCAATGGACGATGTATATTTGTTATTTGCTTCCGCTAGCCTCTAATATTATGTTAATTTGTCTCAGAGGCCTTCGGTAATCCAAGGATTACTGGCCGGTTACGATGCTAAACCTATAGGGGCGGGTTTGGGTCGTGACAGGTATTAACCCTCTATCAGTAACATTATTCATATTGATTAATTCATAGATCAAACCCATAATCTAAAAATTTATCATGAAACTAGACTTCTCAAATTTCATCTTTTAGTTAGAAATTACTAGATTTGGCTTAGTATAGAATTTTAAATAAATTTTCAAATACATAGTAAAATTTGTCTCACAGTTTCAGATTTAGTTAAAATTTTGTATAAATTCGTAGAAAGCTCAAAAATTGTTTCCAAAATTTTTGGATGAACTAGATATCATTATCAACAACTTTGTAGAAGAAATCATCTCGAAATTTTGAGTATAAAATTGTCTAAAAATTCGAGTAAACATGCTGGCAGATTCAAAACAGATTATTTTCGACACAGTTTCAGATTTAGTTAAAATTTTGTATAAATTCGTAGAAAGCTCAAAACTTGTTTCGAAATTCTGGATAAACTAGACATCATTATCAACAACTTTGTAGAAGAAACCATCTCGAAATTTTGAGTATAAAATTGTCTAAAAATTTGGGTAAACATGCTGGCAGATTCAAAATAGATTATTCCCGACACAGTTTCAGATTTAGTTAAAATTTTGTATAAATTCGTAGAAAGCTCAAAAATTGTTTCCAAAATTCCTGAATGAACTAGACATCATTATCAACACCTTTGTAGAATAAATCATCTCAAAATTTTGAGTATAAAATTATCTAAAAATTCGGGTAAACATGCTGGTAAATTCAAAACAGATTATTCTCAACACAGTTTCAGATTTAGTTAAAAATTTGTATAAATTCGTAGAAAGCTCAAAAATTGTTTCCAAAATTCCTGGATGAACTAGACATCATTATCAACAACTTTGTAGAAGAATCATCTCAAAATTTTTAGTATAAAATTGTCTAAAAATTCGGGTAAACATGCTGGCAAATTCAAAACAGATTATTCTCAACACAGTTTCAGATTTAGTTAAAATTATGTATAAATTCGTAGAAAGCTCAAAAATTGCTGCCAAAATTTCTGGATGAACTAGACATCATTATCAACAACTTTGTAGAAGAAATCATCTCGAAAGTTTGAGTATAAAGTGTCTAAAAATTCGGGTAAACATGCTGGCAGATTCAAAACAGATTATTCTCAACACAGTTTAGACAATTTATCATATATAAACTGAAAATTTCAAATATATAAAAAAAAATGAGAGGATTAAGAGGGTTTTCTTACTTAATAGTAGGATTCAAATGGGTGATGAAGTGATAGAAAAATTTTGCTTCCTTAACCTTCCCCTCTTCTTTTCCTTCTACTGAATCTCTCCTCACCCGTATATACTCTTTCTTTTGTTTGTATGTGTCCATGAACTAAGTCTACCTATGATATATATAGGCAGATTTCTCTCTCTCTCTCTCTCTCTCTATCTATCTATCTCTCTCTCTCTCTTCATGATGTTATTCCCTGCCATAAACTTCACTCTACCCAAAAGCCATCATTTGGTGGAATTCACCAAGCCAACATGCAAGTTAGCATGTGGCATACCCTTGTCACCGAATCTGATTCTCCTATATAGATATTTTTTTAATAATAATTTATAACAATAATTATTGAACATCAATACCTTATTATTCTTAATAAGGTCTTTGTTAGTGATAGAATTGGGTTAATTTAAAACTATTTTTTTTTTCACTATTCTATATTTTAGGTAGGTTCTGAATAACATTAATTAATTTATTTATTTTCTTTTAAGAATAATTTAAATATGGATTTTCACAACATTGGAGTGTCACATTTGAAAAAAGTACATTAAATTTTTTTTTAATGTCATATCATAATCGTCGCCACATTTGGGAGCAGCACACTAAAGAGTTTTTAATTTTTTTAGAGTGTCACATCATATCCGTCACATTAGAGTGTTACATGTCACGTTTGGAAAAAATACACTAAGAAATTTTTAATTTTTTTGGAGTGTCACATCATACTCGCCACGTTGTCATATTTGAGAAAAGTACACTAAGGAGTTTTTTTTTTGAGGTGTCAAATCATACCCACCACGTTGCCACATTAGAGAAAAGTACACTAAAGTGTTTTTATTTTTTTAAAAGTATCATATCATACTCGCCACGTTGTTGCATTAGAGAAAAGTATACTAAAATTTTTATTTATTTTTTTGAATAAAAGTTTTGGAGTGTCACATCACACCCGCCAGGTTGTCACATTTAGGAAAAGTATATTAAGGAGTTTTTAATTTTTTTGAAGTATCACATTAATACCTTTCACATTAGAGTATTATATTATACCTATCACATTACTAAAAGGGTATGGATGTCTACAAAAATACTACCAAAATCAAAAATAGGACTACACGGAAATAAACTCTCTACTAATAGGACTTAACAGATCAATAAAAAAAATAGAATTAATTGGAGTACTTGTTTGTGAGATGAGATTTATTAATAAATATCCTTTTCATTTTTTTTTCTCTTTCTTTTTTATTTTTTTATTTTTTTTAATGGGAGGATTATTTGCTAATACGGAAATGTCGTTTTAGCAGTATGATAATTTGTAAGTTATCTCTTTCAACTATTATTTAATATCTAATGGAATATTTAAAATGATATTATTAATATATTTAGTTTAATTTTTAAAAATTATTTTGGAGCTTATTATTATTTTATTATTTGTAGTGAAATTTTTTCATATTTAATTTTTTCAGAAACTTTTATCATTAAGATTCAAATTAGAAAAAATTAATAGACGGATTAAGTGTTATAATTTTTAGTTAAAGGGGTAAAATAATATGGACCAATAACTGCCAGAGTTAAAAGCTATAATCTATACCCATAAGCTACATCGTGCCTGTTTGGCACAGCTTATTTTCAACTTAAATCCACTTATAGCTTAAAATAAGTGATTTTGGAGTGTTTGGTGTAGCTTATGGGTGTAGATTGTAGCTTTTTATAAGTGAAAAATGAGTTTTTTGGTTAAGTGAGGGAAGAGGTGCTTTTCGAAAAAGCTTAAGCGGGAAGCTGCCATTTGAGGGGCAAAATGACTTAAATGCGCCTCACAATTTCAAGTTATTACAAGTGTGCCATGTATATAAATCAAAGCACACTCATTTTTCTCTCTCGCAAGAACCAGAGAGGCGATTCCCGGCGAATGGAGGCGATTTTCGGCGACGGCAGGGGATTTCTAGTTCTCTCTCTTTCTCTCTCTTTCTCTCTCTTTGGTTCATGCGGTTTGAAACCCTAACGTCGTGGTCTGAAACCCTAACGTCACGATCGGAGAACCACTACCATCGCATCAACGAACTAGAGCTCTCTTTCTCTTTCTCTCTCTTCATGATCTCTCTTTTCTTTCTCTCGCTCGCTCTCCTTCTTTCTCACAATCTGCTACGTCGTCACCTCTGGTCACCACCGCGATGGCGATCTGAAACCTATCCATTGCTATCGCGATCGACCCGTGTTCTCTCCCCATCTCTCTCTCTCTACGATAGCAATTGCGATTTGAAACCCTAACCACCGCCATCCCCCTCTCTCTCTCTCTCTCTCGATCTGTGTTGTTTGTCACTGTCGCCGTCACCATCGCGATCACCATCGCGATTTGTGTTGATCTGCATTGGAACCCTAGCCACCGGCAGTTGTTCGCTGGCGGCATTGAAACCCTAGAAAAAAAAATTGAAGAAAAAGAAAAAAATCAATATTAATATTAATTAAAAAATAAAAAAATTGTATATTTTTGAAGAAAAAGAAAAAAAATCAATATTAATTAAAAAATCAATATTAATTGGTATTATTTATTAATAAATTAATATTGTATATTTTGTAATGAATTAATTATTAATTGATACTAATTAATAAAAATTGTTGATTATTAATATTATGTTATACTAATAAAAATTAATTATTAATTTTAATTGATACTAATTAATAATTTTAGTAATAATTCAGACTAATTAAGCCATTAATTGATACTAATTAATAATTTAAGTATTAATTGATACTGATTAAGCAATTAATTGATACTATTTAATTTATAATGGAAAAAAATTGTTACAATAATGCTTCCATTACATTTTTATCAAATGTATCAATTTTTATATTAGTTGATACTAATTAATACTAATTATATTAACTTTTATTAATGAAATAATTTGTTTAAATTAAAACTAAAAAAAAAATGACAAAATTATCATTTTTATATCATATAAGGGCAAAAAGGTCAATTATACAGGAAAAAAACTATTTTACAGCTTATCAATCAAACACTGCTCTACTGCTTAAATCTATAATCTCATAGCTGCACCAAATAGGTTAACAACTTATGTTCGCAGTTATAAGCTATAATCTGTTAAGTTATAATCTATAATCACTTTCTCATAACTCTACCAAATGGGGGCCTTTGTATGTATGAGAAGTCGGAGACAATTCATTGAACTTGCTGGGGCAGAGAGAGAGAGAGAAAAAAAAAGAAAAGAAAAGAGGAGCTCACCTTCATCGTGCTGGAGGAATTTTGACAAAAAACTTAGAGGAAAGGCTAAGGTTAAAAGAAAGGAAGAATAACAACAAAGAAGAGAAGGGGAAAATCATCAAGAAATTATCAATCAAGACTATAGGTGAGAAATCTAAGCCTAATTCTTGCAAGAACTTTATGTAATAATTGAATTCAAGGAATAATTTGTTGTTGATATTGTGTAATTAAATAAACAAATAGATTCATATTTAGAAATTAAAATTTCAGAACCAGAAAACATGTTGGAAATTATAAAATAGAAATACATAATAAAATAAAATAAAGAAAGCAAATCAAAACCTGCACTAGACAGTTTCCTTAAAACAGATTCGCCGCCTCACTGGTTAGGTATTGGAGGTTGTTCGACGTTTATCTCCCAAGATACAATAGTTGAACCAGCTATAGCCAAGCACCTATGGGGTAGCTTCGGCGAACATAACGCAAACAACACTCTCTCACAATAGGAAGAATATAAAACTACAGAAAACTAGAGAACAAGAGTAGCAAGAATTTCTGGAGATAGAAAACTGAATGAGATGGGTCTCCTTTTATACACATGGAGGAAGAGAGGAAGAGCTCTCCTACAACAAATGCGGGATTTAATTTCTGCAAAACTACCAAGAAGTAAATCTGCAAAACTGATGGATTTAATCCATCATAATATAGAGGAGTTATATATTTTTTTACACATGTATAATATGTATAATCTTTCAACCACATATCTGGCTTGGCCTAAAAAGATTAAGATGGGCAGCTCAAGAACCCAGCCCAACCCCCATACTTAAGCCAATCCAATAAGCCTCAAGCCTCAAATCCAAAATCCAAGATCCACGGATCATGAACCCGGACTTGGCCCGATCCGCTTTGGGCGGGCTGGCGGCGCGTGCGCATGTGGCAATTTTTGCATAACCAATTTGGATCATAGTCTTGGCCCAAATTCATCTTTGAAGCATCCATAACTCCTTTCCTTCAGAAAATTTCGATGCCCCAAAGGGCTCACACCCTTAGGCAAAAAATGAGATTTAAATACCCATCAATGCTCTCCTCTACAATCAATGTAGGATAGAAGGTTACACACCTTTCCCAACACCTCTTTCATGAGACCAACTTAATGAGTCAATTTCTCATTCAAATCTTAATGGTTTTTTGTCATTGTTTTTGTGGTGTAAAGATTTATTACAAAGAATCCAAACCCACTTTAATTCACCTCAATTGAGAATTGACACCCACTTTAATATTGCATTAAATTCACCAAAAATCATTATTTTCCAGCAATCTCCCACATGAATAAAAATTAACCCAATAACAAAAAACGGACAACACCTGACAACAAAGATTCAAAGAGAGAGTGCAATGGAATAACCCATGCATTGGAAAAGGTAACTTTTGGCTTTGAACCCCTCATAGTGAAATCTATTGGATTTACTAGCTGTCCAGTGAATACGAAGTCTTGACCTGTTCTGCCGTTTATGTAAACCAAGACTACAAACCTCACACAGGTATTACTCCAACCATCGTTATGTTCTCACTGTTGTGTTCGGTTTGTCCCTGGAACACTAACCTAGTTCAGTGAGTGGTTTAAAGAATTAGGCCTTGTTAATTCTTATCGAAACGGCCCCACTTCACACTCATATAGGTGACTGTACTTGAGTATCCTACTATACTCAGCTCAACACACTAGAGTCATTAAAAGCTTAGTTTAACCTCTACACTTGCAAGTATCATTGATAGAAAGAATGGCTGGAGATTTAATCTCCTCAGTAACATACCACTATTACACATAATTAGATTGTCTTATTGAACCTAGATCTTAGGATCTCCAGTCAACTAGGTTGGGTTTCTATTCCGGTAACACCTTACACTAAAGGCCTTAAACATATTACTTCTGCGACTTCCCTACTAATAATCGATTTACCCCTTTGGTTAGCGGATCTGCAGTGTTGTCCTTAGACTTCACGTAGTCTAAAGTGATAACTCTGTTAGAGAGTAGTTGTTGTATGGAATTATATCTACGACAGATATGTCTTGACTTTTCATTACACATATTACTCTGTGCTCGTCCAATAACCGATTGGCTGTCACAATGAATACAGATGGCTGGCACAAGTTTCGACTAACGTAGAATATCTTCAACAAAATGGCAAATTCATTATGCCTCTTCTGTTGCTTTTTCCAACGGCTATAAACTTCGATTCCATTATTGATCATGAGATACACGTTTGCTTGGAAGATTTCCAAGACATGGTTGCCCCTCCAATGGTGAACACATAACCACTGGTGGGTTTTGAATCCTTAACATCAGATATCCAATTCGCATCGCTATAGCCTTCTATTACTTCCAGATATCTGGTGTAATGCAGCCCATAACCCGTGTGAGACGGAGATACCTTAACACCTTAACTATACCCTTCTAGTGAGTGGTATCAAGATTGCTCGTGTATCTACTAAGCCTGCTAATTGAGTAGGCTATATCCGATCTTGTACAACTCATTAAATATATCAAACTTCTAATGACCCGAGAATATTTTAGCTGAGAGACACTCTCACCATTATTTTTGGTCAAGTGTAAACTCAAGTCTATCGGTTTCCTAGACACACTTGTATCTGATTGCCAAATTTCTCAAGTATTTTCTCAACATAGTGAGATTGAGAAAGTACAATACCATCAGATGCTCTAGTAATCTTAATATCTATAATTGCATCTGCAAGGCCCATATCTTTTATGTCAAACTTAAAGTTTAACTATCTCTTGGTAGTTCTAATCATCTCCTTATTATTACCAACAATGAATATGTCATCAACATATAGACACAAAATGACATAACCTCTGTCAGTATCTTTGACATATATGCATTTGTCACACTGATTTTGAGCCCATTTGACAACATAGGGTTATCAAACTTCTCATGCCATTATTTAGGAGCTTGTTTCAAACCATACAATGATTTAACAAGCTTACAGACTTTATTGTTTTGTCCTGGAGCTGAAAACCCCTTAGGTTGCTCCATGTAGATTTCTTCATCTAAATTTCCGTTTAGGAAAGCTGTCTTTACATCTATTTGATGTATCTCCAGACCACGTAAAGCTGCTATCGCAATTACCATGCGAATGAATGTAATCCTTATCACAGGTGAATACGTATCAAAGTAATCCAGGCCTTCTCCCTGCCTATAGCCTTTGATAACTAGCCTAGTTTTATACTTATCAATTGATCCATCCGCTTTCATTTTCCTTGGACATACGACTCTTAGGAAGACTCTATTAAGGAGAGTTAGAGTCCTATTAGAATTGTGCCATGCAGAATCTACAAAAGCTTAAGCCAAATCCTAATCTGAGGCATTGCAATTCATATTCTCGAATTCACAAACCTTTTGTGTCTATTGTTTATTTGCTGACTTAGGCATCAGAGGGGTTTCCGGCACACACCCACTGGCTAGCTCATGTTCGTGTTTTCAGGTGATAAGACGACAACGTTTGGAGGAGTGCAAACTTGATTAACAGGATTATATGAGACATATTATTTCGTGCTCGTACAACTTGCTTGGGCGAATTACACTAATAGTCCCTGTAGTTTGGGGTTGTGTCACTTTGGTCCATGACTTTTTAGTTGTGATACATTCGATCCAGAATTTTGTATCTTGTTCCAAACAAGGACAATCAAAGATGATTCCTTTGCAAACGGTCCATTTCAAGAGCAAAGTGGTCATAAAACTTATTTTGTGGTAGTTAATTTATATGCTATTTGAAATGTAATGATTTTTTTTTTAATGAATAATGTTGGAACTTTATTGGTTATAAAGTTCTATTTGATTTGGTTTTCAAAATCTCTTTTTAATTTTTTTTTTCTAAGAAATTAAAAATTAAATTGGTGAAAAAAATTAAAAATACATCATTTTTATATAATTTTTTATTTTGGAAGGGTAGAAATAATTTTCTAAAATAATTTTTTTTATATATTTATTTTCTTTAAATTAGTTTCTATTTTTTCAAAAGTCAAACATGGTGATAATTTTGATGGCATTATTGAATCAATCCATTAAATCAAAAATTCAAAACTAAAAACATTTCATATATTAAACATATTACATATTAAAAGCCTAATAACCATAAAAAAAATATTTATTAATAACAAATACCATCTATTATATGATAACCACAAATAAATAAATAATAATAAAAAAAAACAACCGCCCATTACATGATCATCATCCAAACACATACTAAAAATTAATTTAGTAAAAAAATAAAAAAATAAAACGTAAAAAATTTATCATTTTTATATAATTTTATATTTGGTAGGTAGAAATAATTTTTAAAAATTCAAAAATATTTTTTTGACATTTATTTGTCAAACTAGTTTATATTTTCTTAAATTGACGATTTTGCCTTTGAAATAGAGCAACAATGTCATCAATTGTCCTTATTTGAAACGAGATCTAAAATTCAGGGTCAAATGTATCACAATTAAAAGGTTAGGGACTAAAGTGACACAAGTCCCAAATTTTAGGGACCGTTAGTATAATTCACCCTACTTGGTTTTTGTTCAACCAAACAACAGAAAATAAGTAAAATATTTTTGACAAAAAAATTTTATGTCAAAATAAACGGAGCCTTAATGACTAATATACCATTTTTCATTGGTTTTACTTTACACAAATAGGCATATGGTTTAGAGGACAAATTGTTGATTGGCTTATTTGATAAAATTAAAAATTTAAGATTTATTTTGTAATTAAAGTCGAAACTCTATGTCTTTTTTTTTATTTATAATTGTTTCAATTATTTAGGTTTATTTTATACATAAAAAATATTTTAAGATTATTTTTCTATTTTTTTATTTTATTGCATTCATTAGCTATTTGTTTTCAGAGGTAAGGGTTTGGGATTGGACTATTAGTGAGTTGAGAGTGTTAAAATCATATTTATTTACAAACTGGAGCTGGGATTGATAGTCCCTTGAGACTAGTATGGGCCTTGGAGGAGGGATTAGCAAAGGCCTCTAAGGGTTGAGTTTCAAAATTAGTAAGGGCCTGTTTGTTTTCAAAAATAAGTTAGGTGGGATTGTTAGTGAATGGACTGTTACTGAGGGAACGAAAAAAAATTGTGTTTGTTTGATAACCAATGGACTAACAATAGTTTCTGTTTGTTTTGAGAGATATGAGTGGAATAAACTATGTAAAATTTCACAAATACCCTTGTTGGATTATGTGGGGGCCGAATAATGGAAAGATCAGATGGTATGTATCTTTGGAATACTGATATTAATCGGCTATATCCTACAAGAGCGGGGAGCCGAATAGAATATATGTGCCGAATAAAGTATAAGTACTTAGGGCCGAATAAAGGAAAGGACAATGATTAAAAAGTAGGCCCTGGCCCCAAGGATTAAGAAGAACAAGTATAAATACAGGAACAACGGTTATAGAAAGGTATGTAAAAATCACTTCACAAAGACTTAGAAAGTAAGCTATCCTGAGTGTCTGAACTAACTTGTCTGTCGGAGTGCTAATTCCGGCACCCCCGACCGAAGTGTTTGTATCTTTTCAAGTGACTAGCTGAGGATCACTAGCGTCTCCCAGGATCCGAAAAGTATTTCCAAACCACTTCCCCACAATTGGCGCCGTCTGTGGGAATACTCAAATACATCCATTGACGAGACCGCACAGGGAGATAACCTCACTCCAACAAATATGCTCAGAAAAGAAACCATCGCTACAAGACGCGCCTTGAACTTCGACTCACCAACGACCTCAGCGCAAGAAACAATGCAAGCGATCATCAAACAAGCAAAGCAGAATGAACAAAGGCTGGAGAACATGATCGCTGAAAATGAACGTCTCCATCAAGATTTGGCCCTCAAAGTCGCAAAATCGAGAGAAGCCATGCGCCAAGATCCCGAACGACCTCCGAGGGCAGGTGGACAACGACCTCGAGCCCGACCGAAGGATACCGATAGCGACTCCAACTCATTAACCACGGAGCTCAACAAGAAGGGACGATCCGAAACTTCCAGCTCCTCCGAAAAGAATCTACATACAAGGAACAAGCGTAGAAGAAGCAGTTCAGATGAAGAAGACCAGCACGATCCTTTTGTCCGACGGATTGCAAGGGCGACTCTGCCTAAGAAGTTCAAAGCTCCATCATTCACTCTTTACGACAGAAAATCAGACCCCACTAATCATATCCGTCACTATAAGCAAGCCATGACATTGCATGCAAACAACGAAGCCCTCAGTGCCGAATATTCCCTAGCAGCCTGGGGCCGTTAGCTGTCAGGTGGTATTACAAGTTGGAGCCAGCCTCGATCAAAAGCTTCCATCAATTGCAGAAATCCTTCAGGGCCAGGTTCATCACCAACGAGGTGCAGCCGAAACAGGTCGACTCTCTCTGGGCTATGCAAATTCAGTCAGGAGAAAAGTTCAGAGCGTATTCAGCGCGCTATTGGGAGTGCTTCAACCTCATCGACGACGCTTGCAACGACTCCATGGCCATCACCGCCTTCAAAATGGGACTACATCCTAACAGTCCCCTTCGCAGTTCCCTGACCAGAAGACCCCCCAAAACAGTCTGGGCGTTGATGAAGAAAGTTGAAGAGTATTGCAAGGTGGAAGACGATGCCTTGAGAATAAAAGCCGGCCAAATGTCCAACAAAACGGCCCCCCTTGAAATTGCTCCACCAATAAGTTCCACGCCATCTCCTAGCCCAGAGCCTCGGCAACGCACTAAACGAGTCAAAAGGCCGGATACTCATTGATCAAGCGATCAATGCTCCCACCGGACGAATGAACAACTGCAAGTCGATAACAGGCGTTCGAGACGTGCCGACAAGAAGTACACAGAGTTGTCAGAACCGATCGCTGTAATAATGACCAAAGTCTAACACCTTCCATTCTTCAAATGGCCGTCAAAGATGGTGGGGCCGCCCGACATGCGAAGAAGGGATAGGCGGTACGAATATCACAAAGATCATGGCCACGAAACGAAAAGTTGTTACGTATTAAAAGATCACCTGGAAGAACTGGTGCAAGACGGCCGACTGCAATAGTACGTGAGAAAGGAAAAGCCAACCACGGCACTGGTCTTGAGGCAGGACTCACCTCCACTTGGCGTGATCCATATGATCTACAGCCTGCCTGAACCCCCAGCCGTGCACACAATTCAATCGCATCCATTCCCCCAAAAACAACGTATTCCGACTGAATGGCCCAAAGAAGCTCCTACAATTACTTACAATGACTCCGATCTTAGCGGCACAACAGCTTCCTACATCGATCCATTGGTCATTAAATTACACATAAATCGGTTCACCATCGAACACATTCTCATAGACCCGGGGAGTACTTCAGAGGTTATGTACTACCAAACTTTCACCAAACTCGGCCTCAACAAGTCAGATCTGTCTCTGTCGCCTTATCCATTGTTCAACTTTAATATGAATCCTGAATATCCGTTAGGGAAGATCATACTACTTGTTCGAGCGGGTTCCAGAACGGTCGAAGTAGAATTCCTAGTCGTAAAGCTCCCTTCGTCGTACAATGTCATCATGGGGCGAACCTGGATATATATGATGAAGGCTGTTCCAAGCACTTATCATCAGCTTGTGCACTTCCCGACAGCCCATGGCATTGAAGAAATCCGTGGCTCCCCCCAATCGGCACAAGCAGAGACTTAATGAAAACCCTATCACTGACCCGATCTGTGGGCTTTGAAACTTGTATATGTATCACTTCTGCAATGTAAACCATTTTTCTTCGTGGCTCCATTCATCTCTCAAAGTCTCCGGATTTGGAGCGCCCTTCGTGGATATCACGATTGGCTAAACAAAGTCTCCGGATTCGGAGCCCCCTTTGGTGCATGACATCTTAGGGCCGATTAAAGACTCTGGATTCGGAACCCCCTTTGGTGCATGACACCTTAGGGCCGATTAAGACTCCGGATTCAGAGCGCCCTTCGTGGATATCACGATTGGCCAAACTAAGTCTCCGGATTCGAAGCCCCCTTTGGTGCATGTGTCACGACCCAAACCCGGCCCTATGGGTTTAGTACCGTAACTGGCCAGTAATCCGAGATTACCGAAGGCCTATTTAACAGTAGTACAGTAAAACAGAGTTCAGGGCCCGGCGGAAGCCAATATAGTAAATAAATGATGTCCATTGAGCTGTGACAGTCTGTATGCCAAAAATATTTTTCATGCATTCACACATACAAACAGTACAGTCTATACAAAATTTACAGTCACACAGTATAGGGACCTATTCCCTTGATAACAGTACAGTTAGTAGCTGACAGTCTATACAGTAATCCAAACAGTATGGAGACAGACGGGAAAAAAAAAACAAAACAAAACACCCCAAAGCCATAGCATGACAACTCGGAACCTCGCAGTGAGGCACAAAGGCTGGCTTGACAAAACTGGAGTCTAACCCACGCTCCTAGCTCCGATCTGGTGGCTGAGCACCTACATATATATGTATAAACAGTGAACTAAAGCCTAGTGAATAACATAATGCGTAAAGAGGTTAAGAATGAAATGTCCTTACAGTAATGAAAGCAGTTCATTAAACAATACTTCAGTCTTTCAGTCAGAACAGTTATTCAGTCATATGTGGTACATCTATTAGTATAACAGTAAACAGTAGGTCTTAAAGACCGAACAGTAATGATGGCCATAAATCAGTAAACAGTAGTGGTTCCACGAGGGAACCGACAGAGATCTCTGTAACAATAGCAGTAACAGTATACAACAGTTGCTAAGGATGCCACAATACATTTCAGAATATAGGACATACATTCAAACAATTAACAATAATTACTTCAGAAAACAGTTTCGTTAAACAGTCAGAAAACATTCTCAGTTGAACATATCTTTACACAATTGTTACTCACAGAGTTTGGGCTACAGTATGCTAGAGCATGTCTCCCCAGTCGCCAACCTCACACAGTTCACAGGTTGAACACACACTAAGCTACACAGTTGCGAAATATCATAACTTAATCCCTAATTTGCCTTGGTGTGTTCTACATCTATATCCTCATCAAGATGCCTTAAACTAGGCCTAAGAATGCCTAGGATGGGATGAGGATGCAAAAATGCACTTTTAAAAGCATTTTCAGAAGTTCTAGAAAAACAGAGTCTCGCTCGAGCGTACAGGCAAACAAAGGTCCCCGCTCGAGCGTCCATTATACCGCTCGAGCAGACCAAAAAGTACTGGATAGGGGAAATCCCCGCTCGACGCCTGCTCGAGCGTATCACCCAGTCCTCTGCTCAAGCGCCCAATACTCCGCTCGAGAGGACTGTTCTACAGTGCAAGATGCTGGAAGCTCGATTTTCCCGCTCGAGTGGACGACTGAAATCTAGAAATCCCAGATTCGAGCTCCAGGTTCAAAACCAAGCTTAGATGCATAAAATTCGATCCTCTTGGGCCAATTTTCTGGAAAACTCTTTTAAACACACAGAATAACATGTTTCAAAGCTCAATTTAGGAAATCAAAGCCCAAGGGTGTTTAATTCAAACCCAATTTCCAACCATTCTTCAAGAACAACATTCAAACATGTCATGCATGAGTTTTAAACCAAATTAAAGCTCCAAAGCTTGTTCAAATGAGCTCATTTCTTTTCAAAACCAGATGAAAACATGGTCTATAACAACAATATGAGCATGCATGTACTAATGTCCATGTAATCAACCTCAAAATGCAACAATACTAACATGCATGCAAGAAATGAGCTTCAATCCACCATTAATGAACCAAATCATGACTTAGCTCTACAAATTAACATGAACCATGCAAGAACTAGCTCAAACACATCAATGAAGGTTGAGTTCTCTTACCTAGAGCCTCAATTACAAGTGTAGGACCACAAAGCAACAATCAACCTTCAATTCTCCAAGTTGTTTAAGCCAAATCTCAAGAACTACACAAACTCTCACTCTCTCTCTCTCTAAGTCGGCAAAGCAAGGAGAAAGGCTGATGAAATGTTTTGATTCAATGTGTGCAAGGCTCTAGCATCACTAGGTAGTGTGCCACTAAGGGTGGCAATATGGTAAATAAACCGAACTCTTTAATTAGCTTATCTAATCTAATTTTAATCATACCTAATCAATTTTCAGATAAATATACCATAAAATCACATTAATTATGAGGGTCACGGAACATCAATCGGTTTCTAATTCGGCCGCCGATAAGGCCTTCAATTAGCAGTTTAAACACTAAAACACGAACAGATCTAAACATATAAGCATGAACAGATAATCATACAGTCAAACAGATAGAATGCAATTTAACTAACATATGCTCAATCAATTCGGTTTCCAATTTCAGTCAGCCAGTTCCGTAGTTTATTCCGTTCAATCATCAGTCATAATAAGTCTCGATTAACAGTAATTAGCAGTTAATCAGTCATTAATCGGTAAACAGTATGCGGGTTGTTACAGTCTCCCCTCCTTATAAAGAGTTTAGTCCTCTAAACTCGAGTTGCCTTCAGTCTGGAAGAAAACAGGGTTCAGCGGGAACAGTTCAGGATATCTTTTTGCCATGTCATCTTCCCTTTCCCAAGTGGCATACACACCACCATGGTTCTGCCAGTCAATTTTCACTAGCGGGATCTCTTTGTTTCTCAGTTTCTTGATCCGTCTGTTTACAATCTGTATAGGCCGTTCCTCGTAAGTGTAGTCATTACTCAACACTACCCGAGTAGGCTCAATTACATGGAAAGGATCCCGGAGATAATCTCTTAACATCGAAATGTGGAAAACATTATGCATGTGCTCCATTTCAGGAGGGAGCGCAACCTGATACGCCACCGGATTAATTTTCTCAATAATCTCATACGGTCCGACGTATCTTGGCGCTAACTTGCCCCAAAACGAGTCTGGCCCTTCATTGGTGTCACTTTCACAAAAACGTGATCACCCACTTCATACTCTCTGTCCCGTCTTCTGACATCCGCATAACTTTTCTGTCTACTCTATGCAGTTTTCAGTCTTTACTGTATCAGTTTTATCTTTCCAGTCGTCTCATATACGATCTCGAGCCCAAGCAAAGGCCCATCTCCAACTTCTGCCCAGCAAATCGAAGATCTACATTTTCTGTCATACAATGCCTCGAAAGGCGCCATGCCAATACTCGAATGGTAGCTGTTATTGTAGGCGAATTCAATTAAGGGAAAATGACTTTTCCAGTTTCCCTGGAAATCAAGGACACACATTCTCAGTAAATCCTCTAGAGTTTGGATGGTCCTTTCTGATTGGCCATCTGTCTGAGGATGATAGGCACTACTCAGCCTCAATTCAGTACCCAATGCAGTCTGTAGACTTTGCCAAAACCTCGATGTAAACTTCGAGTCCCTCTCAGAAACAATAGACACAGGCACTCCATGCAGTCTCACAATCTCATCAATATAAATCACGGCCAATTTATCCGCATTATAAATTGTTTTGACAGGTAAGAAGTGAGCAGATTTAGTCAGTCTATTAACAATAACCCAAATTGAGTCCATACCTTTACTGGAACGAGGCAATCCCACAATAAAATCCATAGTGATATGCTCCTATTTCCACTCTGGTATGGGTAGGGGTTGCAATAATCCGGCAGGTCGTTGATGTTCAGCTTTGACCTGTTGGCAATGAAGACATTTGGACACAAAGTCAGCAATTTCTTTCTTCATTCCTGGCCACCAGAAATTCTGTTTCAGATCTTGGTACATTTTCGTATTCCCCGGGTGGATAGGCAATTTTGAATTGTGGCCCTCTTGCAGAACTCTTTTTTTCAGTTCAGTATCATTCGGTACACACAGTCTTTCATGAAATTTCAATACATTGTTCTCAAATTTGAATCCCGATCTAGGTTTAGATTCTCTTTCTTCGATGATCTTTTTCAAGAAGTCATCCAGTTGCTGTTTCTCTTTAATTTCTTCAATCAGTGCCGGTTGAGCAGAAATAGCAGCTAAGGTTCCACCTTGTTCTTTCAAAACAATTTCAATTTCAGATTTTTCAAGGTCACAAAGCAACTCTTTCTGTCCTGTAAGCAAACAGGCTAAGTTTCCAATCGATTTCCGGCTCAATGCATCGGCAACGGTATTGGCTTTTCCCGGATGGTACAATATCTGTAGGTCATAATCCTTAATCAGTTCCAGCCATCTCCGCTGCCTCATGTTCAGTTCTTTCTGTGTGAAGAAATATTTCAAACTCTTGTGGTCGGTATATACTTCACATGTCACCAGCAAGTTCCAGGTCCGCCAAATTTTCAGTGCAAACACCACTGCAGCAAGTTCCAGGTCATGGGTCGGGTAGTTCTTTTCCATATGGCTCTCAAGTTGTCGGGAAGCATAAGCATACCTTCCCATTCTGCATTAAAACACATCCCAAACCCTTATGAGAAGCATCACTAAATACAGTATAACCATCCGTACCTGAAGGTGGGTAAAGACGGTGCAGTCACTAATCGAGTTTTCAACTCCTGGAAAGCAGATTCTCTTTGGTCAGTCCAGTCAAATGATGTCC
>NW_021025157.1:2608390-2659307 GCF_004153795.1 Camellia sinensis
CCCAAGTCATAACAGTGTTTGTTTCACGGATTAACATCCACCACCTTCTAGCTTCTTCTTGTAGGGTGAAGGTAGCTAACAGTACTTTATTCGCTTCTGAGCACGGAAACACTTCAAATAATTTTTCTGTTTCCAGAACCCAAGCTTCAGCTTTTAACGGTTCAAGGCCTCCCTGGAAGGATGTTCGGACTTCAGTCACATTTGTTGGTCTAGGCCAGTTCACTACAGCTTCAATTTTCTGCGGATCAACAGAAATTCCATTTTTGCTAACAACATGCCCCAAAAACATAACATGGTCAAGCCAAAATTCACATTTAGACAGTTTAGCATACAGTTTCTGTTCTCTTAAGGTTTGTAGGGCAAGTCTCAGATGATGTTCATGTTCTTCTATACTCTTGGAGTAAATCAATATATCATCAATAAATACTACAATGAAGTCATCGAGGTACGGTTTAAAAATTCTGTTCATGAGGTCCATAAAAGCAACAGGGGCGTTCGTGACTCCGAACGGCATAACTAAAAATTTATAATGGCCATACCTCGTTCTAAAAGCGGTTTTATCAATGTCTTCCGGTTTAACCTTCAGTTGATGATATCCCGATCTGAGATCAATCTTGGAAAACACTTGTGCACCCTGTAACTGATTAAATAAATCATCAATACGCGGCAATGGGTATTTATTTTTCACAGTTACCTTGTTCAATTCATGGTAATAAATGCACAGTTTCAGCGAGCCATCTTTCTTCTTTACAAACAAAACCGGTGCACCCCACGGCGAAAATACTGGGTCTGATGAACTTCTTGTCTAACAGTTCTTGCAATTGCACTTTCAACTCCTTCAGTTCAGTTGGGGCCATTCTGTAAGGAGCTTTCGATATCGGCTGTGTACCCGGAATCACATCGACGGTAAATTCAATCTCCCTGTTAATCAAATCCCCTGGCAGATCATCTGGAAATACATCTGGGAATTCCCTGACTATAGGAATACAATTCCCCTGGCAGATCATCTGGAAATACATCTGGGAATTCCCTGACTATAGGAATACAATTCACATCAGTTGTAACACTACAATCAGTAAACACAGTCAGCACGGAACACAGATATCTTTTACTCACCTTTTTAATTAATTTAACTGTTTTCACTGACGAAATCAAATACGGAGGAAGTACTACTCCATTCCCATTAAACACGAATTCAGGCAAACCAGGTGGACGGAAAACAACTTGCTTGGTCACACATTCAATAGTGGCATGATATTTTTGTAACCAATCCATCCCCAATATTACATCAAAATGATCAATGTTCAATGGTAGTAAATCAATAAACAGATGCATATCCCCAACAATGATTTCACATGCGGGGTACATATAAGCACATGTCATGGATCCTCCTACGGGTGATGATACGGCTAATAGATAGTTCATGGGTTCTAAGGGTCTATTCAATTTCCGTGAGAAAGCATGCGATACATAAGAATGTGTAGACCCCGAATCAATCAATACATATGCATTTTGTGTACAAATAGAGAGGATACCTGACACAACGGTTTCAGTATTTTGCACGTCTCCCGGTACTAGGGCGAACACTCGGCTTCTGCCTCATGGGCTCTTTCCCAGTAGCTTTGGGGTTAGGCTTTGGTGCTACAGTTGACGCTGCTGCGCTTGGGGCAGCTTTACTACTGGCTTGTGGAGCAGAGGGGCAGTCCTTAACCATGTGACCCATCTTGCCACACCTGTAACAGGCTCCAGATATTTTGTAGCAGACCCCTTTGTGCTTCTTGCCACACTCAGAACAGGGTGGTATAAACCCACTCCCTTGGCTGGGGCTAGTTGTCGACCCCGTATTCTGTTTCTTGTTGGCCGGGTTGTGCTTGCCTTTCTTGAACTTAAAATCCTGCCTCATACCACGCCATTCCGACGTTGGTGTTTCAGTTTTCAATGCTTCAATGTTTGACTCGGCCATCAATGCCCGGTTGAGAACACCCACAAAGGTCGGTAGCTTCAAAACATTTATTCGGTCGAGTATTGCAACATTAAGGCCACCCTCAAATTTTCTGGCCTTCTTGTAGTCGGTGTCCACCATGTGTGGTGCATATCTGGCAAGTTCAGTAAACTTTGTTTCATATTCCGCAACGGACATCGTGCCCTGTTTCAGTTATTCGAATTCAGTCACTTTTCTATCCCTGACACACTGAGGGAAATACTTTTCAAAGAAGGACTCCTTGAACTGAGCCCACGTCATCACTGTATTTTCATTACGGATAAGCATCCACCACCTTCTAGCTTCTTCTTGTAGGGTGAAGGTAGCTAACAATACTTTATTCGCTTCCGAGCACGGAAACACTTCAAATAGTTTTTCTGTTTTAAGCACCCAAGCTTCAGCCTTTAGCGGTTCCAGTCCTCCCTGAAAGGATGGTGGTTTCATCTTGCTGAATTTATGGGTGAGAACAATAATATCCCCATCATTCGCATTCGCATTAGGTTCCGGCTGTACCGAAGGAGGAGGTGGGGGCTGTTGGTTCTGTTGTTGTTCAAGTCTAGCAGTTATCAGTTCCATCATTCTTTCCATTCTTTCCATTCTTGCCTCAGTAGATGAGGATTCAGGTTCATTTGCAGTGTTTGCGTTATCCATTTCACTATAAGCAGTTGTAATAGTTTTAAACATAAGCAGTCATTTGTTTAACAGTTTTAACACATTAGCAGATATTCAGTTATACCACAACCACACACTTTTCAGGTTCATGAAATGCCCTAATCACTTTTCTAGGACACCCTATAGCTCATTTGGACACGTGTGTGCGGTATGACTCGTGGTAAGTATCGCTCTGATACCACTCTGTCACGACCCAAACCCGGCCCTATGAGTTTAGCACCGTAACCGGCCAGTAATTCGAGATTACCGAAGGCCTGCAGATCAGTAGTACAGTAAAACAGAGTACAGGGCCTGGCGGAAGCCAATACAGTAAATAAATAGTGTCCATTGAGCTGTGACAGTTGTATTGGCCCAAAAAAGAGGGAAATTTTTCATGCATTCACACATCAACAAAACAGTACAGGTCTATACAAAATTTACAGTCACACAGTACAAGGACCTATTCCCTTGATAACAGTACAGTTAGTAGCTGACAGGTCTATACGTAAATCCAAACAGTATGGAGACAGACGGGAAAAAAAAAAAAAACAAAACACCCCAAAGCCATAGCATGGCAAACTCGGACCTCGCAGTGAGGCACAAAGGCTGGCTTGACAAAACTGAGAGTCTAACCACGCTCCTAGCTCGATCTGGTGGCTGAGCCCTACAATATATGTATAAATAGTGAACTAAAGCCCAGTGAATAACATAATATGCGTAAAGAGGTTAAGAATGAAATGTCCTTACAGTAATGAAAGCAGTTCATTAACAATACTTCAGTCCTTATCAGTCAGAACAGTTATTCAGTCATATGTGGTACATCCATTAGCATAACAGTAAACAGTAGGTCTAAAGACCGAACAATAATAGATGGCCATCAATCAGTAACAGTAGTGTTCACGAGGAACCGAAGAGAATCTCTGTAACAGTAGCAGTAACAGTATACAACAGTTGCTAAGGATTGCCAACAATACATTTCAGCATTAGGACACCATTCAAAACATTAACAATAATTACTTCAGAAACGTTTCGTTAAACAGTCAGAAACATTCTCAGTTGAACATATCTTACACAATTGCTTACTCACAGAGGTTTGGGCTAACAGTATGCTAGAGCGTGTCTCCCAGTCGCCAACCCTACACAGTTCACAGGTTGAACACACACTAAGCTACAGTTGGAATATCATAACTTAATCCTAATTTGCCTTGGTGTGTTCTATCATTATCCTCATCAAGATGCCTTAAACTAGGCCTAAAATGCCTAGATGGATGAGAATGCAAAAAATGCACTTTTAAAAAGCATTTTCAGAAGTTCCAGACAAACAGGTCTCCGCTCGAGCGTCAGGCAAACAAAGGTCCCGCTCGAGCGTCCATTATACCGCTCGAGCGGACCAAAAAGTATCTGGATAGGGGAATCCCCGCTCGACGCCTGCTCGAGCGTGTCACCAGTCCTCCGCTCGAGCGCCAATACTCCGCTCGGAGCGGACTGTTCTGCAGTGCAAGATGCTGGAAGCTCGATTTTCCCGTTCGAGCATCACTTCCCCGCTCGAAGCGGACGACTGAAATCTGGAAATCCAGATTCGAGCTCCAGGTTCAAAACCAAGCTTAGATGCAATTTTAATAATTCGATCCTCTTGGGCCAATTTTCTGGAAAACTCTTTTAAACACATAGAATAACATGTTTCAAAACTCAATTTAGGAAATCAAAGCCCAAGGGTGTTTAATTCAAACCTAATTTCCAACCATTCTTCAAGAACAACATTCAAACATGTCACGCATGAGTTTTTAAACCAAATTAAAGCTTCAAAGCTTGTTCAAATGAGCTCATTTCTTTTCAAATCAGTTGGAAACATGGTCTATAACAACAATATGAGCATGCATGTACTAATGTCCATGTAATCAACCTCAAAATGCAACAATACTAACATGCATGCATGAATTATGTTCTATTTCAACATGCTAGAACTAATTCATGGCTCAACTTTCAATTTTGACATAAACCATGCAAGAATCAAGCTCAAATACATCAATAAAGGTTGAATTCTCTTACCTAAGTCTTGTATTTAGGATAGGGAAGCTCAATTGTACAAAACTCCTTCAATTCTTCAAGATCTCAAGCTAAATCAACAAGAACAATTCTCTCTCTCTCTAACTCTCTTCTTTGGTCGGTTGAGGCAACACAAAGGCTGATGAAATGTTGTTTTAATCAAATACATTAAGTGTAATAAGGCTCAAAAGGTTTGAGGTAGTGGGCTACTACAAGGCTAGTTTGGTAAATAAGTCCAACTTGGCCAATTAGCTTATTTTAATCTAATTTAATCATACCAAATCACTTTTTCAATGAATATACCATAAAATTACATAAATTATGTTGATCATAAAACAACAATCAATTTTGGATTCGGCCGCCGATAAGGCCTTCAACTTACAGTCTAAACATATAAGCATGAACAGATAATCATACAGTCAAACAGATAGAATGCAATTTAACTAACATATGCTCAATCAATTCGGTTTCCAATTTCAGTCAGCCAGTTCCGTAGTTTATTCAGTTCAATCATCAATCATAATCAGTCTCGATTAACAGTAATTAGCAGTTAATCAGTCATTAATCGGTAAACAGTATGAGGGTTGTTACAGCATGACACCTTAGGGCCGACTAAGTCTCCGGATTCGGAGCGCCCTTCGTGGATATCACGATTGGCCAAACAAAGTCTCCGAATTCGAAGCCCCTTTTGGTACATGACACCTTAGGGCCGATTAAAGACTTTGGATTCAGAGCCCCCTTTGGTGCATGACACCTTAGGGCCGATTAAAGTCTCCGGATTCGGAGCCTCCTTTGGAGCATGACACCTCAGGGTCGATTAAAGACTCCGGATTCGGAGCGCCCTTCGTGGATATCACGATTGGCCAAACTGTCTCCGGATTCAGAGCCCCCTTTGGTGCATGACACCTTAGGGCCGATTAAAGTCTCTAGATTCGGAGCCCCTTTTGGTGCACGACACCTTAGGGCCGACTAAGTCTCTGGATTCGGAGCCCCCTTTGGTGCATGACACCTTAGGGCTGACTAAGACTCCGGATTCGAAGTACCCTTCGTGGATATCATGATTGCCCAAACCAAGTCTCTGGATTCGGAGCCCCTTTGGTGCATGACACCTCAGGGCCGATTAAAGTCTCCGGATTCGGAGCCCCCTTTGGTGCATGACACCTCAAGGCCGATTAAAGACTCTGGATTCGGAGCGCCCTTCGTGGATATCACAATTGGCCAAACTAAGTCTCCGGATTCGGAGCCCCCTTTGGTGCATGACACCTTAGGGCTAATTAAAGTCTCCGGATTCGGAGCCCCCTTTAGTGCATGACACCTTAGGGCCGACTAAGTCTTCGGATTCGGAGCCCCCTTTGGTGCATGAAACCTTAGGGCCGATTAAAGTCTCCGGATTCGGAGCCCCCTTTGGTACATGACACCTCAGGGCCGATTAAAGGCTCCGGATTCAAAGCGCCCTTCGTGGATATCATGATTGGCCAAACTAAGTCTCCGGATTCGGAGTACCCTTTGGCACGAACAAAACAAAACTCGCTAACATCAGAAATAGGGTGCTTACCTAAGCATATAGAAAATTCAAAATAAGACGCAAATAAGGTGCTTAACTAAGCATATAAAAAATTCAGAATAAGACGCAAATGTTCGAAATAAAGCTTTTTATTCGATCAAACAGTTGTTACATAAATGCAACTTGCATTTGAGCATTACAATACCCATTTCCAAACGCAAAAGCTAAAAAAGGGAGAAGACGCATTGGTAAAGCAGCAGCGCTGAATCAACTCCCGTCACCCGGAAGTCCTCCGCGGTTTGCAATACCTTGAGCCAACTATGCGCAAGTCCTCCCCTGATACCATTGACAATGTCAAGGCAAAGATCCAGGACAAGGAAGGATAAAAACCCAACGGTCGTTGCCTTTCCTTTCGGGGTGATCTGCTTCGATGACTTGAAGATTCATGCCAACTTTTGGACGCCCTACTTCCCATACGGATGGGTCCTTTGCCGCGCTCCATGGCAACACCAAGATCGGCTGAACTCTAGTCTCTCTAACTAACATCCCCACTTATCCCACCACACATGAGTGATTGTTTATCTGCGCGAAGTGCCCACTCCTTTTATTTTCAACATTGGCAGTGATCTCGAGGCCCCAATCCCGAGGCGATTTCACTAACTCTAAACTCCATGAGAAAAACGTCGGTTGACATTCGCCACGGTGTAGTTATCCAAACGACTTTTTGAAGCACGTGCACCGTCCGAAAATCTAGGCCCCGAGCCGAGTTGAATTTGCCGCAGCCACCTTACCCACTGGGTTTTGGTTTCCTCAAGTTACAATAGCCTTATTCAGGGATAAACGGCTATCACGTATGGGTCGACCCTGCCGATCAACGTTTATACATTCATTCAAACATATACAGAAACGAAACGCATACATACCAAACATGAACTGCAACAAAATATTTATCATAGAACGTTTTTTTATTCGATAAAACAGGCAATATATTACATAGTTTTAAACGCGATCTGCGTTTCAACCTTACAACAAGTACACTTATTCGGCGTCACCCTCATCCTCACTCTTCTCGACATCAAAAGAAGAAAACGGAAAATGTTTACTGTGGTAGAATGGCGATGCCGAATCAATGCCCGACGCTCGAAGAGCTTCTACGGCTTGAGATGCCATGATCCAACCGTGCCTAAATCCACGATTTTCACATCGGCAAACTTCTTCAGCAAGTTTTTCCTTTGTCTTTTTCGATTCCAACTTTTCGGCCGTCATGAAAGCCTTTCTCATAGGCCCTCCCCTTCGCGTTCTCTAGTGCGAACATACTCGCCGTCTCATGATCGGCAAGTGCAGAACTGATGAGCTGACTGGTAACCCTTTCTTCCACGATTGGGTTTTCGTGCCCGGCAGTTTGTGCCTGGGCCACCTTGGTCTTCCTTAACTCATGCTCAGTCGCCTCCGTGCGAGCCTCCAAACTTCGAATATGTTCCTCTTTCTTCTCCATCTCTCGGCGGGCAGCGCGCAACCGCATGCCGATTTCATAGGCAGTGTAAAGCCCCTTCACTGCCCCGTGAATGCCTTCACGAAATACTTTGTAGTCTTGACGACCTACCATCGATTGCTGAACCTCAGGAGGAAAAATTTGTCGAGCAAACTCGACCGCTACATTTGGGTCCCGCACGATCGAATCCGCCTCTGTCATGGGTCTATTCCCCACAAACACCGCAAAGCTTAATAGGCACAGATTTGAGTCAGATCCCTTCTCAACTCGAGGTTGAGAAGACCTGCCCTGCGACTGCTTGTCCCGCCTGGGCGACCTACTTCGACGTCGAGGAGACTGACGCCTCTCTCAATCCCTGGAACTCCTACCCCCGGCGCGCGAAGGGTCACCACCTCGATGCATGTCTCCACCCAGCTCAGCTAGCGTATTCGCTTCCCCTCTGCTGTTAAAGAAAAGTCTGTTCGACATTCACACGATTCCTTCAAAAGCTGGATTCAGTTGTTTACTGTATTCATAAAAGTTGTACCCATAATCATTTATCCTTCATAGAGGCAGCACCCTCGAGGCAATTTCATTAATTGTGAAAACCTCAATCGCCCAGCGTTGACTGGATAGACCCGCCAACGCCCGAATGATCATGCCCTGCCTGAGGCAAGGAAGCTATTCGGCTTAGGTGCCCCAGTCGGCTCACGAATCGACTTCAGAATGATCATGCCCACCTGGGGCAAGGAATCCATTCGGCCTAGGTGCCCCAGCCGGCTCGTGAATCAATTTCAGAATGATCATGCCCGCCTAGGGCAAGGGCGGGATAGATTAATGAATCCATTCGGCTTAGGTGCCCCAGTCGGCTCACGAATCGACTTCAGAATGATCATGCCCCACCTGAAGCAAGGAAGCTATTCGGCTTAGGTGCCCCAGTCAACTCACGAATCGACTTCAGAATGATCATGCCCGCCTGGGGCAAGGAATCCATTCGGCTTAGGTGCCCCAGCCGGCTCGTGAATCGATTTCAGAATGATCATGCCCGCCTGGGGCAAGGGCGGGATAGATTAATGAATCCATTCGGCTTAGGTGCCCCAGCCGGCTCGTGAATTGATTTCACAATAATCATGCCCCGCCTGGGGTAAGGGCGTGATAGATTAATCAATCTATTCGGCTTATGTGCCCCAGCCGGCTCACGAATCGACTTCAGAATGATCATACCCCACCTGTGGCAAAGGCGTGATAGATTTATCAATACATTCGGCTTAAGTGCCCCAGCCGGCTCATGAATCGACTTCACAATGATCATGCCCCGCTTGGGCAAGGGCGTGATAGATTAATCAATCTATTTGGCTTATGTGCCCCAGCAGGCTCACAAATCGACTTCAGAATGATCATGCCCCGCATGTGGCAAGGACGTGATAGATTTATCAATACATTCGGCTTAAGTGCCCCAGCCGGCCCATGAATCGACAACAAAACTAAGTTTGCCTCCTCAGGCGCCTGAATGATCATGCACCGCCTGGGGCAAGGACAGATTAATCATGATATTCAATCATAGAAAGGTCAACAGAGTAGTCATCCTAACTAAAGTAGTGAAAGGAAAACATTCTACACCAACATAACATCACAAACTGCGCATTAGTAGCGACATAAGAAGATAATTTTCATTAATAAATTGAGCGCATACAATAGCCAATTTATACATGAAAACTACTCGGAACCAACAAAAGTCCTAAAAACAAAAACATACATTAAAAGGGAAAGTATTTCATAAAATTCGACTGACTCCCAGATCAATCCTCGGGGTCAGACTCAAGTGGCTCAACGTCCACCTGCTCATAAGGAATTGGCAAGGCCAATGTAACCCCAGCAGCACCAAGGGCCTTGAGCCACCCGTGTTTGAACCCCTGATTCTCAAACATGGGGACTTCATCTACGTATTCTTTGAAGGCAGCGCCTTTTCCTGCTTCGAATGCGGCAGAAGCCTCAGATTCTGCTTTTTCCTTGGTCGCCTTCAACTCTGCTAACTCAATCTCCATCCTGGTAAGCGCCTCCTCGGCTAGCCTAAGCGATTCTTTGCTCACGTTCGCCCTATCTTCGGCTTCAGAACGGTGCTGATCGGCAGCCCGAGCCCTTTCCACTTCGGCTTCAGCTCGCGCAGTCTCGATAGCGGCCCTCATCATCTCAAACACGGCCCTGCTCTTTGATCGACCACTTCTGACTGCAAACGGTCAATCCTCTCAAGGGCGTCATGTAGGCGGTGGCCCAAGTCGACGATCCTGCTGACCGTCTGCAAAACGAGTTGCGATCGTTAGATGCCATAGGCAACCAAAATCAAAACAAGTCAAAGTTCACCTACCAAAAGAGCCGACTACGCAGATAGAGCTACGGCCACCAAATCCGGCACGGCATGAAAGGACGCCTTATCAGCTGGTAGGGAGACTGACGCTGCCAAGCTCAAGGCTACCGCCGGGTCGGTAATGATGGATGCATCAGAAGGAATCGGCGTGTCTCTAATCTTTGGCTGAACAACAAAAGGAACAACCACGTCCGATTCTTCTAAGCGAGGCCTTTTGTCGACAAGACGATCTTCTGAACCGGCCTCTCCCTCAGCGCTACGCTTCTTGCCCTGCTCTTCTGGAATCAACCGTTCATCAATGACCGGTTGTTCGACCACTTTCGCCTTTTCGACCTCAACAATCTTAGCCGGCTCTTCAATAATGGGTTCGGAAGACTCAACCAAGGCAGGTCCAAAATGGGTGACCTCGGCCTTTTTCCGGGCGGCGATACGCTCGGCATTTTTCTTTCGAGCCATCTGCATGAGGCTTTCCCCAACCATACCTTCAAAAAAATCGCCGGGTAAATCTCCCAAACCTCCAAAAATATCTCCAAAAGAAAACTCGGCCAGACCCGAAGTGGACGGCGAGGTAGGCTAACTACGTCTGGCTATCTCAAACGCCAAGTTTAGGGCCTTGTTAACCTCTTCGGCCTCCTCAGCGAACTCTCTGTCTGGTTCGGCAACTACCTCTACTATCGGCTCGACGTCTTGCCCCGAGTTAGAGGCTTCGAGACCAACTTGTCTGAGACTCTTGAAGCTAGGGAAAATAAGAGCCGCAAGCTGTCGATCACCGGATGGAATTGGAATATTGTCAGCGGCCGAAAAAGTAGTGTAAGTAGGCTCGTATTGAAGGAGTATGTGGGCCGCTCTCCCTTGCTTCTGTAAGTTCGGGTGGCCGAAGTATCCAAGTGCAGTCGCAACCTGCGAAAGGACCGCGTCGTCGGCAGAAACCAGAATCTTCTTCAAATTACTGCCTGCAAAGGCAAAGGGTTAGACACAGGGGGAAAGCCGAGTAAAAGAAAAGTTCAGTAAAACACAAGGAGGCACACGGTAACCTGGTTCACCCCTCCGTCTGGGATTAGGGTCTAGGCGATCCTCGCCTTCGCCAAATTCCCAGTTCCCTCGGATATTGACCATTACGTCACCCACACGCTTGCTAGAACTGGCGAGCATGGTTACCAAATGATGGTTAGTATCCTTGGCCCTAAGAAAGTACCGCCCAAGCCGACCGGAGGATTTGGCTAAAGCATAGCAGTGCCGAATGGCCGGAACCCCAAGGTCGATCCTGAGGCGCCGGTTCAACTCTACGATCCCCATTACGATCCGAAAAAAGTTCACGTTGGGCTGAGAAGGAATCAGACCCCAATAGCGGAGGTCGGCCCTAAGGAATGGATGTAGGGGAAAGCGGACCCCGCCCTCTGCAATGGATAAGAGAGGAAAGACGATTGAATTTTGATCCTCTCTCTCCATATCCAGACTGTTGTCCGTCACTTGAGATAGATGAACATCATCAGGGATGGAAAAGTGTCGCCGGAATCCAGAGACACGACCCTCAGAAAGGAGGTCTTTCAAGTGTTTGGCCATTTTCATGGGGAATAAATGGTTCACCAAAATGAAAGTGATAAACAAAAAGTAAGATTGCAAAGAAAAAAGAAGAAGACTTACAAGGAACAAGGGAGACGAGGGTAAACGGAGAAGAGTTGCAGAGAATGCGAGTCAGAGAGGGGATATCTGCTGACGGTCCAAGAGTCTCAAATACTCGACGAACTGTGCATTCGAAAGGACTGAAATTTCAAATCACAATAAATGCGAGACGCAAGGTTGAGGCGGGAAAGCATAATGATGAACGAAAAGGTGTGCGCATCCTGACAACTATATTGGGGTACGCGAAGCCGCCTGACCTATTTTAACCTTTCCAATTCAAGACCAAACACGCCGATTAACTTCCGTCAATGGGGAGTTCGGGGGCAATTGTGGGGGCCAAATAATGGAAAGATCAGATGGTATGTATCTTTGGAAGGCTGATATTAATCGGCTATATCTTACAAGAGCGGGGAGCCGAATAGAATATATGTGCCGAATAAAGTATAAGTACTTAGGGCCGAATAAAGGAAAGGACAATGATTAAAAAGTAAACCCTAGCCCCGACGATCAAGAAGAACATGTATAAATACAGGAACAACGGTTATAGAAAGGTATGTAAGAATCACTTCACAAAGACTTAGAAAGTAAGTTATCCTGAGTGTCTGAACTAACTTGTCCGTCAGAGTGCTAATTCTGGCACCCCCGAACGGAGTGCTTGTATCTTTTCAGATAACTAGCTGAGGATTGCTAACGTCTCCCAGGATCCGAAGAGTATTTCCAAACCACTTCCCCACACATTACTATCAAATTTTGGCTTATACTAACTAATAAATGCATTACATATTTTAATATTAAAAATTATATTTCATAAATATATATTTTTTTGGTACTATTTTAATTTTTATATTAAAAATTATTTTTATAATAAATTATTTTTATATAAATTATTTTGATATGAAGAATGGTGGAGTAAAAAATGATGGAATAATTAAAAGAAAAATGATAGAGAAAAGATCATACTAATCAAGTAAAGTAAATAAATTAGGTAGGGTAATAGAAGGCAAAATAGTATATCTCCCTCTAATCCCAAGAGAATTTTTTTTCTAATAAAATCTCTCATGGGGGACTACTAATATCATCCACATGGAGGCCTATCATAATCCCAATGTATTGTGAATCTTATTTCCCATTTTGCAAACAAACACAATATTAATAGACCTCGCATTCATTCTAATTCAATCACATCCCTATAATCCAAAACAAATGGACCCTAAGGGGATTAGTTTGAAAAAAATACTATTTTGCACATAGTGTGTGTGTATTTTACTTATTTATTTATTATTTTTTTTATTGTGTCATTATATAAATAAATATTAAGATAATATAGTACAAAAAATTATTTACAAAATATAATTTTTTAATATTAAATTATATCAAAAATATCAAAGGATATTTGTAATGTCCCAAAAAAATTATCAAAATCCCTCCACAACATTTATAGACGATAATAATAATAAAGCAATTATCTTCCATTAAATCTAATTGGGATTACAAAAAGGGAAACATATGCAAATACATTCATAATGCCTAGCCTTAAATATATAGCATATGTTACAATTAATAGAAAAGAATGGAAGTTAACCAGATAAGAAATGCCCTAAATTCTTACAACTTTCCAAGATAGTTCTTGATTACAACAAAAGTGAGTCTTAAGCTCAACACAATTAAAGCTCTAAGCTTGTACAAAAATAAATACAAAATAACAAAATTCAGCTCCACAGTCCTCCCAAGCCAAGTCTTTGGTGGAGGCATATCACCAATACCTGAAAATGTTTTTCCTACATAAGCTGAGCGAAAATCCAGTAGAAATGATCTAACACAATAGAATAATCTTAACAAAGATATAAGTATAATATGCACATATAACGCCTGTGATAAATTCATTTATAACTATTTTGCAAAATCATACGATGTCGAACTTATATCTCGATTCATTTTATCTCCATTCATGAGTCATTCCATTTTATTCGGACAACCAAACTGATGATGCAACTCAGTGGGTCTCTAACCAATACAATCATCATACAAACACTTCTATTTGCCATTTTATAGATATTTCATCCGCGGGAATCGACATCCATGCATACTTGTGGTTTTTGAGACTTTCACCTTTGACACTCTGGCCAACTTAATTCAATGGAGTACATCCCCTTTCTTCTCCCAAACATGGAGTACATCCCATTTTTCTTCCCAAACATCATACATTTACAATGTATTAAAGATATGACAACACACAATGCAAATGGATGAGAAGTTAGTTTTAAGTCACCTAATTCTCATGGAATTTCTACAACAATCATAATTATTCTCCACCGATAGCCCAAAACAAAAATACAATATCCAAGATAGATAAATTATCCAAATTCCATAGGTGAGTAATAATACAGATCCAACTCCACCATTTACATAAACATCCACCCAATTTCACATTTTCAATATCAATTCCATTTGTTTATCTAATATAAATCTTTGAGACATTTTAGGGCAAACTCCCTATCCTTTCAAAATCTAACCAAAGTATCAAAATTAACAATTTTACTACAACACCGCCTCATATTCACTCTCACAACCTTTTTCAAGAACACATTAGAGAAACTCCTCTTTTGAATTTAAACCAAAACCCTAAGTTTGTTTAAAATCTCCTAAAATCACAATATTATTTATACATAACAAATAACTAAGTTAAAAACCATAGAAGAGCGTAGAAAATCCCTACCTCCAAGCTAGAAGAGGAGAAAAGCAAGGAAGAAACTCGAATGAAGTCGAAACCTAACTTTATTTGGATGAAAACGTAGCCCTTAAGATGCTCTACTTTTTTAACAAAGGCACACGGGGTAGAGAAACCACTAAATCTAAGTGAAAATGCAGAGAAAGAGGGGGGAGTTTTAGAGAGAGACACTCTAGATCTAGAGTTTTAAAATGTTTTAGAGAGAGAGTGATGAAAAAGTGAGGAGAAATGGCCCGATTACGAACTGATATACGCACAGTCCACTCGAGCGCAAGAAATGATGCTCGACCGTCCAGACACAACAAGTTGTTCCGCTCGAGCGCAAGAAGTGACGCTTAAGCGCAGAATACACACTTCCAAGAGTTTTGCAGACAGCAGACCAAGGCTCGAGAGCAAGAAAGGCCACTCGAGCAGAGACAACTATAGCGCAAAAAGAATGGCTCGAGCATAGAATACTCTCTTCCAGTAGTTTTGCAGACCTACAAAAGTACTGAGAATTCACAAAACCCGCTCGAGCGTAAAAAATGACGCTCGAGTGGAGGAGTAAAATTCTGGACAATAAAAGTTTGAAAACCAAGCTACCGACTTGTTTTAAATACAACCAATACAACCCAATAGTCAAACTCAAGGAGGCAAAAGATGAATAAGACAAGAACCACAATACAGAACCATGAAACCCGAATCTAGAATATCAAATGGGTCGAGTCTAAAACTATAATCGCTATAATCTCCCCCCTTAAGGAATTTCGTTCCCGAAATTTCAAATCAAGTTTTAAAAACTATGATTAAACCAATTACAATAATGATACTTAATCAATTCCATTACCATGACCCTTTCTCCAGTCATCCATTTTCATTAACTCCATACACAAGTTCCAACATTGAAAGTACAATTCACATTTTTTCAAAACACATACAATGTTTATATTAAACCTGAGTTTCCAAAACTTATACAACATATACAATGTTTCCACATTTTCAAAACATATACAATGTTTTCATATTTCATTAACATAACATGATCTCAATACATTCTCAAACATCAACAAATAAGTCCGAATAATTCTCACGGACTTCCAACTCACGTTTCCAAGTTGCTTCATCAACTTCGTGATGTTTCCATAACACTTTTACCAAAGGAATTGTCTTGCCTCGCAAGACTTGGTCTCAAGTATCTAAGACTTTCACTGGTCTCTCCTCATATGAGGTATTCTCATTTACCTCTAAGTCGGTCCAATTCAACACGTGCGATGGATCCGACTCATACTTTCAAAGCATACAAATATGAAACATATCATGAACCTCGAAAAGCTATGGTGGCAAGGCCAAGCGATAGGCTACCTCGCCAATCCGCTCAAGGATCTCAAAAGGTCTAATAAATCTAGGGGACAAATTCCCACTCTTCCCAAATCTCATCAAATTCCACCTAGGTGATATCTTCAAGAAGACATGATCTTCCACCCCAAAAGACAAAAATCTCCTCCTACGGTCGGCATAACTTTTCTGGCGACTCTGGGCCGTAACTAACCTCTTATAGATAAGTGCAACTTTCTCTATTATTTTCCGGACTAACTTTGGGCCCAACATTGGTGCATCATCCACCTCGGCCCAACATATAGGAGATCTACATGGTTGGCCATACAAGTCCTCAAATGGTGCCATGCCAATACTCAACGGGAAACTATTGTTATAGGCAAACTCCACTAAGGGCAAGTGTCTCTCCCACGACCCCTTAAAGTCAAGAACACAACCCCGAAGCATATCCTCAAGGATCTGAATAGTGCGCTCGGACTGCCCATCCGTCTTAAGATGATACACAGTGCTAAAAGTCAATCTCATGCCCAAGGCACTCTATAGGCTCTACCACAACTGAGCTATGAAACGCAGATCTCTATCTGAAACGATCGTTACAGGATCCCTACGCAACCTCACTATGTCCCTAATATAAAGGTCGGTAAGAGAATCTACCAAGTCACTCACATGCATAGGTATAAAGTGCGCCGACATGTTCAACTGGTAAACTACCACCCAAATTGCATCACTACCCCGTTGAGTCCTCGGAAGGCCCACAACAAAATTCATCGTAACATGCTTACACTTCCACTCGGCTATAGGTAAGGGTTGTAACAAACACGCTGCCCTCTGATGTTTGGCCTTCACTTGTTGACAAGTAAGGCACGTTGATACAAACACAGCCACATCCTTCTTCATTCCCCTCCACCAAAACTGGTTACTAAGGTCGTGATACATCTTTGTGCCTCCCGGATACACCGCAAGGCGTGAATGGTGAAACTCTTGAAGTACTTCCTCTCGACAAGACTCTGGTACGAAAAGATGGTCACGGTATCTAACACTCGAGTTAGGATACACATTTAAGCCTTTCTCTACCTTTCCACTAGAGATATTTTCCTGAAGGGTTTCTACCTCAAGATCACTCTTCTGCGCTTCTATCACTTGGTTCACAAGTGTAGGTTGTGCAACTACTGAAAACAAGGCTGCAGACTCCACGGACTCACCAAGATGCAAGTTAAACTCACCAATAGCACCTAGCATCTCCTATTCCCAGATGACAATACAAGCTACACTGTTAATAGATTTCTTATTCAAGGCATTGGCCACAATATTGGCCTTCCCCGAATGATAATGTAACTCAGAATCATAGTCTTCTATAAACTCTATCCACCTTCTCTACCTCAGATTCAAGTCCTTATGTGTAAACAGATATTTCAGACTCTTATGATTAGAAAATACCTCAAACTTCTCACCATGCAAATAATGCCTCCAAATCTTCAAGACAAAGATCATCGCCGCTAGCTCTAGGTCATGAACAGAGTAGTCTCACTCATGTGTTTTCAACAGTCGCAAGCCATAAGCTACTACATTCCCCTCTTGCATCAATATACAACCCAAACCTTCCCATAAAGCATCATAATACACCGAATAGCCCAAACCACTCTCAGGAACAATCAAGACTGGAGCAGTGATAAGCCTAACCTTAAGCTCTTGAAAAGACTTCTCACAAGTCTCGCTCCACACAAACTTAACTCTTTTCCTCGTCAGTCTAGTTAACAATGAAGCTAATCTAGAGAAATCTTTCACAAATCAACGATAATACACGGCCAACCCCAAGAAACTACGGATCTCAAAAACATTCTTAGGTTGTTCCCAATCTTGCACCCTTTCCTCGGATACCACATGGCCTAAGAACTTAACCTCTCTCAACTAGAATTCTCATTTCCCAAACTTGGCGTAAAGTTTGTGGGCTCTAAGTAACTCAAGTACTACCCGCAAGTGTTCTTCATACTCCTCCTCAGAGGGTGAATAAATCAAGATATTGTCCACAAAGACGACTACAATGCGGTCTAGGAATTCATGGAAAATCCGATTCATCAAATCCATAACACGACTGGTGCATTAGTTAGCCCAAAGGGCATCACCAGAAACTCACAATGGCCATACCGCGTATGGAATGCCATCTTCTGGACATCTTCCTCCCTTACTCTCAACTAGTTATAACCGGATCTCAAGTCTATCTTAGAAAAGCAACAAGACCTTTCAATTGATCAAACAAATCGTCTATACGAGACATTAGGTACTTATTCTTAACAGTTACCTGATTCAGTTTTTGGTAATTGCCACAAAGTCGTAACGCACCATCTTTGTAATAACCTGACCCTCTCGTATGCTTAAACTCTTTCATCATATATGCGATTATATGTGTGTTTATATGTTTGATGTGAAATTCCATGTTTGAATGTGTGGATTGTTAGTTTATAAATTTATATCTGTTGATTATGAGAAAATCTGTTGAAATTGTGACCTTTGGACTGGAAATTGGAAGCCTTAGAGGCGTGATACCGAAATTGAATTTACGGTTATGATTAGCATGATTTTTAGGACATTATATAAAGTTTTGTAAAAATTTGATTCGTAACAAATTAATTGAAATTATTTAGGCTCAATTCTTAATTAAACTTAATTTAGACTTATGACTCTTGGTAGATATAATGGATACATATATGAGCCTAGAGTAAACACTTAGACTAAAACATAAATACTTATCTATTGGGAGAGTTCTAGAGAAATGAAAGAACAGAAAAAGAGAGAGAGAGAGAGGAAGAAGAGATCAACCAAGAGCTTGGAGATTGAAAATTTTGGAAGGGGATTTAAAGAATAGAGTTCAAGGTGTGTGTAAATCAACTAAAATACCCTAAATCCCTCTTCAATTGATTAGCATCAGCCTTAAAATGAAATTTTACACTCATATAACTTGGGCTTTTGAAATAATAATCTTGCTTGAGTAAATATCCATGGAAGTTATAAAGATTCATTGTATTTGTTTGTTTAAGAGTTGATCCTTGTAGTTTGAGTTTGCCTTGAGTTAGCTTGAGAGGAATTACCTTCTAATCTTTAGTTTTTGCATGCTTTGAACTCATATATGCATATATGTTTGTATATGTTTTGATAGACCATGACAAAATGAAGAAATGAAAGAAATGTAGTAATTTGAGTTGTATATGTCCCATTAGAAAGAGTTATGATCTAATTAAGTTTGAGATTCAAGTTTATTATGTTCACATGTCATGATGTTGAAGTGAATTTGCTTGTATTAAACCTTAGAAATGTATTTGGAAAGTTCAATTTTGATGAAGTTTCGGACTTATAGATATATTCTCCAAAGCTTATGCTCATTCACATGAACCTCCTTACATTGCTATTATTCACTGAGCCTTGCTCACTCCACATTATTTACATTTATGTAGGTGACCAGCTCAGAGGCCAGCCCTAGGTCAGTTCCAGGAGCCTTTTGTTGGACCGGTTTTGTCGAGCCTCCCAAAGTGGAGCCTTTTGCCTTTTTGTGGGGTTCCTTTTTATGTTACATGTTGTTAAGTCATTGGTGACTTTGTTTGGACAGATTGTTAATATGTACAACTTTTGGGTTGTCAACTTTTTGTATATACCTACATAACTTGGACTTCTATGTATGTAAATTGTGTATGTGACATTTATATTTGTGATGCAATTTTTTTTTGAATCTTGTCATATAACTACTGCTCAATAGACGTTCTGTTATTTATTTGCTTTCGCTTTAGGCCCCGTTATTGGATAAAATATTTGTTAAAAATTTTGTTTTGAGGCCTAAGTGTTGGCCGGTCATGATCCAAACTTTTAGGGGCGGGTTTGGGTTGTGACAATTTTTCTTTTTGGCAAAGAGAGCCGGTGCTCCCCAAGGCGAAATACTAGGGTGGATAAAACCCTTATTTAGCAGCTCTTGGAGTTGAATCTATAGCTCTTGGAGTTGAATCTTCAACTCACTCAACTTGGCGGGTGCAAATCTATATGGTGCCATAGAAATCAGTGCCGTACCTGGCACTAAATCAATTGAGAACTCAATCTCACGGTGAGGTGGTAAACTGGTGAGATCCTCAGGGAAAACATCCGGGTATTCACAAACAACCTTTGGCAAATCAACTCAGAATTCATCACACTCATTACCAAAAAAGTTGGCAAAAAGACAACTAAGTTCACTCTGCCCACGTGGATCATACACCGGTGATAAGGCCTTATCAACCCGGTCCCCCAAGAAATAAAAGCAATCATTGCTCAAGGTGCATACAGTAACCTTTGACGCAACCAAATATGATGACAATCAGTCCATACCCAAAATAGCATCAAAACTAGATATGTCAATCAACACAAATGCAAAAGGAAATCGACAATCGGTAACCTCTATGTCACAATCCCGACACCCTTGTTTCAAAACAATCTCACCACCAATAGGTGACTCTACACTTAGAGAATATGCTAATCGAGCCAACTCTAACCCCAAAGCCGATGCAAATGCAAACGGGATAAATGAATGGGATGCACCCGTATCAATCAACACATTAGCAATGGAATTGCATAAGAAGAAAGTACCTCTCACTACCAAAGGCTCTAGTACTAGATCTGGCGCAGTAACAACATACACACGCCCTAAAGGTTTCTATTCAACCTGCTCACCCCTTGGAGCCTAAGCCTGATGTACTGATTGAGCCAAAGAGGCTCCCTAATTGGCCCTCGAGGCCTGTGCTGACTGTGTTGGCTGATGGCTCTATGTCTGCCTCGAACTAGACGCACCAGGTGTGCCACCCAATTGAGGGCAAAAGCTTTTCATATGCCATGCCTGCCCACACTGATAACAAGTGAGCGGCTGCCCTCTCCCCTGACTCTGGCTCTAAGAATGAACCGAAAATGATGCAGACCGCTGCCTTCCTTCCTTTTGCGAGCAAGCTGGAGACTTGGCCCAACTGACCACACTTGAAGCAATTGAAATCTCTCTGACCACCTCTCCTAGAACTTGAACATAGTACTGGAAAAGTGGACCTTGACTGTGCTCCCTAGGACTGCTGTGGGGTAGGACCCCTTTATCTCTTACTATCCCCCTGAACATCCTAACTCCTCCTGGAGCCCTTCATCCGTTCCTCATCCATCTGCATCACAGTCTCAAGATGAGTCACTGTCTCCATAAGACGCCCATAATCTCTAATCATCGACTTGGCCATTTTGAATATAAGCCCTGTCCTCAACCTCTTTTTGAACTCTAAACAACGATGCTCCTCAGTCGCCACGAGTTCTGGTGTAAACCTCAACAGATTAGTAAATGTGGCCTCAAACTCGGTCACCGGTGTGCTCAACTGCTTAAGCTGAGAAAACTGATCCCTCAACTTCTCCCTAATAGTAGGAGGCAATAACTTGTCCTGGAAGGCGTCGACGAAAGCCTCCCAAATCACCCAATGCGCCCTCGTGCATACTTCCACCATTGACTTGCATCTCTCTTCAGCTGGAACGATGCCAATGTCACCGTCAAACCTCTATCTTTGATGTCGAGCTTCTCAAACGCCTTCACCATCTGCTCCAACCACTCATCCGTCCTCAGTGGCTCCTTGGGATCACTCAAAAACTTGTCCGAATTCGACTGAAAAAACTCTCGTTTTAAGAATGACGGCCCTGCCTCAACTACTTGGGCCTAGACTTGATTCTCAGTCTTGAGAATGTCCATAGATTCCTGTAATGCTCTGGTCATTTCGTGAGCAAAGGCACCCATGCCTTGCTGACTAATTGGTTTAACTATATTAGCCTGACCAACCCTTTCTTCTTGCACCGGAATCTCATCCGGTAAAGGCACCTCATGCCTCCTAGGCCTACCACGCCTACCACTACTATGTCCACGTCCTGACATCATAATGAAAGTAACAAAAGATATTAGCACATTTACAAATGTGCCAAAGCTAACTTACTCGTGTCCTAATGCGGTAGACAACTATAATTCACTCCACATAAGCACGCAGTCACATAAACACATATGAATTTCCTTCTTAGATGATGGCCGTCCCGCGACGTTGCCAGAGTTTCGATTAGAAACAGTAGTGATCAAATGCTCTTCTAACAAGACTTCCAGAAACCCGTAGACCCAATCAATATCTTAGGAATTAAATTTCATACCCAAATAATCACATATGCATACCATACAAACTAATGCCTCTATCAACCGAGACAAACCCATTCTGGTAATAACCGCTTCTTACGTACCCAAAGTATTCAAACCAGTACACTCTAATACCAAGTTGTAAGGCCACGAAATAATTACCAAAATCCCTCCACAACATTTATAGACGACAATAATAATAAAGCAATTATCTTCCATTAAATCTAATTGGGATTACAAAAAGGAAAACATATGCAGTATACATTCATAATGCCTAGCCCTGAATATATAGCATATGTTGCAATTAATAGAAAATAATGGAAGTTAACCATATAAAAAATGCCCTAAATTCTTACAACTTTCCAAGATAGTTCTTGGTTACAACAAAAGTGAGTCTTAAGCTCAATACAATTAAAGCTCTAAGCTCGTACAAAAATAAATACAAAATAACAAAACTGAGCCTTCAGCTCCACAGTCCTCCCAAGCCAAGTCTTTGGTGGAGGCATATCACCAGTACCTGAAAATGTTTTTCCTACATAAGCTGAGCCAAAATCCAGTATAAATGATCTAACACAATAGATGAATCTTAACAAAGATATAAGTATAATATGCACATGTAACGCCCGTGATAAATTCATTTATAACTATTTTTCAAAATCATACGATGTCGAACTTATATCTCGATTCATTTTATCTCCATTCATGAGTCATTCCATTTTATTCGGACAACCAAACTGATGATGCAACTCAGTGGGTCTCTAACCAATACAATCATCATACAAACACTTCTATTTGCCATTTTACGGATATTTCATCAGCGGGAATCGACATCCATGTATACTCGTGGTTTTCGAGACTTTCACCATGGACACTCTGGCCAACTTAATTAAATGGAGTGCATCCCCTTTCTTCTCCCAAACATAGAGTACATCCCATTTTTCTTCCCAAACATCATACATTTACAATGTATTAAAGATGTGACAATACACAATGCAAATGGATGAGAAGTTAGTTTCAAATCACCTAATTCTCATGCAATTTCTACAACAATCATAGCTATTCTCCACCGAAGGCCCAAAACAAAAATATAATATCCAAGATAGATAAATTATCCAAATTCCATAGGTGAGTAATAATACATATCCAACTTCATCATTTACATAAACATCCACCCAATTTCACATTTTTAATATCAATTCCATTTGTTTATCTAATATAAATCTTTGAGACATTTTAGGGCAAACTCCCTATCCTTTCAAAATCTAACCAAAGTATCAAAATTAACAATTTTACTACACCACCACCTCATATTCACTCTTATAACCCTTTTCAAGAACACGTTAGAGAAACTCCTCTTTTGAATTTAAACCAAAACCCTAGGTTTGATCAAAATCTCCTAAAATCACAATATTATTTATACATAACAAATAACTAAGTTAAAAACCATAGAAGAGCATAGAAAATTCCTACCTCCAAGCTAGAAGAGGAGAAAAGCAAGGAAGAAACTCGAATGAAGTCGAAACCTAACTTTATTTGGATGAAAACGTAGCCCTTGAGATGCTCTACTTTTTTAACAAAGGCACATAGGGTAGAGAAACCACTAAATCTAAGTGAAAATGTAGAGAGAGAGAGAGGGGGAGTTTTAGAGAGAGAGACTCTAGATCTAGAGTTTTGAAATGTTTTAGAGAGAGAGTGATGAAAAAATGAGAAGAAATGGCCTGATTATGAACTGATATACGCACAGTCCGCTCGAGCGCAAGAAGTGACGCTCGATCGTCCAGACACAACAAGTTGTTCCGCTCGAGCATAGAATACACACTTCCAAGAGTTTTGCAAACAGCAAACTAAGGCTCGAGAGCAAAAAAGGCCACTTGAACAGAGACCGCTATAGCGCAGAAAGAACGGCTTGAGCGTAGAATACTCTCTCCCAGTAGTTTTGCAGACCTACAAAAGTACTGAGAATTCACAAGCCTGCTTGAGCACAAGAAGTGATGCTCGAGCAGAGCAGCAAAATTCTGGGCAATTAAAGTTTGAAAACCAAGCTATCAACCTGTTCCAAACGTAACCAATACAATCCAATAGTCAAACTCAATGAGGGAAAAGAAGAATAAGACAAGAACCACAATACAGAACCATGAAATCCGAATCCAGAATATCAAATGGGTCGGGTCTAAAACCAGAATCGTTATAGTATTTATGATATTTTATATAGTTAATTCCCTCGTTAAAATATATCATAAATAAATATAATTTTTTTTATTCCCCTCACTGACAATTCTCACACTGACAATCTCATCCAATCTAACTTTAAAAAGAAACGGAAAAGAAATGGACTATAGTGAGCATTGTCCCTACAAGATGAATTTTCCCCGCTTACATAAAACAGCAACGTTTATTGTGGCTTTCTGCATCTACTTACTTTGAGTAATTATACTTTGCCCCTAAGGATGTAATTATGGCCTGGTCCGGCCCATCCAGGTTCGGACTCAAGACGGCCCTAGCGGGCCTTGTGGGCTTCCTTTTTTTGGCGGACAGGGCCGGCCTGGCCCATAGGCCGAAAAGTGGGGTCCAGGCCCAAGCCCAGGCCCACTCAGAATAGGGCGTAGGGCCCCGGGCCTAGGGCTTGGGCTCAGGCCTCAGGGCGGGCCTTTGTTTTCCTCGAAAAGTGAACGATAAATACATTATATATATATTATTTATTAGAGATAAAAAAAAATTTATATTAGAGTATTTTAATTAAGATTAATAAGATGTTTAACTATGTTTCATGTATGGTGATGAGAGGGTGATCTATGATCTGGAGTTGGGCCGAGATATCGACCGAGCAGGTTGAAAGCCCAGCAGTGCATTGGGCCGGGATGATCGACTGTTCGCCCAGAGAAGGGCTGCCAGAACTTGGGCCGGGCAGAGTTCGGGCTGATAATTTTTTTCTTTTAAAATAAATAATTTTCTATATTTAAAAATGAAACTTGATGATGATGTAGAATGCTGTTTTCAATGACTCCAGGTATGCTGTTTTCCCATTCAACCTCTTCAGGCACTCAACTACAATTTGGTGAGTCCACATTTCATTTTTTTTTTTTTTCTTCTCTGTTTTAAGTTGTGCCCCAATGAAAGTGCAAGAAAAATCATCAACTTTTTTCACCAAAAAGATCTATATTTTTACTATATCTAAATTATATGTACTGAAACACAATTAAGTCTTCTATTAAAAAGTAAAAATGTGAAGTAATTAAGTAATATATAAAGGTATCCGTAGATTATATGTTAACGGGCCAAGTTGGTTTTAAATGGAAGGCTCAATCCCAGGCCCAACGTCCTAGGTTGGGCTTGAGCTCGAACCGCACTGGGTCGGGTCCACCTCAGGTCGTGAGCTGGTTTCGGGCCATCCACGGGTTTCGGGTCATTTTTATACCCTTATTTGTCCCTTTTATATTTGGTCATTTTTTTACTTTGACTCTTAAAATTTGTTTTTTTTCATTTTGGCCTTTTATGTTTAAAATTTTTCCTAGCTTACTTCTAAAGCTAACTTCTGCTCAAAATTAAACAGAAAATGATATATTGACAGTCACGTGGCTTTTGAGCCACAAAATTTGAAATGTGAAGTAATTAAGTAATATATAAAGGTATCCGTAGATTATATGTTAACGGGCCAAGTTGGTTTTAAATGGAAGGCTCAATCCCAGGCCCAAGGTCCTAGGTTGGGCTCGAGCTCGAACCGCACTGGGCCGGGTCCACCTCAGGTCGTGAGCTGGTTTCGGGCCATCCACGGGTTTCGGGTCATTTTTATACCCCTATTTGTCCCTTTTATATTTGGTCATTTTTTTACTTTGACTCTTAAAATTTGTTTTTTTTCATTTTGGCCTTTTATGTTTAAAATTTTTCCTAGCTTACTTCTAAAGCTAACTTCTGCTCAAAATTAAACAGAAAATGATATATTGACAGTCACGTGGTATAAAAATATTTTATTTTACACCTCTAATACAAACTCAAACCGTAATATAATAATATATTTTTTATGTTATATGATAGTTATCGTGACATTTTTTTGTCTAATTTTAAGCAGAAGTTAGTTTTATGAGTAAACTGAAAAAAAACTTGAAACATGAAAGGTTAAAATAAGAGAAAATAAAAAGGATTAAAGTAAGACAGTGGCCAAACGTAAAGGGGATAAAGTATAATTTACCCACTTACTTTTGCCCATGTGGCTCGCTTGTAGCCGTTCCATTCCTTTGAAGATTAAAAGTCGATCAGCATCACAATATACATAAAAGATTCGGATCTCTTGTTTTTTAATGACGGGCAGACCAACTTACGTGCACCTCGATATCGGGACCCGTTGTTAACATGTTGTGATGCATATGAGCTTTGTTTGAAACATATATGTGTCTGTTGCACTCACATGCTCTATATTCTGATTCCCAATGGGAATGGGGGCATTTGTAGGATTGTAAGGAGGGACATGACATGAATAAGTTTTTTCACCTCAATGGCTGAGCAAATATCTGTACCAAAATCTACTCTTGTGGATTTTGTTTCCATTAAAGGAAGCTTCTCAGTCCTCTTGTCTTTTTCTGTTTTTGTCTCGCTGATCACTCTCACTTGGTTTCCTCACAAGAAAGAACCCCATAATGTTTCACTACACTACCCACCTAATCAATCACCTATAGCTTATATAAGCTTCTGCAATTCCTGGGTAGAGAGAGAGAGAGAGAGAGAGAGGTGCAGTGCATGCTTGGAGACAACTTTGAAACTATAAGGTTAGTTTACCTACTTTTATTTTTGGGTTTTACAATGGCATACAATCTGGATAAGGACTTCCACCAGCTTGCCTCCAGTTCTCTTTTTGGATTGGAGGGTTTGCAGTTTGTGTACTCTTAGGCCTATTTAAGGTCTGTTATGGTAGTTAGAATCGTTCAGCTTATAAAACTCAAATTATTTATACAATAAATTTTAATTCATTAAACTTTCATAACTACATGATCAGTTTGTTTGTATGAAAAAAAACAGATAGACGAATTTTGGGCAAACTTAGTCATCAATTTTATTACACAAAAATGTGACTAATGAAATAATTGTTAATATTCGATCGACTTGAATTTTTATTTGAATAATTTGTATGACAAGTCTCGTAATTTAAATGATTTGAATCACCTAAATAGACCTAAAATGAGCCCACAAGTATAGAACCTGCACCCCCCCTATCCAAAAATGGGACTCGAGGTAAGTCGGGTCGTTTACAAAAAATTTTCTTTCTTCCTTTAGTTGAAAAACATACCAATGTATGTAGGGTCCATGACTCCAAGGTGAAAATGGTAAATTGACATGTTATGTTCTAAGATTTAGGATTGGCTTCGTGGATGTTCAGATTCAAGACTTGTTCTTCCGCCATATTAATGCTAGACTCTCAAAATAGATGATCATAATTTTAAATTAATTGGTGACCACTTATTATATATTTTTATTTTTTTTCTTTTGTCTCTCACAGGTGCCCTCTCTCTCTCTCTTACTGGTATGTGGGAGTCTGGGGGTCTGTAGCACATCTGCTTCAGCCCTCTTGTCCATTTAAACAAATAAAAAAATATATTATGCATGAAAAGGGCTATATAGGTAGTAGCACTGAAAATTCCTATAGTTTCCTATATATATGCATGCAATTTTATTTATTTGTTTATTGTTGCCCTGCATAATTATCATTCTATGCAGTCATTTCATGTATTGATTACTTTTTTTTTGGGGTTTTTTTTTTTTTTGGGGGGGGGGGGGGAGTTGAATAAAAAAATCAAAGTTTGAGTCTTATAATAAAATAAATGTTAAATTTTTAATTTTATTAATTTTATTAATTTTAATTTTAATCTTTTGATTTTTTAAAATATCTAAAATATACTTTTTATTAAATTTAATACTTAAAATAATTTCTTCTTTTTTTTATCCATTTTACTTCATGGAAATAAGTAAATGGCTTAGATTAAAAACAAATCAAAAATTTAAGATTTAAATTAATAAAATTAAAATTTTGGAATTTAATTTGAAAAAGTTAACATGTGAAACTTTGAAGTTTTTTTTTTTTTTTTTGTAATGTGCTCTATTATTTTTTTTGTTTCTCAACACATTTTTCCCCCTTCTTTTCTTCCTGGGAAATATACTGTTTACTTCTTGATCTCATTAACCCACTGTAGATGCAGATCCATTTCTTTTAGATTTTTATTTATTTACTGTTATTATGACTGTGGGAGCCACCCCTTGTGAAAGGTTTATATCTCATTTTGTAAATAGTTTCTACATTCTTAGCATTACTGATTATTAAAATCTTAAAAAAAAAAAAATCAAAACTAGACTAATTGTTAGAACTTTAGAGGTTTCAAATTTAAAATGCTAAATTATAAATACACCCATTGAGATTTGTTTAAAATACGAATTGCTCCTTATAGTTTGAAAAATTACAAATATCCCTTGCCAGAATTTTTTATTTAGCAAAAAATTACAAATATCCCTTGAAAAATAAAATTTCTAACTACGCTTCTATACAATAATAAAATTACCTAAATTATTAATTGAAATAAATTTCTGACATCTTTAAAAATTATTAATTGACTTAATGATTTATTAACAAAATGGGCTATTTGTTATGAAATTAAAAACTTCAAGGGGTATGATGTAATTTCTAAAATTACAAAGGACCATTTATATTTTAAGTAAATCTCAAGAGGTGTATTTGTAATTTATCCAATTTAAAATTAATTAACAATGAGTAGAGCGATTTATATAAAGTATATAAATTAAGTTCAAGCAATTTAGAGAGAAGAACAATTTAAGACACTTCCCAACAAGAGCGGCCTAGTCACACGGGGAGGTGAAAAGAAATGAAAATGAAAGGAATAGACTTAAGAGATTATCCAAGATCTAACTATGATACCATGTAAGAATTTTCAATTGTTCCACAAACTTTAGTTATTAGCAAATTAAATCAACAATGTATATCAAGTTAAAACTCTTCTAATGTGCAATCTTGTTTCACATGTAGATAGGCAAATTGATTGAGTGAACTACATTTTGGGACAACAAAGAGAAAAATGGAACCTATGGGTATGTGTGTGCATACAAAATTGTACAACAATATCAAAGTTAAGCAAAGGAAGAGAGTACTTGCTACCATATCATTATCAAAAAAAATTCTACAAACAATAATATGTAGAAAATGATCTCACACACTCAACCAAGTGCTGCAGTTTGGGGTTTATATACATTCAATTGTTACAATACATTTGAAAGAGATATGAATAAATATGAGATAAATATCTATACAAGATCAAAATATAAATAAAGAGATAATTACAACTATTATGTGAAGATTATCTCTTGTTATTTTATAGCCTTCCACAAGTAGATGAGTGGTGAGATACAACTTTCAACTTGGAACAAATTGCCTGAACACATGTCGTGAGAAGCCCTTTGGTAAGGATGTCTACGACCTAGTCCTTGGTCTAATCTAGTGCACGGTTTGATCACCACATACCACTTTATCCCTTACAAAATGAATCAATTTCAATGTTCTTGGTCCGAGCATGGAAGAAAGGGTTGAATGTAAGGTAGAAGGATCCAATTTTATTATGCCAGAGAAATGGTAGAGAATGAAGGTATGGATTGAGTTTGAACAAAAGGGATCGAATCTAGATTAGTCCCATAACTTGTATCGCCAAGGGCTTTGTACTCAAATTGAGTGAAAGAGTGGGCAACAGTTCACTGTTTGCGATAAGGTCAAGAGACTAGATTAATTAGCACCCAATTAGATTGCATAGCTACCAGTGGATTTACAATCATCCCAATTAGAATAAAAACATTGCATGTAACTTAGTGGACACATACTGAGAAATGTGTAAAGCCTAATCTTACTGTTTTTTTAAAAAAAAATAGGATTTTCCCCGCTTAATAGATAACCATTTGATACCAATGGAGAATTTTTTCTCATCTTAAATTGAGGTGATTGGATTTGCCCCAATGGAAACCATAAATTTCATACTGCATAAATTGGCATACTATGTTTAGAGAAAATGAAAAGTCTGGCAAGGTAAGTGTTAAATACTACATGGAGCCAACAACTTGGAGAAAAAGAGTGGGATTTGAGAAGTGCCTATCACTAGATGAAGAAAGCATGACGAATGTAGAAATGGGTGTTTGAACACCCTTGCATTGATGCATATTGGATTTTGAAAGTAAATTCTTGGATGTAATATCTTTGGAAAAGAAGAACTCCATTAGAGTAAGGAAGAACTTCAATACCAAGGAAAAAAGAAAGAGGGTCGAGATCTTTGAGTACAAAGGCAGAACCCATTTGAATAAGAGAAATGTTATGGATCATGAAAAAAATTTCATGAAAATGATCATGAAAGATTTATGGCTCTTAGATTACCTTGATTAGTGTGTGGTGCTTTATTCTATGTGTAATCTAAAGGTCACAAATCTTTTATGATCATTTTCATGAAAGACTTTTCATGATACCTAGTATTGCTGTTTGAATAATAAGACTAGTGATCATGGAGGTATCTATTAGTGACCAAAATGTCATTAGATTTTGGAAGTAGATCTTGGATGTAATGTCTTCTGTAAAAGAAGAACTCCATTAGAGTGAGGAAGAACTTCCGTACTAAGGAAAAAACAGAGAGGGCCAAGTTCTTTGAGTACAAAGATAGAACCCATTCGAATAATAAGACTAGTGATCATGGAGGTATCAATATTAGTGACCAAAATATCATCAGCATGGATGAGAACAAACAGTTGAACATATCTATGAGAGTAAATGAAGAGAGATGTATCTGTTTTGAAAGCTGTAAAACTGATCTAAAGAAGTTGCCAGGTGAGACGATTGAACCACACTTGGGATGCCTATTTAAGATCATATAAGTTGTAGTTAAGTTTGCAAACATAAAAGATAAAATTTCTAATTGCGCTTCTATACAATAATAAAGTTACCTAAATTATTAATTGAAATAAATCTCTAACATCATTAAAAATTGTTAATTGACTTGATGATTTATTAATAAAATGGACTATTTGTTATGAAATTAAAAACTTCAAGGGGCATGATGTAATTTCTAGAATTATAGGGGGCAATTCATATTTTAAGTAAATCTCAGAAGGTGTATTTATAATTTATCCAATTTAAAATTAATTGACAATGAGTAGAGCGATTTATATAAAGTACATAAATTAAGTTTAACTAGTTTAGAGAGATGAACAATATAAGACTCTTCCCAACAAGGGCGGCCTAGTCACACGGGGAGGTGAAAAGAAATGAAAATGAAATAAATAGACTTAAGAGATTGTCCAAGATCTAACTATGATACCATGTAAGATTTTTCAATTGTTCCACAAACTTTAGTTATTAGCAAATTAAATTAACAATGTATATCAAGTTAAAACTCTTCTAATGTGCAATCTTGTTTCACATGTAGATAGGCAAATTGATTGAGTGAACTACGTTTTGGGACAACAAAGAGAAAAATGGAACCTATGGGTATGTGTGTGCATAAAAAATTGTACAACAATATCAAAGTTAAGCAAAGGAAGAGAGTACTTGCTACCATATCATTATCAAAAAAAATTCTACAAACAATAATATGTAGAAAATGATCTCACACACTCAACCAAGTGCTGCAGTTTGGGATTTATATACATTCAATTGTTACAATATATTTGAAAGAGATATGAATAAATATGAGATAAATATCTATGCAAGATCAAAATATAAATAAAGAGATAATTACAACTATTATATTATGTGAAGATTATCTCTTGTTATTTATAGCCTTCCACAAGTGGATGAGTGGCAAGATAAAACTTTCAACTTGGAACAAATTGCCTGAACACATGTCGTGAGAAGCCCTTCGGTAAGGATGCCTACGACCTAGTCCTTGGTCTAATCTAGTGCACGGTTTGATCACCACATACCACTTTATCCCTTACAAAATGAATCAATTTCAATGTTCTTGGTCCAAGCATGGAAGAAAGGGTTGAATGTAAGGTAGAAGGATCCAATTTTATTACGCTAGAGAAATGGTAGACAATGAAGGTACAGATTGAGTTTGAACAAAAGAGATCGAATCTAGATTAGTCCCATAACTTGTATCGCCAAGGACTTTGTACTCAAATTGAGTGAAAGAGTGGGCAACAGGTCATTGTTTGCGATAAGGTCAAGAGACTAGATTAATTAGCACCCAATTAGACTGCATAGCTACCACTGGATTTACAATCATCCCAATTAGAATAAAAACATTGCATGTAACTTAGTGGACATAGACTGAGAAATGTGTAAAGTCTAATCTTTCTGTTTCTTTAAAATAGGATTTTCCCCGCTTAATAGATAACCATTTGATACCAATGGAGACTTTTTTCTCATCTTAAATTGAGGTGATTGGATTTGCATAAATGGAAACCATAAATTTCATACGGCATAAATTGGCATACTGTGTTTAGAGAAAATGAAAAGTCTGGCGAGGTGAGTGTTAAATACTGCAAGGAGCCAACAACTTGGAGAAAAAGAGTGGGATTTGAGAAGTTCCTATCACTAGATGAAGAAAGCATGATGAATGTAGAAATGGGTGTTTGAACACCCTTGCATTGATGCATATTGGATTTTGAAAAGTAGATTCTTGGATGTAATGTCTTTGGAAAAGAAGAACTCCATTAGAGTAAGGAAGAACTTCAATACCAAGGAAAAAACAAAGAGGGCCAAGATCTTTGAGTACAAAGGCAAAGCCCATTTGAATAAAAAGACTAGTGATCATGGAGGTATCAATATTAGTGACCAAAATGTCATTAGATTTTGAAAGTAGATCTTGGATGTAATGTCTTTTGGAAAAGAACTCCATTAGAGTGAGGAAGAAATTCAATACTAAGGAAAAAACAGAGAGGGCCAAGTTCTTTGAGTACAAAGGCAGAACCCATTCGAATAATAAGACTAGTGGTGATCATGGAGGTATGAATATTAGTGACCAAAATATCATCAGCATGGATGAGAACAAACAGTAGAACATATCTATGAGAGCAAATGAAGAGGGATGTATCTGTTTTGGAAGCTGTAAAACTGATCTAAAGAACACAGGTGAAACGATTGAACCACACTTGGGATGCCTATCAGCCTCGTTTGGGAACATGCTTTTTTAGTAACTTTTTAGCTTTTTGGCTAAAATATGATGTAAAAAAAACTAGTATGTTTGGGATGAATTTTTGACTTTTTACGAAAAGATGTGCAAAAAGTAGAGAGAAAATGAAATTTTTGACTTTCTTAATATAAGTTGTTGGCTTTTTGATTTTTTTAGTAACTTTTTGGCTAAAAAAGCCACTTGCCAAACGAGGCAAGTTGACAAATGAACCATCCATAAAAAATGACAATGGAAAGGATGATGCAAATGATAGTAGGTTTAACTACATATCTAAAGGTTTCCATGTAGTCGAGATCATATTGTCAATGAATTAGAGGAAAATAGTAAAAATTTCAAACTTGCGAACAATTGGATAATACCAAACATATTTAGAATAATCATCCAAGAAACCAACATAGAAATGATGTCCATTTGTTGAAGGGATTGAGGAAGAACCCCCCATGCATCAGTCAACAAAAGCTCTAAATGGCCAGTAACTACTGAAGTTAAAGGGCATAAATGCAACCTCAAAGACTTGCCCAACTAACAAGCCAAACAAATATAATTGAAATGATCAAATAAAAAGGATACATTATTCTAGCAAAGAATTTGATGAAGAGTTGCCAAATGTGGACGTCATAGGCGACGTACGAATAGTCAAGAGAAGCTCTTGTAGCACTAAAGAAGGAAGGAGATGGTGACAACATAGGCAGATAATGTTGGGGATCAGGGATCCTACCCAAGACCTTGTAAAAATCATACCAAGTAGAAAAACACACCCATACAGAAGGAGACACTATATTTAACGTGGTTCGGCCTTAAATCCTACGTTTACGGGAGAGTAACCGGTTATCACTATAACAATGGAGAGATTACAGAAAGATTACAATAGAGGAGGAGCTCACACTCTCCTCACTCACCCACTCACCCATCTCCCTCGCTCACACCGAAAGAGACAGTCTCTCCGCCTCACATCTCTCGCTCTCTTTGGTTTGTTCTCACTCTCTCATTTTAGCCTCTCTTCCCTTCCTTATATATACATAATCATGAAGGAAGAAGGAAAGACCATGGTAGTGGGGTGGTTGCCACCCCCACCCATTAATGGGGAGGTGCCACCCCTACTCTCTTTAGTGGGCTCTCCAAGTGCTCCAAGTGGTGTCTCCATTGATCATGAAGTGATCACCCCTCATGGGTGATATCCTATAGATAAGTGAACTGAGAGAAGTAACTCTTATCCAGCGATGTTGAAGACCAAGGCCGAGAGAGGCCACTTTTATTTTGTATAGACAGAGTTATCCTTGTAAAGCTGATGTACATAAATAAATGAGTTAAATCAGAAACATGAAGAATATTGAAAAGTTTGAAATTTCATGTAGTAGTAGGAAGAAGAGAAGACCTAGTATGAACAATGTGTAACCCATTACTGTTGCCAACACATAAGTGATCTGGGCCATGGTAATCTTCACGTTGGGTGAGATTGGAGAAATCAAGGATTATGTAATGGGTAGCACCAATGTCTAGAAGGCAGTCATAGTAATTAGGCATACAATTGATAGAGAATGGAGCAAGAACGGTATAAGCATGTGGTTGGGCATGGTTAATAGTAGCATAATGGGTCAAGATGGGAAACATTATTGTATATTTGACAACACACTTTGCATACAATATAAATACTCAGTTATCAAGGTGTAAGCTAGAACTCGTTAAGCAAGGAAAATGGTAAGAAAACCAAAACATCGGTGTTATCGAGATGATTATCACCATGAAAATGACACATAGCAGGGGAGGGACGACCCTCCAACCACCGCCACATGGATCTCAACCAATAGAGCGATCGCATGAGGATGGGGAAAAGTGGGATTGATGATTGGCAGATCCATGTTGCTGCACCAAATTGGCCACTGAACTAGAGTTGATGGGTGACTGAAGATGAACAATAGATGAAAAAGAGTTTGTGTAGAGGAATTTGTGACTGAGCATGAGGGAATGTAACTCAGAAAAGGAGATAAATGTGGGCCCAACATCAATGGTAGTTGAATTCTGGCAAAAAGCTTTGAGGACATAGATGTTGAAGTCAGTGAGGTAAAGGAGAGTCCAGTAGCGAGCAAGGATCCCTCTGTTAGTTTATTATTGTTGTATATTCCATTGTTAGTTTATTATTGTATATTCTAGTGTTAGTCATAATGATGTTTCCCATTTGTATTCTAGTGTTAGTCATAATGATGTTAGTGTTAGTCATAATGATGTTCCCCATTTGTGTTTCTTCTTTCGGTGCTATTAAGGCACCCTATGTAAGCTTTCCCTCTCTATAAAAGAGAGTGTAAATCATCTTGTAAATATATACAACAACAGAATATTTCAGTAGCTCTTTCTCTCTCTCTCAATCCTCTATCACTCTCTCAAATTATTCTTTCATCCTTGAATTCTCCTTGACTCCGTACTTGATGGGCCATTGGGTTCATTTTTTAGCCCAATTTCGATGATCCGAACCATTTTTATTTTAGAATTTATCATGTATATTATACCTATAAAAAATCAAATTGATTGAATATCGGAAGAACTAAAAACAGTTTATTAAAAAAAATTTAATAAACAGTTTTATTGTTTAATAAAACTTTTAGTTCACGTGAATTTTGATATCTGATCGACTTAATTTGTTGCTGGTATGATATACCTGACAAATTTTAAAATGTGAACGGTTCGGATGATTAAATTGGACCTAAAAGTCGGCCCAATGGCCCATCAAGTAGGAAGTTAAATAGGGAATTCAATGAGAGAATTTGCTCTCCAGTAGCAGTGAGTTCATCAGAGGGAGATTCAATTTTGTGGACAAAAGAGGAAATAGATTTGTCCTCTCGTTTAAGTTGTTGGAGTTGCATATGCATGTATTGGAATGGCAGGACAAGTATTGTTCAAGTGTGGTCCTGATTTCATGACAAGTGAAGAGGCCAACAAGAGGGAAAATATCTTCAGAGAAACACACAATGACCACTTGGTATTGTCATCCAAGTTCCACATAAACAAAGCCCATGTGCTTGTGACCACATAGGAAAGGAACAACTTGGGCTTTCCAACGTAGGATTAAGATTGAGAGTTCATGAAGTTGCAAATGACATTGAGCTAGGTGCCATTTGGCATTGGGGCTCTGATACAAATCAAAAAAGCTACAAATAGTGATATGTAGAAAATTATCTCACATACTCAATCGAGTGCTGCAGATTAGGATTTATGTACATTCAATGATTTCAATAGATTTGATAGCGATGTACAAATATGAGATAAATATATAGAAGAGATAAAGTACATAAATGCTGACACTAAATGCTTTAAATGCTTTAGAGATAATTACGACTTCTAAGTGAAGATTATCTCGTGTTATCTGACACTAAATGCTTAATAAATAATGAAGTTGGTAAGGCCCCAATTGTTTTGGGGTGTAGAGGGTGGGATGAGATTGAGGTGGGACCCATTTAGTGTTGTGTTTGTTTGTAGATTTGGTGAAGGGATTGACATGAAGGAGGGGATTAGAATGGAGGTTGGAAGGAGGATTGAAATGGAGTTGGACTAGAAATTTTTTATTATTTTTTTATTTTTTACATGTTGAGCATTTTTTTTTGGAACATTAATGTTTAATTTTTTGTATTTTTTTATTTGTTTCATTATTTTATGTTGGTGAAAATACCAGAAAAAATTATATTTTATTGATAAATGATGCAAAAAAAAATGAGATACAAATAGATCAGGCTGAGGCACGGATATCTCGTTTTCTTTAAGGAGATCAAGCCCACTGCGGTAGGAAGAACCCCAATACCGATGCAGCAGTCACAAAACTATGACTTGTCCCCTCCAGGATACAACAGCCCGACCACTTGTCGTATGGTTCAGGTCAACTCTGCACAAGATAGTGAACCCAAAGCTTCACCAATAAGTTGATATGTTAGTCGTGTAGAAAAGAGTAGATGAGATGGACTATTTATTGGCCACTAAGACCTTACAGTTACACCACAAAATAATTACCATTAAATAAGAAAAAATGGTTACACCAAAATAATGACCATTAACCAAGTAAAAGTGGTTACACCAAGATAATGACCATTAACCAAGTTCATGAATTCTATTTAACCTCCATTTATGACCAAGAGGTTACCAAAGTAATAAAATCCCATTTATGAAAAAGATAAATCAATAAATAAATATAAGATATTAAAATGGTCCAACATTTTATATAAAAATAATTTAACAATTCCTACGCTAACAACTATTATCAAAACAAACATAATTTTACTTAATTGCCTCACTATCAACTCCCTCCATTCTATCTCTGAAAACAAAACATGAAGCTTTGTACATAACTTGTTTTCAGGAACTTTATTCTATCAAACAACCGACTCATACTTGTAAATAAATCTATCAAACAAACTACTATAGAGCAACCAACATACAACTTTGAGAATTACAAAGTTATTCTACATTTTAAGAAGCATTTTAAAGGTTCGTAATCTCTCCCTCTCTCTCTCTCTCTCTCTCTCTCTCTGCTACAATATTTAAACAAATAATTCAAACAAAATTTAAAACTTGTTTTCTCTTATAGGAAGTTGGAGCCATGGAAGGTGGAAACAGCTCATTCAATTCAGGTTTGTTCTTCTTTTACACCTCATTTTGTTTGTTTACATATATATGTTTGGTTCCAAAAATGTTTAAACTGTTGAAGAAATAAATTTTTTGTTTTTGACATAATCAATTATCAGAGACCTCTCATGAGAATTCAGATATGTATAATTATTCAAAAATAATTTGTAAAACGATCATATTCAACACGCTCTAATTCTAATGGAGTTGTGCGTTATTATTATTATTATTATTGATTTTGTTTTTGCATATGATATTTTGTTATTGAACTTTCTTACATAATTAAATGTCCAGTAAATCGCATATGATATTTGTAAATTATATCCTACCAATTGATTAAAAAAAGATAAATTACACTTTAAATTTTAGCATTTTCTCACTTTGTTATTAAAAGTGTATTTTTCAACTTTAATCCCTAGCATTTTTAATTTTTCTAATTTACTCCAACAGTTAACTTTCGTTCAACTCTAGATTGAAAATGTCAAGTCAACAGTCACGCGAAAAAGAAACTTAGAGGGGACAAAGGGATCCGCAAGGATTTTTTTTTTTTTTTCCTGAAATTGGGTCAAAAAAAAATTATCCGGAAAAAGTCAGCATAACATATCTAGACTTGACAAAGCAATAAATAGGGACTTACCAAAAAAAATTTAAGAGGTGTTTGGATAAGGTGAACTTTCATATGTTGAGCTTTTGAACAAATTAGTCTTTTTTAGACAACAATATTTTGTTTTTTTATGGGAGCTTTTTTCAAAGCTATCAAACATAAAAATTTAGGTTCTTTGAAAAGTTGGAATGTTGAGCACGTTGCATGCCTAAGGGAGTCTAGTTTTGTTCACACACTATCAAAATATATGAACAAAACACAAATTTTGATTTGTTTCAAACAACGAGTCTATAAATTTAGGTGGGATCAATGCATTATTTGAATATGAAGTTCACTATATTTTAAAATTTTGTGTTTTGTTCACACACTCTTAATTTACTATAAAATTTCCAGGGAAACAGCCATTGGAGTTGGAAATGCTGCAGAAAGAGCACGACGAGAAAATGCAAAGAATTCAAGAGCTGAGGCAACAAATTGCAGAAACGAAGATTCATCTAGAGAAGAAGAAGAAGGAAGTCCCAGAGGAGAAAATGGAAGCTTTCAAGACCTTAACTGACAAATATAACAGAATGAGGGATGAGTACAATGCACTCTTGGCTGACAAGTTAAAGAAAGCCAAAAAGTAGTAGTAATTAAATTAAGGAAAATGTTTGGTGGTCACAAATTATGTGGCTCAAATGGCCCGAAACTGTCAAAACGACGTCGTTTTGTGTCGTTTTGCACCCAAAACAATATCGTTTTGGATGTTTTGAACCATTTCAGCCACAGATTTTATGACCTCCTAGCATTGCTGTTAAATTAAAAGTCTCATCTCATGATCATCAGCTAGTATCCATATCCATATATAGAATTGCAATTTGGTTTTCTTATTTTAAAATCTAGTAGTTCATGTAATGTAGAATGTTTGTTAATTTCTCTTTGACAATGTAGTACTGTTTTTTTTTTTTATCAAAAAAGACTTAGACCCCCTTTTGGCAGCCACCCCCACGATCCCCTCTGCCTCTCATTGGTTGAAAAAAAAATTTTTTTTTTTCTTCTCGGACTCACCAACCCCCACGTGTGTGTGAGGGTGGTGGGAGTGGGAATCTGAGGGGGTCTGTATCTGCTCTGTTTTTTTATTTTAATGTTGTTGGAAATTATGGCTTTGAAGTGTTTCAATTAATCAATACAAATGAATATGGTTGGTCGTGGCCTGTTGATTTTACCTCTTGCAATTAAAATTTAATTAATTTATAATTTGAGAAGTTTAAATTAGTAAATGGTAAACTATAATTTTCACCTTCAAACTTTCACTCAATTTTCACTTTAATTTCTAATATTGTAATTGTAACAGTTAAGTTGTCATGTTTTAACTTATGTTTTAGTATGATCCTCCTGTTACTTATTGTCAAAAAATTGAATAGAGAGTACTCAAGTAAACACATATTAGGGACATTAGAAGAAAAGTATTGTATAACAAGTTATACTTTTTCTCCGTTTAATTTTTACTCAAATTTCACAATAACAGAATTTGGGGTATTCTAAATAAGTGCACTATTTAACTTTTTAAACTAAAAAGTTGAGGAAAAAAATATGGTTGTTTGGGTTAACTTTTTGATTTTTTATGAAAAAATGTGTATTAAAAAATTGTATAAATTAGTATATAGGAGATGATTAGGAGTGTGAGGTGTACAGTCGTACTATCTGTGCAGCTGAATTGATGTTAAGAAATGATTGGCTATTTTTTGGGCATTGCACTGGACGGTGCTGTTCGGCCCGTGGAGGCCATCATGGGTCCCGTTTTGATAATCTGATTCGTTCAATGTGTAGAACTCGTCGAGTACTATATGTCTGTAAAAAATCACGTTGATCGGATATCGATAGCTATCTGATCAGACTGGTTTTTTTTTAACCATTAACTATAACACCATCCATTTTTTGTATACAAAACTGATTTGATCATATAGTTAGCGATATCCGATCAATGTGATTTTTTACAGATACATAGTACTCGACGAGTTTTACACATCAAACGGTTCAGATTATCAAAAAGGGGGCCGTGATGGGCTCCCACAGACCGAACAACAGTGTGTTAAAATTGCACCCCAACTGTCCAATTTTTCTTAAGAAACGCAAGCACAGATCTGAACCGGTTCAGATCTGTCTTGTAAATTTGTATGTAAAATTAATTTTTTAATTTTTTTTGGATGAATAGTGATAACTTTTTAACTTTTTGAGTAACTTTTTAATTTTTTGTCTTTTTTTGGACATGACAAACTAGGCTTTACTCAAATTCTATTTTGATTCCTTATGTTTCAATTTTCACTCAAATTTTAAATGGCAAGTGAGAGGGTAATTTTTGGGAAAAATTGGGCCGAGCTGCGAGTTGGGCTTTGAGGCCCAAAACGCGAAGGACTGAGTAAAAAAGGCCGTAAAGGGTATTCCGGCCCAGGAGAGATTAAAGGCACTCCGGCCCAAGCTGTTAGAGTTACTCCGGTCAAGAACGATAGATTTACTCCGGTTCTGAGGAGATGTTAACTCACTCCGGCCCAAGGAGGTGAGATTACTCCGGCTCAAGAAGAGATAGTTACTTCGGTCCAAGGAAGAGTAAAACTACTCCGGTCTGGAAGCAACTCACAGTTGGGCCGGTCTCAGTTAGTCCGGTCGCAGTATGTTCTGGGAAGGCCGGCGTCGGGATTAGTCCGGTCGTGACACACTCTGGTTAAGTCGGTCAGAACTTGTTACTTGGAAGTTTGATCTAAGCATACCAAGGTTGAACAGGGGCAGCCGAAGTAATGAGTTAAAGGAGAAGACTAAGCTAAGGATAGTTCGGCATTCTCTGTGGCTCAGCATAGCCAGTGTTATTTCGGTCGTGTGGTAGTTCGGCTATGGAGAAAACCATCCCACTTGGTTTAAGCAGTGGGGGAGTGTATACAAAACTGATTTGATCATATAGTTAGCGATATCCGATCAATGTGATTTTTTACAGATACATAGTACTCGACGAGTTTTACACATTAACGGTTCAGATTATCAAAAAGGGACCCGTGATGGGCCCCCACAGACCGAACAACAGTGTGTTAAAATTGCAACCCAACTGTCCAATTTTTCTTAAGAAACGCAAGCACAGATCTGAACCGGTTCAAATCTGTCTTGTAAATTTGTATGTAAAATTAATTTTTTAATTTTTTTTGGGTGAATAGTGATAACTTTTTAACTTTTTGAGTAACTTTTTAATTTTTTGTCTTTTTTTGGACATGACAAAGTAGGCTTTACTCAAATTCTATTTTGATTCCTTATGTTTCAATTTTCACTCAAATTTTAAATGGCAAGGTAATGCTATGCCTAATTGAAACATGAGTTGAAATTTGAGACCTCAACTACGAGAGACTAAAGTAAAATTTAGATAAAAGTACGAGGTTGAAATATATAATTTATGTTAAAAATTTATTAAAAATATATTAAAGATATTGATAATGCGATTTTTTTATGTTATTTGTGAAGTTTAAGTTCTTAAGTCTCTACCTCAAAAGTTAGCTTTTTTAAAAACAAATTTTTGTCTTTAATATAATTTTTAATGCTTCTTCGTCTTATTATCTTTTAGGAAGAATGAGGGATGAGTATTTTTTTTTTTTTTTTTTGAAAAGGGACCTGAAAATTTAAAATTTTGAAGGAAAGTTAAAAACCATCTACTAAAAGTCAAAAAATGATAAATAATATTTTTAAAAAATCTTGAAAGACTATGTTCTTAATTTAATTAGCTTCTATAATCTTTAGTAACAACATTTAAATTTCTTTCATTAAAAAAAATTTGAAAAACAATTAAGAAAAAAGGAAAAAGAAACTAGAAAAAATGTAAATAATAATAACATTTTGCTTATATAAAAATTGCTAGAACTGCAACTACTTATAACATACTTCTTACATCAAAATACCAGGCTTCAATAAACAAAACAACCTCTCAATTGAGGGGGTTGCCACAGTCGTTGCTCATGAGTCTGGACTCTCTAGAGTGATATTAGAATAAATTTTTGAATAATTAAGATTTAACTTTATAAAATTTGGAGGTACAATAGTCAAAAGTTGATAATACAATAGCCATACAAAAATCATTGTAGGATCACTCAAAGAAAATCGTTATAGAGGATCTAGATTTATTGCTCAATCTCTACTTTTCTTTTGTTTTTTTTATTCTTATTTTTGTGTGCGTTTGTGTGTTTTGAGCCTTACTCAGGAAGTACTTTATGTAATAAATATGTCATGTGATTGAGCTGGCATGGTATACATTTCCATTTATTATTTATCATGTTGTACAAGGTAGGATTCAAATTTGACTTTATGCTCAATTGGTGGTACTTAATGTTCAGGCATATCAAATTTTGACATTTTATTTTATTACACGAAAAATAATGAATAAAAGAGAAAACCACCTTAACCTTAGGAATGGCAATGGGGGGCAATGGGGTGGATATTAATTGGGTCTCCATGGATACCCACAGGGTAGGTTATCCATTGCCATCCCTACTTAACCTAACTACATGGCATCTGTCGCATTAAATAAATTCTCAAGTATTTCAACCATAGTTCTTAAAGAGGTTGATGCAAGCACATGACACATAAATTATTGAAAATATTGGTGATGAGTCTACTTTTATAGGTACATACAACATTAAGTCTAATAATTGATTTGTTTGGATTTTAAGGATATGATTAATGAAATATATTGGTGAGGACTATAAATTTTTGTTTTAATATATATATATATATTATCCTTGTATTTTTTTATTTCTATTTTCTCTCTCTATTTTCATACACCACTATCAATCGCTGCTTACTGTCGATGATTCATTGAAAAATTCGGTGGTGGCTGGCGACAAAAAAATTGGGTAGACAAGTAGATACGTGGACAGAAAGGTGGACACTTGAACTGATAAAGTGAGGTTTGCATTTAATACAAATTTATTCCTAAAGTTTTGAAAATTACATTTTTCTCTTTGAAGTTATAAATTATGTTACAATTCATCTCCTCTATTAACCAACCGTTACGTAATTTGCTGACATCCTTAGTTATTTTTTAAAAAATGTCAATTTTTCCCTCATAACCCTCTCTCTCTCTCTCTCTCTTTCTCTCTTTTTTTTAGCCCCTAATATAAGCACCATTATTAACCCCTGTCATCCCCTCAGCCACATTTCTCTTAGAGCCATTCTATACAAAGCCACTTGAAGGGCTACCTCATAGCTCATTATAGCAGCCTGTGTTTATAACTATAAATCTTGTACTTTTGTTGAGGTGTTGTGATTACTTTGGAGATTGGTTTGGCTCATCCTTGGTTTAGTTGTTTCCGGGAACCTTGTTTTACACTTAACAAGTTGGTAGAATTTTTCTCTGTTTCCTTAGGTCACACTTGCGACCTCCTTGTTCGCAGCCACAGTGTTATTAGGTCGGGCCCGCGAGGGGACGCGGCCAAGCGGCGATGAAAAACACTTTCTAATACTTTTGTAGGTCGTCATTTCTGTGCTTGTGAAGGGAGTGTCGCGCCCATGACTCCTTGTTCACCCATGGTCTTTTACGTCGTGCCTACGACCAAATGCACCATTCAGGTCTTTGTAGGGGGGGAAACGTGCATGGCCCACGAGGGGTCGCAAGGTTAGGCCGTTACTTTAGAGTTCGCGGCCGCGCCCAATCCTTCTATATATACCACCAAAAGTTACAAATATCCACTTTTTGAGATCATTTTTCTCTTTTCTCTCTCCAGACCGCCATTTTCAACCTCCAAGCCCTAAACTCTTGGTTTTCATCTAGCTACACTCATCTCTTACCCCTAGTGCTTGAGGCTTTAAGGTAGAGCAAGTTGTGAGCTACATTTTAATCGAAAAATTTCAAGCTTTCAACATCGTTGGTTTTCGAGTGTTGTTTTTCCTCTTCTTAGACTTTGAGGTAGGGATTTCTTTAACATTTTTGTATGTTTCTTAGCCTCATTATGTACTTTCGAGTAGAATAGTGTGTTGGTTGGGTTTGGGTTAACTTTAGGGTTATTGTACTTGGATTTGATTTTGAAAAGAGAGGTTTTTCATGAAATGTCACAATAATGATTTTGGTATTGAGAAATTTGGAAATTTACTTTGAAGATGTAGAAATGTTGAAAGGATATTGGTTTGGGGAAAATTCAAAAATTTGGAAGTGTTCTTGATGTGACCAAAGATAATGGCAAGGTTGAAATTGAAATGTTATTTTGGTAACCTTTGTTGGGTTGGATGGGGAAGTGGAATATGTATTAGTATTCTAATGTTGAAATTTTATATTAATTCTAGTATTCTAATGTTGAAATTTTATATTAATTCTATCTCTTGAATTTATTTCTTGCATAGAGATATCTGTCTTTGAGCTATCGGTGAAGGATAGTCTTGTTTGTTGTAGAAGTTGCATGAGGACTAAGTGAATTAAAACATTTCACTGTTGCATCCTCCATTTAAACATTGTTTCATATTCTTTCATTGAAATGTATTGTTTTTGAGACAAATGGGTGAATACCGTAGTGAATCTGATTAAGGGGTATGGTTATGGTTATTATAATTGTTGGCCTATGTGTCCGTGATGAAAGTCCAAAAACCCACACAGTGAGGTACCGATTCTTTCGGTTAGTACAGGTAAAATAGCTTTGGTAGTGTTTATATAGTCTACTAGCAAACATATACCTAAAGATTCCCAGTGTGTGTATCCACTACCCTATTTTCTATTTTGAAAATAAAAAGTTATGCAGTTAGCTATAAACTTAACATTGCATTAAATGAAAGATGGAATATGCATTGTTTTCGGAAAAGACATTCATGTGCATTCATCACATGACCTCATTAAGCTTCATGCAGTTTATTAAATTAATCTCTACTGGGCTTTAGCTCATCCTTTGTGGAAACCAACTTTTAGGTACTGATAATATGCCTCTACCAAGGAATTAGCTTGAGAGGACTGTGGAGTCGAAGGCTCACTTTTGTCATTGTTTTGGTGAACATTTTGTACAAGCCTAGGACATATATGTATTAGGTTCTATCCCACTTTTGTTGTACCCAAGTTTCATCTTGGAAACGTGTAGCCACTAAGGCATATAATTGTAATAGTTTACATATTCATGCTTAACTAATACATGCTATAGATTCATGATGTAAAATTGATGAATATAGTATGCATGTGAATGAGTTTGGGGTATTAATGAATGGAAAAGACATTGGAGAACTCGTATATATGTAAACACATGGTTTATTGTTTATTGTTCATTGTTTAAGGTATGAATGTTAGATTATGGATGATTTGAATCTTTTAATATACCAGGGCGTTACATTTATGGTCAAAAAAAGTCATCATGATCGACAAGCATTAGTCATGATGCAACCTCCACCATTCAAGATAACAAACTGCTACAACCCGTAGAGGGTTTCGATCTCCTCAGCTACCATAAATTTTAGGTAGAGGTGCAACTTAGGCGAGCTCAAATCAAGTGAAGTCTGAATTTTATTAGGGCTTGGGAAAGATATTTTTTAATTTGATACGTACTTGTTCATAAGCCCAAATTAAATTTAGGCGGACTTAGACAAAGACATTAAACAACCCGAACAACCCAAAACCCAAATTATATATATATATATATATATATTAAATATACATATAAATTATTAGTCATCACATGATATTAAAGTAATTTAGATTGTTAAATCATATTGAATACATATTGTATACACAAGTAAAATTCACTCATAAATTGTAAAAACTCTTACATTATATAAATTATTTGTTTTGATGTTATTAATGATTTTCTAAACAAATATAAATAAAGTCTAATTTTAACAAATTAATAATTTAGTTGCACACACACATGCACAAAAATGAAATTTATGTGAAGTTTGGTCAACTTGAGCAATTTGGGTTTAACTCGGGTCAAACTTTGGCAGACAACATCGAGTTACAATCCAGGCTTGGGCGAGCTTAGGCAAAGTCATAGCACAACTTGGGCTAGGCTTGGATAACTACTCAACATGTTCGTACCTACCTGAGTTGCACCCTTACACTTAGGTTACAAGATCGCCACAACCATATCGTCGTTGTCTTCACTCAAGCCGATGTCATTCTCTCTCTATATATACATGTGTGTGTGTGTGTGTGTATGGATTTAGGTTTGTGAATTGCTTCCCTTATCTCTCTCATTGTCTCCAATCTCCATTTCTTTGCAAATCTGTGAAAATCTGTGAAATGTAGGCTTGAATTTGAAGCATTTTTGGATGTTGAATAAGGGAAAGGGAAAGAAAAAGAGAATAAAGTTGGAAATTTAAATCCTTAGTAGAAGGTATTAAGGTCATTCCATATTTTCTGTTACTTTTATTAAGAGAAAAACACTAAAAAAAGGTTAGTGTAAATTCTCAAATGTGAGGGAAATTTTGTATTAATTGTAAACCTTAAGGGTGTCAGTGTAATTAATCCAAATAAAAATGTCTAAATGTACAACCTTCATGGCCATGTTTGTTTAGGGAATTGAATTAGGTGTAACTTGGAATAAGAAATACCATGAATTGTTTAGCAAGGATTGGCTTCTTTTTAGTAATAAGTAATTGGATGATTTAATTGTTATAACAGGAGTGAGACATGTCATTAAAGTATAGTTCAACAAATTAAATCATGCCCAAGTATGAACTTTAATTCATAAAATAATGTGTTTGATAAAGACTTCCTCTTCTCTCAGAATTCTAAGCAATCCAATTTTTTCACTCCCCTCTCCCTCAATCTCTTCAATTTTTGTTCAGTTATCTTCTTCCTTCTAAATTGCTTAAACAAACTAAACAAAAAAAATCTTAACACAAAACAACAATCGCAATCACCACTTAAAAGAAAAAAAAATCAAATGTCAAAAAACATTAGTTGGGAATAAATAAATAAATAAATAAAAAAGAAGAAGAAAAACTTGATACTAGCAAATAAGAAGCTTCATTGCAACCAACCTATTAAGATTAAGTGCCTAAGTTAGCTACCAAGTAGAGATATGAAGGCAACGTTGAGTCTCTATGTTGTGGGGATGACACATTCTTTAATCAATATATCAATCAACAGTACATAAAATATAAAAGTAAAAGAAATACTAGATATCCATCGCATTTGAAAAATCACCATGCTAACCCATAGATCCATTCAAAACGAACTAGGAAATTAAAATTTAATGAGGTATTCCACTCTTTGTCAAGGCATAAGATCTTTGGTCTTAAGCCATTTGTCTTCAGCGAATAACGTTGTGGTTTCTCTTTTGGGAGTATTGAGACAAAACGGGTAACATTTGTAGAACTAGAACGTTAGCAACTTCATTTCCTTTACTTGAATATACATGACTATGTATAGCGACTTAAAGTAATTATTTGGATGTGGCATTATCTTCATGTGTCATAATCTTGTTATAGCAACTTGACAATCTATTAATAAATTAAATAATTAGAGGAGGATGAAGTTTAAGGTGTAGATCCTCTGTAGTGCTAGGTTTATAGTGCAATATGTAGTTCTTTCCATGACACGTCAAAAAGCAACAAAAATAGAGGGATGAGATTTGGTTCCCCAAAATGACGTCATTTTGGGGCACCAAAAAAACACAAAAAAACTTCTTTGCCCTTCCCTTTGCTTGACTCTTTCCCTTCTCCTTCCCTTCCCCTCCTGGTGAAACACTAGCTCTGGTGAAAAGCCCACCCTAGCCCCAACCCTACCAATTCCGATAGATGCCATCCCAACTCCAGCGATGCTCTCCACTCTCATTCGCCCCTCTGTGTCACCCTCATCCTCTCTTTCTTTACCATACATTCTCATTGCTTTCTTTTCAGAGAGTCTAAAATGCCAGAACCAAATCAAATCAAGAAAACAAATACTCAAAGGAATATTCAATAAATTAACATACAATAAAAGAGATTGGTGTTTATACACCTATCTCACAAATTTATTTCCTTTTCATTTTCTTTAAAACCAGTTTTGAATTGAATATACATATAATATAGATACTATGGGTGTTGAATTTTGACCTCACAACCAAATTGGATCCCTCTCCCGAGATCTTGGGAACAAAGTCATAAAGTGCATGCAAGAATAAAGAAGCCCAATACCTATGCACAAAAAAACAACAAGACCGGTGGCTTGTCCATCTAGGGGCACTCTGATGATCAAGTTAATCAAACAATCTCACAAATATCTCAGCTAAATAAATAACTCTCAAGTAAAGCATACCTTAAACCTACAGGACTGCCTACCTTTTATAATCATCAGTGCTCTCTTTCACTAGAAGTCTCACTTCATAGGTTTCTTATCCTTTTGCTAGGCTAACACTTATCACGACTCATCCTATTCAGAATAGGATTAACCAGTCTAGTCTTACCTGAGAGGGAGTTTTATGATCTGGAATTGGGCCGAGGTAACGGCCGAGCAGGTTGAGAGCCTAATGGTGCATGGGGCCGAGATGACCGGCGATCCGCCCAGAGATGGGCTGCCAGAACTTGGGCCGGGCAGGAGTTGGGCCAAGTATGTGCCGCCCCAGACCGTAAAGAAGCTGCTCGGCAAGGCAGTGCTCGGTTGGACCGAGCTGCTTGATCAGGGGATGGTGGAAGCTAGTCAAGCTGAGTGACCGGCGCCCGAAAAGGCGTGGTTAGCCGAGGTAATCATTTGATCGGCAGGAAGGCCGACCGCAGGAGGTGCCCCGGGCTAGGCTTTGCCGAGATGCCGCTTAGCCCGGTCTTCCTTGGCCTTGGCCAGTGAAGTGCTTGGGTATTAAGCACAGCCCGGCCGTGGTTAGGGAAGCTCGGCTGCCGGGCTCCGATTGAGAAGGCAGGCAGTTGAGATTAGGTGATGTTCAGCAAGGTTTACGCTGACAGATGGGATAATGGAGCCACGTGTCAAAAGATGACTGGGAGTGGATATGGGGCGCAGAGGGTATATAAGCATGTCTGCGCCCCCCATACGCGAGAGAGGAACACTTTATAAGAATACTCCTACACTCTAACCCCCCTCTCTCTCGCTCTCTCTATCCTAAGGTGTGTGCTAACTTGATCGTCGGAGGGTTTTTCCGGCCACACACCGCCGGGTAGCTCACCGTTATTTGCTCGCAGGTGATCGGACATAAACGAAGCTCAGAAGAAAGGAGTACGGGCTTGCCGGAATATTTGCTCCCCGTACAAAACTAATAAGATGAAAATGCTAATGTTTGTTGTTGCCAATGATTAATTTGGACCCCAATAGGAGGTATAATCACAATTGAGGTATATTTTTCTCCTCTTTTCTTCTTCTCTACTATTCCTCTCTTCTTATTCTTCAAAGAAACACTACTGTGCTTTTGATTATTGGACTTAGTTGCTTATGGCCATTGAGATTTTCCGAGTCAAAGTTGCCATTGCACATATGTATTCCTCTGAATGTTTTATACTATACAAGGTCTACGACATAAGAACATTAATATGAAAACAAAAAGCTGTATAGTTTTTAAAAAATCTTGTACCTTCTCATTGTTTCTGCTTTGAATATCTCATGTTTGCATAGGATACATAGGCTGCTCCCTATTTTGGTGCGTTTCACATTTATTTATTTATTTTTTATTATTTTTTATGAAAATAAAATTCTTCTCTCAAGTTTTTCTAATGTACAAACATTCACTAGTCTGATATAATAAAAATTGTTGACTAACTCGTGTGTAATTTATGTTTATGAACAAAACAGAAATATTAAGGAAAGGATACTGAGTGGTTAGTGCTTTATATAAGAATGGAATGACACTGTTTTTTAGCCTTTAATGGAATGATCATTCTTTGAAATTGGCTAATGGTGATTCTATTTGAAATATATATATATATATATATATATATTATCAAAGCAAGCATGGGAATGAGTATTTCGACAAAATGACGATTCTATTGTAATGAACAAAATGTTGCCTAAATTATCGTAAAGAGATCAAGTGTCTTCATTTTTTTATTTTTTATTTTCCTTTCAGTGACCGAACAAAGGCTTATAATCTATTTGAACTCTTATTCTTATTCTATATAACCACCAATCATCAACAAATAATTTTTTTTTTTTTTTTCCAAGTGTTCGATCTTTGTTTTCACTTGGTCATTGTAATGAGTCCATCTAGTTGATCACATCAATTATTGAAAAATGTGCTATGAATTTGTCTATCTAATTAGTTATTTGTATGTTCTCGCTCTAGAAGTCGTTAGCTAAGATTATCCACTTTTAGCTTGGAAAAGAATCGTACACTGCTGGAAAATAGACTTTTAGTGGCGTTTAAAAAACGCCGCTATAAGTGGCAAAAACGCCGCCAATTCCTTTTGCGACGCTAAGCACCAAACGCCGAGGACACGGCCGTCGCTATAGCTTTATGGCGTTTTAAAAACGTCGTGATATTAGTATAGGCGGCGTTTTTAAAAACGCCGCCAAATGTCCTACCAAACGCATGCTGACGTCACTGACCATATTTAGCGACGTTTTAGAAAAACGCCTTCATATCTTTTTTTAAAGATAGATCCGTTAGTAAGTATGGTTTAAGAGGCATTTGTAGAAACGCCGTCATATCTTTTTTTTTTTTTTTTTTTGAAATTGTGCTAATTTTATTTGATTGAACTAAAAAAATACCTGTAATAGCACTAATATAAAATAATAGCTCACATTCAAAAAAGAAGATACTATGCGGGTTTAGGTTTGAGTTTAGGTTTTATATGGAAT
>NW_021025157.1:2697192-2746115 GCF_004153795.1 Camellia sinensis
ATCCTCGTGCCACCAATCATGCATATCGATGCATGATAGTCAAGGAGTCAATTTGCACTACTCAATATAGAATGAATGCACATGAAAACTCAACTAAAACCTAACTCCATCATGGATAATCCGGAGTGTCGGTGATTGGGGAATTGAGACACGTTCCGTCACTCGGAGTACGAAACGTACCTCGTTTCCCGTGCTCAGGCTAACCCCTATCCCAAGCACGATTCAATATGCATGATATGCATGAAATGCAACTAATATACAACCTAGCATACACAATGCTATGAAATGGCATACACGATGCACGATGTAACAAGGCATACACAATGCTCTAACATACAACCTAGCATACGCAATGCTATGAAATGAAATAGCATACGCAATGCAATATGGACTTACACCAACATGAGTGGACCTCAGCCACACTCACATAGGAGGCCATAAGATGAAAATGAGACAACTAGGAATGCGTGCATACATGCACGCAAATCGAGGACCGAACCTAAGGCACGGAATGCCACTCTAACAAGACATGGCAAGGCATGGAATATGATATGCAAACATGCAAATTTCAGCAGCAAAACATGACCCAAAACAGCCCCGAATCATAGGAATATGGCACCCGATGCATGAAATGGTCCCGAAATGCAAGATTAAGCACACGAAATGACTTGTAGCTACATCAAGCATGCATTATTTGCTCATGACATGTGAAGACAGATTCAAGGCAACCCAAAAATAAGCATGTTTACAGTTCTAAGTAAGGCCAAATAGAAAACACAAATAGGGCAAAACTAGCATGCAAAAATGGCCGTAAATGTGAGATAATGAAGCAAATCACAGCTGCTGACCCCAAGAAGATTAGGGCCCTTCAACAATGTTGAAGATGGCCCCAAAATATGATGTTTTACAATTTACAACAAACCCCAAAAACCAGCACAGGTATGGCTAAGATCTCATGCAAGAAAAGGGCCAAAAGATGGACAAAGGAGCAAGTAGTGGTTGCTGGCCTTAAACACAAAGGGGCCCTTCAATAATGTTGAAGAGAGGCCAGAAATAATGCATTTTACAGTTGATGGACAGACCCAAAACAGTATGCATGCAAGCCTAAGATACCATGCAAAATGAGGCCAAAAAGAGAGATATAATGGCAAGTAGTAAATTGAAGCCTCAAACCATGAAAGACCCTTAATGAAACATGAATAGTGGGTCAAAATAAGACTGTTTTCAGTTCTGAAAAGAGCCCAAAAACAGAAGCATCCGAGGCTAACAAATCATGCAAAAATATGGCCAAAAGAGAGATATAAAGGCAAGTAATGAATAGAAGCCTCAAACAGTGATGAGCCCTTCAACAATGTTGAATAAGGGCTCAAAATAAGCAACTCTTCAGTTTATGACATACCTCAAAACAGATTATACATAAGCCAAAAATACTACACAAGATAATGGCATATAAGAGGGATAATGAAGCAAGTGCAACAAGGAGGCCTCAAACAGTGAGAGGCCCTTAAACAAAAGTGAAAAGGAGCTCAAAAAAATGCCACTTTCAGTTAGGGCCGGAGCTCAAAACAGTAAGCATGTATGGCTAAGAAATGATACAAGAATAAGCTCAAAAGAGTGGGAATGGTACTCACCCTTGAAGACCAAACTTTGGTAGCTACTTGGACCAAAATGCAGCACTCCTAAGCTCTGGAGAACACCCTCAAACTGCTGGAATGGAAGATGGAAGGGTAGGGCTATGTGTTGGTGAAGAAAAGGGGTATAGGACATGAGAGGTTTAGTGCTTGGAAGAGAGGAGAAAGAGAGATACAAAGCAAGGGTTTGAGGCCAAATATTCCAACCCTAATATCAGAGCTGGAGCCTCTGATATATAGGCAAGAATGGGGGGGAAAAGAGGGAAAAAATGGAGGGAAAACATGCCGAGTTTCCCTCCAAAAAGCAGCCTCCCGGATATAGAATCTGGGGGAAAAATGAATACACTTCTGCACTGTAGATGATGTGAGGATTCTGGCCGGCTGCTTATCTAGGTTGCAGGTGGCCGGCCGGCTACTTCACATGGCCGGCCGGCCAAGGGTCAAAAGGGTCAAGTGTGATTAATGGCCGGCCACCACAAATAGAGAGCCTCTGATGTGTGCACAACACAACCTTGTGGTTGAACACTGGAAAAAAGTGAACCAAGAGAGAGAACAACCCACTTTTCAAAGGGGTTCAAAAGGGTCAACAACAATTACTGGCCGGCCACCAAATATTGGTGGCCTCCCAGGTGTGTACATCACAAATATGTGGTTTTGGGTGCAAGAAAATGGTCCAAGGGTGTTCAACATTGGCTCTGAAGTGAGAAAAATCGGGCGACGAAGGGCGATGAAGGGATAAAGTTGGCTGACAGAACAATTACTGACCTCCTACCCTTCTACAGCCTTCTTACCAATGAAACAGAGGTCCCTGCCAAAAATGAACCAAAACCAATGCAGAATGAAGGTTCGGGGGCCGAAACACGCAGTTCGAGGCCCCGAAAACGGGCTGTTAAGCACCGGGAGTGGTGTTCGACCACGAAGTCGGTTTCTCGGACCTCAGTGTCCCTCAAAAGGGAGCAAATAAGAAGTATGCCAAAAAACGAAGCAAATGGAGATGGTTAAGCGGTTCCGAACCGAGGCACACGGCCAACGGTTCCGAAAAACCGGAAACCGGACTCCAAACGGGCAAAAATGGCCTACGACCACAAAACGTAGCCTACGGCCACTGAGAGATGATCTACGAGACCTCTCCCTCCCTTCGCGAAGAGAAAACAGAGAAAACCGAGCCTGGTTCGCAAACTGAGGCAAAGCACAAAAGAGTCCGGAAGCCCGGAGGCAAGGCTCACGGCCAAGACTCTGAAACTTCTGAATGAGCACAATATGCAATATCACCAAGCGCTCAACTGGTGACGTCTGAGTCTCAAGGTCGGTCAAAAATGGGGTGTCTACAGCAGGCAGTTGAGATTAGGTGATGTTCAGCAAGGTTTACGCTGACAGATGGGATAGCGGAGCCACGTGTCAGGAGATGATTGGGAGTGGATATGGGGCGCAGAGGGTATATAAGCATGTCTGCGTCCCCCATACGCGAGAGAGGAACACTTTGTAAGAATACTCTTACACTCTAACCCCCCTCTCTCTCGCTCTCTCTATCCTAAGGTGTGTGCTAACTTGATCGTCGGAGGGTTTTTCCGGCCACACACCGCCGGGTAGCTCACCATTGTTTGCTCGCAGGTGATCGGATAGAGACGGAGCTCGGAAGAAAGGAATACGGGCTTGCCGGAATATCTGCTTCCCGTACATTACCCAAACAGATAGTCTAACTTTAATTAGGACTATTGTCTTCCATTTGATTATCTCGGATTCAGGTGTGATATGTTCACATCTCGGCTAACCAAAATCACCCACGTGTAACCTCGACTAACAACTCAGGTCATGTGGACAACCCAAAAATTATGTCCCCACAGATACAGTGATATATCCTCAAAGGTATTTACATGATTTGAGACCAGTCTTACAATTAGAAATAAAAAATAAGAGAAGAATCATAAGAAAGAGCTATGATCTCCTAAGTAATCTCGATGACTCGGATTTGTGTACGAAGATTTGCGACTTGGATTCGTTTATGAATCGTTCACAAAGAGCTTTGAGAAAGATGTTGCCATTTTCGCCAATGGCGGTGATGGACCTAATGTCTGATTCTGTCAAGTTTTCTCCGTCAAAGAGGAGACAATTAGGGGTTCTTGGGAAGGGTGGGGAGGTCGCTGGAGTTTGTCAAACTGGGGGATTGCTAGATGTTGTCGAAGGAGTAGGGGCCGTCGGTGAAGATGAGGGTGAGAAGATGCCCTGTCCTTTTTTTTTTTTCTTTTTTTTTTTGGGCACCAAAACGATGTCGTTTTGGTGCATTACAACATACACTACACTAGATGTATTACAGCAGATTCACCCTCAAAGTTTGAGGGGTTATTTGGAAAGTGTTATGTAAATATATTTTTTTGACATTTTACAAGAAAAAGGTAAAATATGAATTGTATTTAAAGTGATGTGGTTGAAAGGTGATACAATACAAATAAAATAGTATGACCTAAACAAATCTATTTTAACACATGCCAAACAAAATTTAAGGGCTCATTTGTTAACAATACATTTTAACCAAAACATCACTATAAGTTATCACGTCACTTTCTCTATTTTCTACACATTATTTTATAAAAAATTAAAAAATTATTAAAATAATTTATTCGGAAACGAAATGTAGAAGTATGGTCCAAACTAATAACCCAACAAAATAAATGCCAAACAAGATGAAATTAACCCCTTCAATCCTTCAAATCCCATCAAACAAACACGTTTTATATATAAGTGCATAAAAGTCAATTTCTGGTCTCAGCCAATAATTGGGAGCATATTAAAATGATGCTTCCATCCGCATCTTAAAAAAATAAAAAATCTTCCATCAAGAATAATTGAAATCTCAAAACAAAAGATAAAAAAATTACTTCAAAGTGAAATCCTTTAAAATATAAAAATAAATCATTCAGTTTAAACTAAAAATTTTTAAGTTTTCAATTTATATTTTTAATTTTAGTGACTTTTTAATTTTTAAATCACTTAATTCAAATACACTTAAAAATACAAAATTTAAGATTTTTTAACAATTTTATTAAATATAAAAATGCGAAAAAATAGTATATTTTTATATTTATTAAATAAAATAGTATATTTTTATATTTATTAAATATTTTATTTTTAAATATATTTAAATTGACAAAATATGAAAAAATTCATTACAAAAATTTTAAAATATTTTTACAAAAATCAAAACCAGAAAAAAAAAAAGACAAAAACTATCTGACCCGTTTAAACTCTGCAAGAGAAGCGGTGTTCTCTCTTTCCCCTCTCTCTCTCTCCGTAAGCCTATGGTAGACAGCCGAGACAATAATATCGAAGGAAAGATCGCCATGGACGCTGATCTCGAATCAACCATCGAATTGTTCGTGGATTTTGATGATTGATTTTGACGAGCCAGAATAATCTCCAATCATTTGATTTGATGTCTCCGACCTTGATATGTCGCCGGCGTTGCCAGATTCCACAGCTCCTCCGGCAAACACCGCTCACCAACTGAAAAACCCTAATCGTAACGGTCAGATTTCCACTCCTTTTTCATTATATACTTGTGGCTTCTCTTCGTATAATCAATCAAACATCATGAATTCATCGCATTCAAATGCCGATCCTTCTGATATTGGTTTGAACAATCCGAGATTGGGTTCTGGGAAGCCAGAATTTGGCTCCGCTTTGGGCCGTTCGAAGCCGAGAATGGTGAAGCTGAGGAGGCACGCGGCTTCTAATCATCCGAGGTCGACACTGTCGTCGGAAACTGGTAACATTGATCCTGGGTTTAATCCGTTTCGACCCGTTTCGGATAATTCCATTTCTTCATTTTCTCAGATGGAAATGGGTTCTTCATTTTCTGGGAATTTGAACTTTGGGAATGCTGCTAATGATGATTTTGTGTTTGGAGCTAGCCCCGAAAAATCGACCACCAATTTGGATTCCAAGGTAGGGAATTCTAGTGGATTTGTGGAAAATGTTTTTCTTGACGACATGAGGAAATTGAAAATTGGACATGAACAAGAGTTTGTGAGTAAATTGAAAATTGGACATGAACAAGAGTTTGTGAGTAACATTAATCCTTCATTAAATTTAAATGCGAGTGATAGAGATAGTTCTAGCCATGCTAAACTTCCTGATGAAATGAGAAAATTGAACATTGAAGGCTCAAGCAATGTGGAAAGTTCTAAGAATGTTAAAAATGTGAATTCTAACTTGAATGCACATAATATGACCCATTTTATGTTTGGAAGTGGCAACAATGTCACCAATTCATTTGGTACGAGTGTGGCATCTGAACTTCCGACTGAGTTGAAGAAATTGAATATTAAAGATGCTGGGGAGGTTGATGGAAGTAATCTTAATTGCAGTGCTGATGATAAGAAGTCTGCATTTGGTTACATTAATAAGTGCAATAATTCTTTGGATGGAAGTTCAGCAAATATGCTTCCTGATAAGATGAAGAATTTGAACATGAAGGACTCTCTGAATACTTATGTTGGTGAGAAGGAAGAGGTCAATTTCACTTCCAGTGACAAGAGTGGCTTTGTTTTCAGAAGTACTAGAGGCGATTCTGGTAGTTTTGAAGGGAGAGCTGAAAATATGTTACTAGACGAGATGGAAAAGTTGAAAATAGCAAAGGAGGCTGGGGATAATAATTATCAAAGACAGGCGGGTTTTGGTTCCTCTACACCTTTTGCAAAGGACAGTCTTGGAAATTTGGGTGATAAGAAATTCCAGGATTTTAGGAGCGATAAGCTTCACGGCTGAGTTCACTTTTCAGGCAGGGCTGCAGGGTCAGAGTTTTAGTGGAAGTCAGGTTCCCCAAGAAGAATATGTCACACCTAACCAAAAAGGAAATATATTTACTTGTGTAGATAAGAAACTGGAGTTCAGTGCAAAGAGGGAATCGGTTAAAGATGCCAGGTCAAAGAAAAAAAGAGGAAAGTTGAGGATTCCTACCCCAGTTCAACCATGGCTTGGGCAGGATTTTAGCTCGAGGAAAAGTAGTTCACAAGAACGTGCAGACTCGTTTGAATCATATTCTCCAATGGATGTTTCTCCTTATCAGGAGACATTGGCAGATAATAGAGGTTCAAGAGAACCTTCTGTGACATCTGAAGAGGCCTTCCATTCTTATGTGGACAATGCCTCGAGCAAATCACACCCGACAGTTTCAAACGATGCAGCAGATGAAGATTTGGTTGTTGCAACTCAATGCTTGGATATTAATGAAGGTGATGTAAAATGTACAGAAATGAAAGTGGAAGGTTCTCAATATATGTTTGGTAAACGTCCTGTTGCTGAGGGTCCTTCAGGAGAACCTGCTTTGGGATCTGAGACCGACAGCTTTCAATCTGCAGCTGAACAGTTAGACTATAGCACTGATACATTTGTAACTGCTGCAGATTCTGAAGTGAGCTCCAGCTTGAGGATTGAGAATCAAGATATTGATGGCAAGATGCAATTTAGTTTTGCTTCAGCCTCGGAAGATGGTAGCTTCACATTTGCAGCATCTTCCTCTGCTCAAGGTCAATCGTCAGCAGCAATGCGCCACCACAAAAAGAAAAACCGTATAAAAGTTGTTAATGAGTCGTATAGTTCTCTTCCTAATACTAAAGTTTCACATACAGCATCCTCTACGCAGTTTCTCCCACACTCTGAATCATCTTCGCTTTTGTCCCCTAGGCGGGGTCAAAAAGGAGATCTACCTATTTCGTTCAGCAAAAGGGGGGATAGGTCTAACTTTGAAGTAGTCAAGGAACAGGAAACCAAGCAAGAAACTATCTCTACCCCTGCTGCAAGCATTGCAACTCAGGAAGCCTGTGAGAAGTGGCGACTAAGGTATGATTTTATTTCTAACCAGCTGGTTGACAGTTTTGCCAATACATCAATGGTGGAAATTGTCAAGTAATTATCTTTCTTGTATAGTATCTTTTTGGTCCATTTGGCAGTTTGGTCATGTTGCCCCAAAATAAGGTTACTGTGAGTCATTTTCATTGCATAATTTGTGACTGCTCTTGGTCGAGAATGTTGATTTTGATTAATATCAGGGGAAACCAAGCCTATGGCAATGGAGATATGTCAAGAGCCGAGGACTATTACACACAAGGGGTGAACTGTGTCCCTCAAAATGAGAATTCTAGAGGCTGCCTTAGGGCTTTGATGCTATGCTATAGCAACCGGGCAGCAACACGTATGTCCCTTGGAAAAATGAGAGAAGCACTGGCAGACTGCATGAAGGCTGCTGTAATAGATCCCAATTTTCTCAGGGTGCAAGTTCGAGCTGCAAAGTAAGGCTTCTTCTTTTTTTACCGATCTCTTGTTTGATTATGCATTTCTTAATTTCATATGCATTATGACATAAGGTTGCGAGGTTGCATCTGTCACTTCTTTATTGCTTAAGAATATGCAATGAAAGGTTATCTTTACTTTCCACTTCATACCACATCCTGGACACTACATGATGATAATAGGACTTTGTATAAATATATAGAATAAGCGGATATCGTGGAAGTTGGACTGGAAATGTGGATAGTCTTGCAGTAAGTTGTTCTAGATGAGTGATATATTGTGTGATGTTCAGCTGAGATCTTCTTTTTGATATTGTCCCAAAGGATTTAATTTTCTTGCCTATGGTTGTATTATGGGGTGCGATATAAGTCTCTCTTGGGTTTGGTTTCTGCTCTACATAGTTTTCTAATGTCAAAATGTCAACATGTTTATTTGATTTCTATATTCGCAGAAAATAATGATGAGGATGTGAAACACAGAGCAATATGTGCTTTTCTCATGTCCAAATAGTAATACTTAAATTTGGATTAACATATTGTATTCTTGAGCTACTGAACTTTACTAAACAAAGCTTTATCTACCAGTTACTAGTTATCTGGGGTTGTTTGGAAAGTGCTAGATTAGTATACTTTTTGACGTTTTACGAAAAAATGTGAAATATGGGTTGGGTTTGAATTGATGTGGTAGAGAGGTGATGTGACTTAAATAAGATGATTGTGACCTAAACAGGATAATGTGCTAAAATAGCATGTGCTATTTTAGCACATGCCAAACAACCACTTGGGATTATACTTACCAGTTACCATATGCTAATCCAACATATGTTTTTCAAATTGAGACTTTGGGACTGGAAACCTCTGGAAGAGCATTGCAATTTTTGAATGCTCATAGAATTTGAAAATTTTATTGCTGTAGACCAATAATCATATAATACCTCCCAAACACCCATTAATGGGTACTAAATACTAATTGGGCGTTGTTTTGTTTTATATAATTGTAGAACAATAGCCTATTGTTAATACCTCCCAAACACCCATTAATGGGTACTAAATACTAATTGGGCGTTGTTTTGTTTTATATAATTGTAGAACAATAGCCTATTGTTAACATTTGAAATCATATTGGGCGTGTTTGGCACTGCTTATATGAGTTGCTTATAGTTTTTTTTTTTTTTTTAATATTTATTTTGGGAGTCTGTTTTTTTTGAATATTTATTTTGGGAGTCTGTGCTAGAGTGTTTGATGTAGTTTCTACTTACAATTTATTACGCAAAAATAAGTAAATTAAGTTTAAAAAAATTGATTATTTGGAAGTTGGAGGAGGAGTGCTTTTGGTTTCTGTTTTCTTATTATCAGCTTTCAGTTTTCAAGAAGCTGCACCAAACATGCCCATTTTCCATGGATTGCTTTAAGAACCTTCGAATGATCTTTATCCTCTGAAAAGAATCATTTTTTATCTGCTTATGCATCCAATCAATCCTCATTCTTCCTGTCAATGTATACAAATGGATGATTGTAATACTACTTTTATTATGATTTCAGTTTATTTTGACATTAACATCTTCTTTTAGCATCCGGGAATAACTTTTCATTGTTGAATTTCAGAGCTTTCATGCATGTCTATGTTTGGTACGCATTTTAATTCTAACTGATTGATTTGTCGGGTGGATCTTTTTTTATATTAAATCTTGGTCATATTGAGGCTCATTATGTTACAATATGAACATTGTTATGTAATCCTCGACGTTATGTCTCCACTTTTAGGAGTGAAGTTCTCTGCTTTTAAGTTGAATGCCTAAAAGGGCTCTAAATTTTTGTGCTTTCTGGAATCTTGGCTGTTATGCTTGGTGTGCATTGTAGTTCTGACTGATTGATATGTTGTATGGACATTTTTATGTTAAATCATGTTTGTACTGATGCTCAATGATTTAGTGTATGGAAATTGTTTATATAGTTTTCATGTTGTTTCTCCACTTTTACTGGCGGGTAAATTATCTGCTTTTAAATGAAATACCTAAAAAGGTCCTGAAGGTTTCTGCCCTCTTGACTGTCATGCAGCATCTCTATCATTTGACGAATTTTGTTACACTTGTTTTCAATTTGCTAATGGACCATAGTCTTTGCGTATTTTGTTTCAGTTATTAGATGCTGAGTAACTCTAATTTGGATTTTGTTCAATAATATTGGATTCTTATGTCCAAAATTTTGCATCCTGTTTAGTTGTTACCTGGCCCTTGGGGAAGTTGAAGATGCATCAATACATTTCATTAAGTGCTTTCAATCAGGAAGTGATGCCTGTGTGGACCGTAAGCTGGTGTTAGAAGCCTCTGAGGGCCTGGAGAAGGTGCAGGTATAGTAATAGTTTATTCCTCAATTGTATTTTATTGTTTCCGATTTATTAATTCATTACTATTATTTGTTTTTATAAATTTTAACACCATTCAATGATGTAATACCAGTATGCATCTAAATCACTGAAAACTTCGTAACCAAATCATATCTTGTCACTAAATTGATGAGTGCTCATCCAGATGCATTGAGGTCATGTTTGTTTGTACGGATTGGATTAGATGAGGTCATGTTTTTTTTATTTTATTTTTTTAATTTATTTTTTTATTGCAGCTGATTGGGTGTTAGTTTGTGATATGTATTGTCCTCTTTGTTCTGAGTTTCGTCTCTTTGGGCTACTTCTTTTTATATGTATTTTTCCTTATAGAGGATGCCTTATCCTCATTTCTTTTGGCTTTATGCCTTAATAAAATCTTTGTTTGTTGCTGATAAAAAAATAAAAATAAAAAAATAAGCAATTCTAGGACTAACAGTCCTATGATTATCAATATGTTTGGATTGTGTATTCTATCGCATGCTTTGATTGACTTGGCATTATGAGGGATTTGACAAAATCCTATCAATTTTGCAATGTAACTAATTAGTCTAAACTTCTTCTTAGTCCATTTTGTATCCCACCTTTCTCTTGGGATTCAATAGTTCCTCATATAGGGGAGACTATATTCGGATGGACGATTAGTCCAGACCAAGGTTTTAAAAAGCGGCTGCAACCGTTACGTAACGCTGTTACGTAACGGTTTTGGCGGTTACCGCCACCCGTTACGGCCTCTTTTGCAGTGTGAATGAGATTCACAGGTGTGTCGGTCGTAGCGGCTACCGTAGCGGTCGTAACGGTGCCGTAACAGTCGTAACGGCCTATTACGCACCGTTACGTAACGGTTCCAAACTTGTAAAAATAAATTGATGTATATTATTTGTAAAAATTTATGTATTATTGATTGATGTTTTTGATATTGATGTCTATTACAATGATTCATGATTCCTATATATAGAAGAGGGTGAGTGTGTAGTAGGTAAGGAGTAGGTGAAGTGGATGTAGTAGTGGTGTAGTGGGTTAGGTTTAGTGGAGTAGGTGAGGTGGTAGTGGTGTAGTGGGTTAGGTTTAGTGGAGTAGGTTTAAGTGGGTGAAGTAGGTGGAGAGTAGGTGGATTTTAACAGCCCCCCGCAAACTCAAGGGGGATAGGAACTAACCAACTTGAGTTTGGAGAGAGTAACAAAACAAAAAAATACATAAAAATAAAAGAGGATAAGAGACACTGTATGGTCGTGTCAGACCATTGGTGAAGACACTGGATGGTGGTGTCATAACGTTGTAGAGGACACTGTATGGGGGTGTCATAACCATGTAGAGGACAATGCATGGTGGTGTCATAACGGTGTAGAGGACACTGGATGGCGGTGTCAGACTGATGTAGAAGACAGTTTATGGGGTCATGTCGGACTGTTGTAGCAGACACTGTGTGGTCGTGTCAGACCGATGTAGAAGACAGTTTATGGGGTCATGTCGGACCGAACCGTTACACTACGGCCTTTACACCCAGCAACCGCAACCGCAACCGCAACCGCGTCACCGCCACCGTTACGGCGACCGCAACCGCTTTTCAGAACCTTGGTCCAGACCCTAATTTTGTTAGCCAAACATCTGATTATGCGCTTTGTTGTAGTATAAATCCAATCCCAAGGCCATGTCTTCCCAAACAAACATGTACTGAGAGATGTCCTCTTTGAAGCAAAAGTTTGAGTTGCAAATCCCAGAAAGGAACTGGGAGTACTAACACCAAGTTGGGATGTGTTTAACTTTCTTGGCTTTCATCATTAAGTATCTTTTTGTTCATGTTATTCCTGATCCATAGATGGCAGAGATTCTTCAAAAGGAAAAAAAAAAAACTCAGCAGGCATTGGCGATATATATTTATATATGTTTTCTTTTATAGGTGTTAACTTGCAGGTTACATTTTTTGGTCAAGACCTGTAGGCTGTAGTTCTGTACAGAATAAACATGGAAGAAATGTCTAACCCTTGATGGCTTTAAAGAAATTAAAGGTGAGCCATTGTAGGATCTAGTGAAAATAAAGTAGTGAAATGATTAGAGGTGGGTGTTAGGGTGCTTTAAGAATAGGGTTGGTGCATGTGTATGGTTTTTCTTTAGAATAAATTTGATGCTTGTTTGTAGTTTGATGGCTGTGGGATGGAAGCTCTCGAGTTATGTAGTAGCTAGCACCAAGAGCTGTTAGGCTAACAGTTTGTCTTTTGTTTCCTTTGGAAGGCATTTGGTGGGCGGAATTTCCTTTCATGGAGGCCCTTTTTCCCCCTTCATTTGCATGAGGGGAAAGTGCTTCAAAGTATGTGCTAAATGTGCGAAGATGCAGATAAGCCAGTCAAGCATATCTTCTTCTTCTTTGTGGTGAGGATTTGAGTCATGGAAATTAGCCTTTCCTCCAAATAAAGGTTGCCTGCCGCCTATTACCTCTCTTAGGTCCTGTTGTAAGCGACAGCCTTTATGTACCGAGTACAACCTTTAGTCAAAGTTTGGTCTGACTCTTTAATAAGAGGTTAAATAGAAGTGGATAAATTGTTTGGTAAAATAATCAAAAGTTATTTTTCGTTAAGTGAGTAGTCATTCCAGTTCGCTAGAAGTTTATTTTGGTGGAAAATGTTTATCAACTGATCAGAGGGCAGATTGCAATGTCTCACTACTATTATTGGTTTTCATTCTGCTTTCTTCATTTGTTCCTTTCATTTTCTAATATGCCTACTATGTTATTTGTTTATTGTTATATAAGGAGATTGTTTGGGTAGGGGCTATTGTTGGTGTTGTGGTAAGAAACTCAGGCTATCCGTAGGATTTCTCACATACCCTAGTCAGTCAACCAAAAAAAAAAAAATTGTTCACAGATTCAGAGGAGTTTTATGGTCATATGACTCCTATATCAGATATAGTTCTGTAGTCTGTGTAAGCTTAGGTGGTTATGAAAAATGAAGGTTTGTAGTAGTCAAAGATTTGTGTTTGAGAGGTTTATATGATACCTGGACATATAAACCTATGTTACATGGACTCGGGTACAAGTATCGGGTGTGAGTGTGTAACCAAGCGTTAGACCTTCATAAATTTAAACCTTAAGATCTTGGGATACATATCCAAAATTGGATATGGGTACGGCGATGCATCATATACACACATATATTGCATATTATATAATATTTGCGGATGAAATGTTGTAAATTATATAGAAATATACTTGAAATTGAATAGGATTCAGGAAAAATATGAAATTTCTATATCTAATTCATGTGAGAGGCTAAAAATATTGCTTTATTAGAAAAATGTGAGTTTCTTCTTCTCATATATTGTAACAAATTAAAGGATCCGAATGTCTAAATTTGGGTAGGAGCGTCGGATACGTATCCCACACCTTGACCCATGTCATATCCGCTGGTGGACACGGGTACTGTGGGGGAAATGGAAGTTTCTTGACATCTTGTAAAGTTTGTATTGGTGCTAAAATTTGCTGAAGTTCAACCAAAAGTATTGTCATGTGTTCTTTTCGTTCTTGTTATTGTTATCACTGTTTTAATTTTTAGCTTGTGTAAGACTTGAAACAGTTTGATATGTTTATTAGTAATAAAACTCATAAGTTTATCCTGTCTGTCAGAAAGTGTCGGAGTGCATGAAGCAATCTGCAGAGCATCTGCAACGGAGAACATCCAGTGATGCAGAGAGTGCTTTGGGATTAATTTCTGAGGCTTTGATGATAAGCTCTCACTGTGAGAAATTGTTTGAAATGAAAGCAGATGCTCTTTTCATGGTTTGTGCATTTATTGTTAGTTGGAAACTTTATGCAACTCAAAAGTTTAAAAGATAAATACACGATATATTCGAGCAATTGATAGTGGACCTAAAGATTTGTCAAGAAAATTGGACTAACTTTTGTTTCATTAAACAGCTGCGGAAATATGAAGAGATGATTCAATTGTGTGAGCAGACTCTTGGTTCTGCTGAGATGAACTGTTCTGCAGTAGTAAGTGCTGATGGTCACATAACAAATCTGGACAGTTCTGATGCCCGAAAACCCCCCTCCTTCAGGCTATGGCGATGGCGCCTGATTATCCAGTCCTACTTCTATCTAGGGAGGCTTGAGGAAGCTCTTGAGTTTCTGAAGAAGCAAGAGGAATCTGTCTCTACCACTGAAGAGTAACAACTAATCTTTCCATATAGAACCTTCTACATATTTCTGTGGTTGATTTCATTAGGTTGTTGTTCATGTAACTTGAAGTTACTGATGTGGCTTTCCAGGAATGGATGCAAGACTTTGGAATCGTTAATACCCTTAGCTGCCACAATACGTGAGCTTGTAGTCCATAAGGTATGTTCATTCTGTACTTTGGCCTCTCTGCTTAGACTCATTGTTTGTAAAAACTGCTTTTATTTTTATTAAATATATGATTTGGAAGTATGCAACAAATACAGCAGTACCGTTCAATATCATGAGAAAGAAGCTGGACTATAATTATAGAATAGATATCCAGGCTTCGAAAAACTGGGAAAAGAAAGGAAAAGAGAAAGAGGAGATAGAGGAAGAATAAGAGGGAGAGAGAGAGGGAGAGAGGGAGCTTTTTGAAATTTCCTTTAGTAGTCATCTTTGTTGCTGCTCTAGTTTTGGACCATAAACCAACATTAAACAACAAATTGTCTGGGAAGCATTATACTGAATGTGGGTGGTAGCATATTAGGCGTCAGATTTCAATTTTTAAAACGACCCAAACTTCTACATATGAAAATACAGAAATATTCTGTAAAATTTCCTCCTACATCAAATAAGCAACTGACATAGATTCCATTTGTTGGAGCACATCATTTTGTTGTGTTAGGATATGTGGATAGATATATTATGGCCCATACAACTGTACTGCCCATGCTATATATGTTACAAAAAATTAAGGTGCTTGAAGCAAATAAAGTGAAACAGAAAATTGGCTCAGAAATTATGAAATGAGAAAGGGAAAAAAAAAAAAGGCAGAAAGAATCTTGTCCATATTTTTATCTTTTCATTTCACTTTGTCTGGCCATATTTCAATAGCCTACACATGGACTTCCAAAATACCTCTTGGGTAAGCATTATACGAAGAAGGAAAAAGAATGAAAAGAAAATAACACAGACAACAGGACTTAAATCTTTAATTCCTGTGGGTAATCAAGATGGAAGAGAAAATTCCCTTATTGAACCTTTAAGCAAGAATTCAAGATTGAATTATCTCCTGTTTAACCATGTCACCATTTTGTTGGGAGTTTTCAGTAGAATTAGAATGACTTTTTTCTTATAGTGTTCTTGGTGCTAGGGGCAGATGGAAGAAAGGGTAAAAAAAGAAGGGCACAAGGGGGAAGGGGGAGAGAAGGGAGCAGTTTCACTCATTTGGGTGGGAGTACGGAAGGGGACGGAAAGAGGAGAAATGATGTAGCAATACTCTGGGTACTCAAAATATGACATCTGTATCCATGGTTTTATGGTGGGAAGGACTTATATTTCAACCCACTCCGCAGGAAAGCTTCAACCATATGTAGATATCCTGAAGCAGTGGCCTCTTTAAGGCTTTTCAGGAGAACCATTTTTTTGTTTTTTTGATGGAAAAACCTCTTTCTCAGCTGGGTGAACAGAAGAACAGTGATTCCTTGGAATTCTCAAAGGCACCTCCAATCCTTGTTTTGGCCTGAATTTCTAAGGATATGAATGTAACACTTTTGCCAACAAGAAGTCGCTGCTATCTAATATCTCAAATGGTATTCAAAGACAACTTTAAATTGTTTCACATTAGACAACTTTCACCCATAAAGAATTTGACATAGCAGAATACGCACGAAACTAGATATTGTTCTAGTAGACGAAGACTCTTGAATCCACAAGAAAGAAACTCTTGAATCCACAAGGAAAAGAGAGTAACTTGGAAATTATATTGATGGAGAATGACTTTCCCCTTAGGCTTACATGATTATTTATACTAGATAAAGTCTTGGAAACCAAACATACTTTGAGACCAAGGAAAATATAAAAAAGTAATAAACTAAGATAATACTAGTCTTGGAGACCAAGTATAGGAAAATAAAAGAAAATAATAAACTAATCTTATTCTTGGAAAATAAGAAATCTAAGAAATTAGAAAAACAAAATCAAAACAAATTAAGAAACCTAACAATTCTAAAATATTTATACTAAATTACAATAATCTAAGTAAAATACTAATTCTAAAATATTAATACTAAAAATATAAAAATTCCTAAAATCTTGTCCTACATCAGAATTCAAAAAAAGTGCTCTACACCAAATATCATTTTCCCTCAGGAATTCCAAAGTGTCTCACTCCAAATGCTGAGATTACTGCTATGAAGCAATATGCTGAGTAATTTTCACTACACCTCCCTTCCGAATCACACTGTAGGAAACTTAGGACAAAAAATTAATACTCACTGGGATAATCCAACCACAGGTCATAGGACTCATAACACAAGAGACCATGAATAAAGGTTTCTATTTATTGTTATTGTTGTTATTATTATTATTGTTATTATTATTATTATTTGTCTTTTCTTGGTTGACTGCACATGAGAGAAAGGAGGTGGCCAGAGTTTTTGGTTGCTCTGTTTTGCCAAGCTGGGTTAAAAAATACTAACATGCTTATGCTTCTCTCTCTCTCTCTCTCTGTCTCTGTCTCTCTCTCTCTCTCTCATGTGTCTGTGTAATGATATGGATGTTGTTGTTGTGAATGTAGGCTTCAGGAAATGAAGCATTTCAATCAGGAAGGCATGCAGAAGCTGTTGAATGCTACACTGCTGCTTTATCATGCACTGTTGAGTCACGTCCCTTTGCAGCTGTTTGTTTTTGCAATCGCGCTGCTGCATACAAGGCTATGGGCCAGATCATAGATGCCATTGCAGATTGCAGCTTAGCTATAGCTCTTGATGGAAATTATCTGAAGGTTTGGCTCTAAAATAACAGTCTTCTTCATAGCTGCTTGATATGATTTTGCTGAGGAACTGGTGGAGTTGCTTGATCATCTGAGTTTTCATATTGAGTCCATTTTCTTTTTGCATTAAAATCCTGGATCTCCACTTGTTCGAAATATTTAAATCTAATCATGCGAGACTTGAAACTTCAAGATTCAACCTTGATATTGGGATCTAAGGTTACGGTTCTTCTTGGTGGTCAATGAACTTGTCTATCTTTATTACAATATGTGGCTAATGATTAGACATGCCACAAGGAGAAGCCAAATGGAGATAGAGGAGCATTTTAATTAATTAGCATACATTTTTTTTAATTAAGCATATGGCCCTTGATAGGCAAAATGGAGAGATACCTACCTAATGTGCACAATACCAAATCAATGCAATTGGTTGGCTAGGAAACAAGCAATGTGGATATATGTATATTACACACACACACACACACATATATACAGAGAGAGAGAGAGAGAGAGATTGGTGATTCTCATATTGCATGTACTTGACTATATATAGAGAGAGAGAGAATGAGAGAAGAGGGAAGGAGGGAAAAGGATATTGGAAGCCCTAGTCCAAGATTCCAACAGAAGTTAGAAAATCAGGATTAGCCTTGTTGAAGGGAATTGATGCGAAGGTGTCATTAGATGGAAGGAGGATGAAGTTTTCGGTGCATGTGGTGTGGGGAGGAGAGATTAGAGATTGTTTTTCCCTTTGTTTATTGATGTTAGTGGATATGAATGCTACAGTAGTATAGTGGCTGATTATTGCGTAGAGGAGGTACATGCATTTATTTATTTATTTATTTATTTTATTTATATTTTGTAATATAGAGAAGTTCGAGAGTGGGAGATAGTATAGTTGAAGGGTTCCTTGAGATGTTGCAGGGAATGCTAAGTATTTGTGTAGGCCAACAAGGCGAGATTTGATAAAATGGAGTCTTTCTAGATTTGGGTGCTTTCAAAAGAAATCTTTTTGTGAAGTGTTTGTCACACTTTCTCGCTCCCTTGGAAAGCTATATGGGACCCTAGGGATCCTTGTGAGGTGGCTTTTTGGTGTGGTGTTTAGCTTTTCTAAATTTGTGAAGTACTCGTATTGGATGTGTGACACTTATGTGAGAGTATGTGATATGGGTTTGGCATGCTTAGCTAGACATGTAGTGTTTATTTATTTTGATAGGTGAAAGTTAGTAGTTAGTTGTTAGATTAGCATGTTAGGGGAGTTGAACTCTCACCATCTCCTTGCAAGCACAAGTCTTGCCCCCCTATTCCACTCCTAAGAGTGAAACCCAAGACCTCCCGTTAGGAGAGACTTGGTGGCCAAAGGTTAGCTGCACAGGCTAGAACCCCTTGGTTAGACATGTAGTGTTTATTGTGTTGGGAATAAACTCACCCAAGCAGGGTCAGCCCTGAGGGCATGCAACCAAGGAGGTTGCCTTGGGCCGCCCTCCAATTTTGTTCAAAAAATAGGCCACAAAATACTTGTAACGCTTAGGTGTTTGGTTTATCGTAATGAAAGTGAAACAAAATGATCATTCCATTAGAATGTCCATTATCATATTTGGTTCCCTAAAAAAATGATGAAAAATAAATTGCAAATTGAATCATCATTTACCATTGTAAGTGAATGGTCATTCCATAGAGAGACTAAGGTATGAGTATTCCATTTCATTATACTTTCATTCTTGTGAATCAAACATAACATTATTTTATCAGTAGTTCAAAAAGTTTAAATGTTGGGTTGTTCCCCTTAAGTGATGCGTTGTGCCTACCTCTGGGTGTTTCGAAAAGTGAACAAGGGGCGCCGCATCGACGTCTGGGTGTAGTGAAAAATGGGCAAAGGTTTTCACGTTTTTCTGGACGAGCGTGGATAAAGAAGGTAGTCCAAGGGTTTAGGGTAGCCACATGGAATGTAGGAATTTTAACTGGTAAGACTATGGAATTGGTAGATGTCACAATTAGGAGGAGAGTTAGTATAACTTGCGTACAAGAAACTAAGTTGACCAATGAGAAACCTAGGGAAATAGAGGATACCGGTTTTAAATTATCTTATAGTGGCAAGGATAGACACATGAATGGGATAATAAGAATAATAGTTGCCAAGGGTCTTGTAGAAAATGTAGTTGTAGTCATTAGAAAATTAGATAGGATTATGTTAGTTAAACTAGTTATTGGAGAGAATATAGTGAATGTTATTAGTGGATACGCCCCCCAAGTAGGATTAGATGATTAAACTAAGAGAGATTTTTGGGACTAAAGGGATGAGGTATTATTGGAGATACCTGTAGAAATTTAATGTATAAAGAGAAATAAAGAATTGTATTATTGATTCATGTATTGATGTATATTACAATGATTCATGATTCCTATATATAGAAGAGGGTGAGTGTGTAGTAGGTAAGGAGTAGGTGAAGTGGAGGTGGTAGTGGTGTAGTGGGTTAGGTTTAGTGGAGTAGGTGAGATGGTAGTGGTGTAGTGGGTTAGGTTTAGTGGAGTAGGTGAGATGGTAGTGGTGTAGTGGGTTAGGTTTAGTGGAGTAGGTGAGATGGTAGTGGTGTAGTGGGTTAGGTTTAGTGGAGTAGGTGAGATGGTAGTGGTGTAGTGGGTTAGGTTTAGTGGAGTAGGTGAGATGGTAGTGGTGTAGTGGGTTAGGTTTAGTGGAGTAGGTGAGATGGTAGTGGTGTAGTGGGTTAGGTTTAGTGGAGTAGGTGAGATGGTAGTGGTGTAGTGGGTTAGGTTTAGTGGAGTAGGTGAGATGGTAGTGGTGTAGTGGGTTAGGTTTAGTGGAGTAGGTGAGATGGTAGTGGTGTAGTGGGTTAGGTTTAGTGGAGTAGGTGAGATGGTAGTGGTGTAGTGGGTTAGGTTTAGTGGAGTAGGTGAGATGGTAGTGGTGTAGTGGGTTAGGTTTAGTGGAGTAGGTGAGATGGTAGTGACTAAAACCTTAAGAGCTACAAATTGGCTAATAAGAAGGTCAAAAAAGTAGTAAGAAAGACTAAGTTGAAAACCTATGATGACCTATACATTAGATTAGATAGTAAGGAGGGAGAGAAGAGAATATACAAACTTACTAAGATAAGAAAGAAGAAAACAAGAGACTTTAATTAGGTTAAGTGCATCAAGAGTGAAGACTCTAAGGTGTTGGTGTTGGTGTTGGTGAAGGATGAAGAGATTAAGGAGAGGTGGAAGAACTATTTTGAGAAGTTGTTAAATGAACATGGAGGTAGGTCAAAAGGGGAGGAAGTAGGCAATAATAAAGAAAACTAGGGCTACTGGTTCTATCGTAGAATTAGGAACTTTGAAGTGGAGATTGCACTTAAGAAGATAAAATCGAATAAGGCTTTAGGACCCGATGATATCCCTATTGAAGCTTGGAAATGTTTGGGTAAGAAGGGGGTGCCTTAGTTGACTAGGTTATTTAGCAAGATTTTATTGAGTAGGAAAATGCTAGAGGAGTGGAGGAAGAATATCTTAGTGCCAATCTATAAGAATAAAGGAGATATCTAGAACTACAATAACTATAGAGTAATCAAGCTAATGTGTCATATAATGAAAGTGTGAGGGAGAGCGATGGAACATCGATTGCGAGATATAACAGAGTTGTTAGAGAATCAATTTGGATTTATGTCTGGTAGGTCAACAATGGAAGCGATCTATCTTTTGAGGAGAGTAATAGAAAAGTATAGAGAAAAAAAAAGAGACATTCATATGGTTTTTATCGATCTTGAGAAAGCATATAATAGAGTGCCTCAGGATATAATTTGGCGGGTGTTAGAGAAGAAATGGGTGACAAAAGGTTATATTGATGTGATGAGGGATATGTATGAAGGTGTGGTAACCACTATTAGATCGCTAGTTAGAGAGACATTTGAATTTTCAATTATTATAGGATTACACCAAGGATCAACCTTAAGTCCTTATCTTTTTGCTTCAGTTATGAATGAGTTGACGAGAAATATTCAGGATGATGTGCTATGATATATGCTTTTTGCAGATGATATCGTGTTAGTGGATGAGACTAGAGAAGAAGTTAACACAAAGTTGGAGACTTGGAGAGAAGCACTTGAATCTAAAAGATTTAGGATAAGCAAAACTAAGATAAAATACATAGAGTGTAATTTCAGTAACAGTAATAATGGAAGCTGAGGAGAAGTGAAGATTGAGGACCAAGCACTACTTAAGAGTGAACGTTTTCGTTATTTATGATCGATTATCACAACGTTTAGAGAGATTGGAGCGGATGTTGTCCATAGAATTAAAGTGGGGTGGCTTAAGTGGAGGAGTGCATCTGGAGTATTGTGCAATAAACAAGTATCCACTAGACTAAAAGGAAAATTCTATTGAATGACTATTAGACTAGTGATGTTGTATAGGACAGAATGTTGTGCAACTAAGAAACATGTAGATAAAATGAGTGTTGCTGAAATGAGGATATTTAGGTGGATGTGTGGCAAGACTAAAAAAGACAGAGTTAAGAATGAGTATATTCGAGGATGGGTAGGAGTAGTATCGATAGAAGATAAGTTGAGGGAGAATAGATTGATATAGTTTGGTCATATACAACGGAGACCAACAAAGGCAGTAGTGAAAAGATGCGATATAGTGACGGTAGATAGAAGTGTTAGGGGAAGGGGCAGACCTAGATTGATGTGGGCTAGTGTAGTAAATAGAAATATGAATATCCTTAATTTGACTAATGATATGGCTTTGGATAGAGTCGAATGGAGAAAAAGGATTTATGTAGTTGACCCCATTTAACGGGACTTAAGGCTTGGTTTGGATGCAAAAGGTTTAATCAAAACATTAAAAAACAACTGAAGTGATGAATTTGAATGGTTGTTTGCCAAATGCATGAATTGCTTATAGAACATTGTTAACTATGTCAGTTATAGTTGCCTACGGAAAAATAAAATTTTCAAAGTTGAAGTTGATTAAATCTTATAGTCAGTTCATATCACAAGAAAGATTGAATAATTTAACTGTTTTATTTATTTTTGCAAGCTCAATTAGTAATTTTGCATCTAAAAATGTGAGAAGAGTAATGTTTAAGTAATATTTCAGTTTAATTTTTTTTTGGTGTTATAGTTTTAAATTTTTTTGGAGTTTTACTTTGTTATAAATTGGATTGTTAAGTTATTAACTAACGCAACCGTGTTTTTATCTTTTTGAATTCTTATAATAATTTCTTCGTATCTTAATAAATAATTTTAGTGAATATATATGCAAGCAAACTTTGTATGGGTATTAACCAATATAAAAAATGCATACATACCATTTTACAATATATATATTTTTAAATATGTATAGAGGTCCCAATTTTTGAGTTTGCCTAGGGCCCAACAAAAGTCAGGGTTGGCCCTGCACCCAAGCAAGGAAAGCAAGGAAGCAAAATAAAATAAAATGGTTACAAAAAAAACACAATTTACATGGTTCGGCAACAATGCCTATGTCCACGAGTGAGTGAGAGCAATCCACTAACAGCAGAAAATTATAATGGTGAGATAAATACACACCATGGTATTTTTCCCACACTCCCTCAGTGTTATTTCTCTCAACCTCACACCCCAAAAAAGATACACACTGTTATCGCTCACATGAAAGCAACCCACTGTTGCTTCTCTCTGCCACTTACTACCCGTGGCTAACCTGACCCCTTGTACCTTTTGTACTCGCTGTGTGTATATATCTCATAGACCCATCGCAACACTCAATATACAAGCATAAACATGGTGCTTGATGATCACTTCCCAAGACAATTATTAGCCAAAGCAATCTGCAAAAGGGAATGCCTTTCCATCTTTCAAGAAGCTAGCTGCCACTATAGAAATAATCATTACATAGCTAACCGTATACTCTTTCCCACAAGACACAAGACAGTTCTTCTTCCTAAAAAATGTGTAGTAGGAATACCTGGTTAAGGTCAAAACTCTACCATCAAGCATGAGAAACTGCACTGTACCAATGCCAATGACCTTATTCATTGTATTGTCAGCCATCCTAACAGTATCACCGTTGCATGTTTGGTATGAATTAAAAAACTTTCTAGTTGCACACTAATGAAAAGAACATCCAGAAGCAAGTACCCAATCCAAAATTTTCATACCTGAATCTGGGAAAACTGCAAACAAATCATCTTTACTTAGGTTTGGAATCCACCACCTCTATAGAGTCAGATGGTTTTTCCTTCTCTTTGTCCGCCTTGAGCTTCTGATATTACTAAATTAAACCCTCTCAGTCACAATAGAAACACTTCTTGTAATTTATCAAAATAAAAATAAAATAGTAACACTTTTTGTAACCTCTTGATTGTGATCGACCCTTTGACTGCTCAGATCCACCATGTCTCTCCACCGTCCTTCCTTTAATTGGATTGTCATCTGAAGTGACCGTAACCCTTTCACTTGAGGTTTCTTCACTCTCTCTCTTTCCCAAAGTCCTGTGGGATATGAGAGTAGCGACCACCTCATCAAGCCCCAATGTGTCCGTCCCGTACATTAACGTGGTTCTTAGATGCTCATACAACAATGATAAACAGACCAACAAGAGGACCCCTTCGCAAAAATTATGTTATTTACTTTTTGGCTCACCAATTTGCTTGTAAATGGTTGTTTATCGTGCTCATACTTTTGCAGGCAATTTCTAGGCGATCCACTTTGTTTGAGATGATTAGAGATTATGAACAGGCAACAATGGACCTTCAGAGACTAGTGTCTCTTCTCATGAAGCAAGTGGAGGACAAGGCCAATCAGTCCAGTGCTTCTGATAGAATGAGCAGTGTGAACGAGTTAAGACAAGCTCAACAACGCCTTTCTATAATGGAAGAAGAAGCGAGAAAGGAAATTCCCTTGAATATGTACCTCATTTTGTAAGTTTTCCCTTCAGTTTATGATATTAACTATATGAATTTGTTATCTTATTTTACACTGTGTTGTCATGTAAAAATTTCAACAATTGCATGCATAAATGTGTCCTTCTAATGCATGAAGAAGTAACTTGTACTTTGATCAGTATCCTTTGGTTGGATAGGTTCATGAGGTTTTTAAGCTGTATCGTGTAGGAGAGCGCTAGAAATCTGGGTGTATGCTGCCCATTTTGATTATGATGGATGAAGGTTAGGCAAATGTTGTAGGTTTAGGATTTTAGAAGGTGGAATAAAGGCCCTTTTACTTTTATAGTCTTACCATAGAATGCAAAAGAACCTTTGTTCTACCTAAAACCCTATGATTTGGAACGAAGGGTACTTATGCAAGAAGTAAATCAATAAATACGGTTGTGGATTAGAAAGGGTCATTAGTTTTGGAAGTGATGGCTTACTGGATTTTCAAAATTAGTTGCTTAAATACTAGGCAGCAAGGATTTAGAGTGTTAAATTGAAATGGTTAGAAAGGGTTAAGATTGTGGAATTAGAGACGAAAAACTGAAGAAAAAAAATGCAAAAAGATGAAAAAGGAAAGAAGAGAGCTGCATTGTTATGGACCTTATTGATGCAAGAAAAACTTGTGGCCTATCATCATTTTCCAATCTCAGTTCTAAATTTTGGACATTTGGTCTGCTGCCTATAATGTTGGTAATTCTTTGATTAAGTCCCCGGTCAAAGAAACTAATTGCACTATTGTTGGACAGAGCTGTATTGTTTATTCATGTTTGGAATCATTATTTACCCAAGGGGGGAAGATTCATTATTTCATGATATATGGCTGGAAGGATTTTGTTTCCGTTTTAGTTAAAAATGAGTACATTTTAAAGGGCAATTTTCACCAAACAGCGAGGGATTCAGTGAAATGCAACAATATCAGGGGAGGCTAGTGTTATTTTTCAAAATTAATGGGGCCAACTGTAATTTGGGCAATTTTCAAGGGAGGTTGCTCAAAATTTTTCTTTAATATATACTCGTTTTTAGTCCCATGCTGTCACCCACTCCCCTCCAGTCACCATACCCCATTGCGATTGACACCACCAGCTTTCTCTTGCTAGGGCTTTGGGCAACAAATAGAGGTTAGGGGTTAGAGTTTTGGGTTTTGTGATTTGTGACAAGGATTTCAAGATACAGCACAAATGCTTCATCTTATAGATTGATGATGCATCAAATGGGGATTATGTTTTGATTATTGATTTGGGATTTGCATTTTTGCATTACTCAAATAAAGGTGGTCCCTAAGCTTGATGAACAGAGGTGATGTGGTTCGAATGTGAAGCTGTGGAGTGGTTAGAGATCACGAAGGAGGTCACATGTGATTCTTGTGCTGGGCTGATGAGATTGGGATTTTAAGGAGAGATATAAAGGGAGAATGAGAGACGGTCGTGTTGACAATGGTGACCTAGGCATTGATTTTTGATTTTTGCCTTGATTTCTGGCAAGGTGAGCTGTTGGTGGTGGAGTTGAAATAGGGGAGAGCAGGCAAAGGGTGGTGGTAATGGGTGGCAGTGGGGATAAGGGGGTGGCAGTGGAGGTGATGGCTGGAGGAGGAGGTAAGATGAGGGAGAGGAGGTTAAGGGTGGTAGTAGAGGTGAAATGAGAGAGGGGAAGTGAAGGGTGGCAGTGGTGAAAGGGGTGGTAGAGGGGTGTGCAAGTGTGGTGGGTAAAGAGGGCTAGAGGAAGAGGAAGGGATGGAGAGGTGGGTTAGAGTTGGGATTAGGGTCAGGGTTGATAGTGATGGCTGTAAATGATTGGGTTATTTTCATCATTTTATTATGTTTGTTGACTCTATTAACGTTTTAAGTCCATCGGTGGAGGTTGGTGTAATTTTTCATTACTAAAGGACCGGCGGGGAGAATGTTGTAATTTCCCCTATATGTTGTAATTTTCCCTATATTAAAAGAAGGCACCAAAAGAGAGGGCACAAACCCCATATGCTCAAAAGTATTTGTAAACCCATAAGCTTAGATATCTGAAAGTGTACAAGTTTCCGGGAAGTCAATAAAGGAATCAAGAAGAAAAAGACTCTCCCATCCAAAAATATAGTGAAACAGGAGAATTGTCTTCAAACAATGGATCAGAAGCTGTAAAACCATAAACAACGTGCAATTTCTTTCTTGCCAAATGCACCATATGATGACAAGGGTGTGGTTTCCGAACCTTGCTTCTATTATCACAATAGAGAGGAGTGAGAGATAGCATGTGTTCGTGGAATATGGAGTTGTGAGCTATCTGAATAGCATTCTTATTATCACAATACGGAGGAGTAAGAGACGATAGCCAGACACCTAAATTAGAAAGGAGCCAACGAAGCCAAACAACTTTAGCTGTAGCATGGGCCATAGCATGATATTCAATATCAAGCAATCTAACAAAACAAAGTTTTCACGGGCTTGATATAGAACACTCATTGATAATATGATTTGAACGATAATTCTTGTAGAATCGAGAATGAAGTTTTCATTTGATACATGTTGGTCATTTATGCATATGGAAATCCAATTAGTTCATTAACAAAACAATCAACAAATCAAAATAGTGGATTCCTTCTATATATTAAAACATTTCAAATTAAATAAATTTAGCTTTATATTTTAAGTTCAATATCTGTTCAGTTATTAGCAGGCATATTCCAAACATGAATACCCCTGAACCCATTGGCAGAACACCAGCAGTAGTGTTTCTTATTTGTCCAGGAGATAAGAGAGTTACCAAGATAAACTTTAAAAACTGGTAAGTGGACTTGTGATTAGACACATCTTGGGACCAATCATCATTGGCGTAAGCCTGAAGAGTTAAAGAGGAAGCAAAAATACTACAATAAACTTTGAAAGATGATACCACAAACATAATGTAAAATCCACAACAAAGCTCCCCAGTGAGTAGTGCAAAGTGTAGAAACACACTAACTGACCACATGAACTGCAGAGGCAATATCATGTCAAGTCATAGTAAGATAAACTAAACAACCCAAAAACTCTCAATTCAAAGCACGATCATCAATAGGAACACCATTAGTCAAAAAATTGGCACGTAACTCACGTGTCAATGCCTTATTATCCACGAGTCTGGCATGGCAAATGATCTCATTCACATACTGAGATGGAAAATGTCTAATTTCTTTTCAAATGTGTCACCATTTTTGCATTTCATTGCCAGGGGTGTTGATCCATCTGTAACAGCATCAGAAATTAAGAAGGCCTACCGGAAAGCTGCACTCAGACATCATCCTGACAAGGTTTCAGACTTTTACTATCTTCTGCTATACTTATAAGGCTAGTATCATTTATCCTTTCTAATAGTATTTTACTGATGTAGGCTGGTCAGTCCTTGACTAGAAGTGAGAATGGAGATGATGGGCTTTGGAAGGAAGTAGTGGACAATGTTCACAAAGATGCTGATAGGCTCTTCAAAATGATTGGAGAGGCATATGCAGTACTTTCAGATCCTACCAAGGTATCGTTCTTGTATTGTCTTACATAATTTGTTAACTCTCTCTGTCTGTACAGTAGTGGTACCACAAATTTTAAAAGGGCTGCTCAACAAGTTTCAATCTTTTCTATAAAATCTTTCCTCAATCATTGTTTACCTGCTCACTTACAATCCTGTAATAATCCCCTAAAAGATTCTTTTTGAGACATTACAACTAAATTCCATGCGAAACGAGCATTTTTTTTCTTTCTGCCCCCAACATACATGCAAGGTGATGAGGGCATCTCTTTAGTGTTCTGTACATGGTGCAGGTGGCTGGTGTTTTCTTACCCTGAAGATACATGTAGTACTTTTGGCTTTTGCAAGGTTTTTACTTTTAATTTTTAATTTTACAATAGAAAATTTGAAATGCATAAATTTGAAGTCAACAAGAGAAACCAGTCAGCTGAGAGAAATTAAAATAGAGAGAAATGAAACTTAGAATAAGACCTTATATTGCTGAGATACACACTCTGGAGATTGTTAGACTTGCAAGCAGAGAAAATAAGGAGAAAGAGAACAAGAAAGAGTGCAACCTTATATTACTGCCTCACCTTTGTTATTACTTCAAGTGAAACGACAGAGTGACATGCCAGGTGATATGAGGATATTTCTCAGTGTTCTATACTTGGTGCGTGTGGCAGCTGTTTTCTTACTCAGAAGATGCATATAGCAGTTTTGGTTTTTTGCTAGATTTTTATTTTTTTATTTTACAATAGAAATTTTAAATGCATTACATTTGCAGACAAGAGGAACCAGTCAGTTGAAACTATTGAGGCTGTGTTTGGATTATGGATTTGGATAGTGATGTGGAAAGGGAAAGTAAAAAATGGTGTGAAATGTAGTTGTATTTCATTCACATTTCACCCAACTTTTTCCGTTCCCTTTTCAAATTTCTACCAAATCCATGATCCAAACACAGTATAAAGGAAATAGACTTAATAATTTAGAAATGAAACTCATAATAAAACCTTATATTGTTGAGATGATTAACTCTAGAGATTGTAAGACAAACAAGTGGACAAAATAAGGGGAGACAGAAATAAGGCAAGGACAAGAAGAGAAATTGCAACCCTATCTTTGCCTCACCACTTTATTCTTATTACTTAAACTGACTTACCCTTATTCTTAATATTCATACTAACGTTCCCCCTCAAGCCGGAGCATATCAAATAAATTAATGAACCTAGCCTTGGTGTACACGACTAGTCCCAAAAGCTTAGGAAAGGGCCAAACAATGCATATCCAGCTCTCTAAGACATTTCATCAAACGTAAATTTGTAGAGAAATATAATATAAGCGTAGAAACAAATGTAAATAGAGAGACTTGAACCCAAGATCTCTCATTGCTTGAGCTCTAATAACATGTTAAATCACCACTAATCCCAAAAGCTAAATCTGTTAGGAAAGAGACCCGACAAAGTTTCAGTTAAAATTTTAAGGAGAAGAAATTTAGAGAGAAAGAAGAATAAAGATGAGAGAGAGTAATATGAAGGGAGGAGGCACAAAACCTAAAATCAGTTTGTCCTCTCTAACACTATTATTTATACTAATAAGCAACTTAGTGACAATTGCCAAACTACCCATCATCTAATAACTTAACACTCCCCCTCAAGTTGGTGCATAAATATCTCCCATGCCCAACTTGCACACAATAGGATGAAAAACCTTACTACCTAATTTTTTAGTAAATATGTCAACTAACTGATCTGTTGATTTTACAAAAGGCATACAAATTACTCCACTGTTGATTTTCTTCTTGATAAAATGTCTGTCAATTTCAATGTGTTTAGTCCTATCATTCTGAACTGGATTATGGGCAATGTTAATAGCAGCCTTATTGTCACAGTATAATCTCATTGGCCCACTACTTAACAGTCCCAAGTCAGTCAACAAAACCTGAAGCCATATAAGCTCACAAATGCCATTTTCCATGGCTCGATATTCAACTTCTGCACTCGACCTGACTACAATTGCCTACTTCTTACTTCACCAAGTCACCAAATTCCCTTCTACAAAGGTACAATAACCTGAGGTAGATCTCCTGTCATCAATTGCTCCGGCTCAATCAGCATTAGTGAAGGCCTCCATCCTCAAATGTACATGATTAGAGAACAATATCCCTTTTCTAGGCGCTGACTTTAAATACCATAGGATCGTGCATGAATTGGCTTACAACACCCACTATATACGTAATATCTAGTCTAGTATGAGAAAAGTATATTAATCTCCCCACAAGTCTCTGATAGCTTCCATTATTAACATGGTCTCCATCACTACTAAGTTTGTGGTTGGCCTCAATAGGGGAATCAATAGATCTACACCCCAACATCCCTACTTCCTCAAGGAGGTCTAAAATGTACTTTCTTTGAGAGATGAAGATACCCTTGTTTGACCTAGCAATCTCAATCCCAAAAAAATACCATAAAACACCAAGATTTTTAATCTCAAATTCCTTGGAGAGTCGAGCTTTGATTTGGGACATTTCCACCACATCATTAACAGTCAAAATTATGTCATCCACGCAAACAATAACTATGGTTATCTTATTTGCACACATTTTGATGAACATAGTATGATCCGCATGACTCTGCTTATACCCAAATCTAACCATTGCTTTCAAAAACCTATCAAATCAAGTTCTAGGAGACTCCTTCAAACCATACAAGGCCTTCTTTAGCCGACATACCTTCCCATTAGTGGCTGAAAAAGAAAAAGAAAAACCAAGAGGAACATCGATATACACTTCTTCTTCTAAATTGCTATGGAGAAAAGCATTATTTACATCCAATTGTTGCAATGGCCACCCCAGATTTGCTGCACAGGAAAGAAGGACATGAATAGAATTCATTTTGGCCACCGAAGCAAAGGTCTCCTGATAGTCAATGCCATAAGTCTTAGTTAACCCTTTAGCAACTAGTCTTGCCTTATATCTCTTAATGGTTCCGTCTGCTCTTTGCTTAATTGTGAACACTCATTTGCAGTCCACAGGTCTTTTTCCTAATGGTAGAGAAATTAACTCCCAAGTACCATTCTTACTCAGAGCTCTCATCTCCTCTGCTATGGCTTTTTTCCACTTGGGATCATTGAGTACTTCCTTTCAACCCTACGGAATAGATTAGGGGTGCAACTTGGACGGGTTCGGTCGGGTTGGGAGGTTGTTCAAGCCCAGCCCAAGCCCGAATTGTAACCCGAGGTTGCCTGCCCAAGCCTGACCCGAGTTATACCCGAGTTTCTCGAATTGCCCGAATTGTAAATAATTTTTTTTTTTTTTTTGTAGCTACATTATTAAATTATTAAAATTTGACTTTATTTATATATTTTTTATATATAGAAAATCATTAATACCATCAAAACAAATAATTTATATGATGTAAGAGAGATGCCATTATAGTAGTCTTTACAATTTATGAGTGAAAATAAAAAAAATAAAAAAAAGGTAAGATTTTATGTTATTTGTATATATAATATATATTCAATATGATTTAATAATTCAAATTACTTTAATATCATGTAATGACTAATAATTTATATATATATATATATATAACATTTTTATATGTCTATATATGTATAATTCGGGTTTCGGGTTGTTTGATATCTTTGCCTAAGCCCGTCCAAATTTAATTCGGGCTTTTGAATTTTTGCCTAAGCCCATACTGAATTTAAATATATCTTGTCCAAGCCCTAAAAAAATTCGGGTTGAGCCTGCCCAAGTTGCATCCCTAGAATAGATACAGAAGACAAAGACGAAACAAAAGCATGGTATGACGGAGACAAGGAGTCATATGACACAAATTTAGATATAGAATGTTGAATACAAGTTCTAACTCCTTCCCTAATAGCAATAGGTAGATCAAGTTCATCAACAGGAACAGGATTAGTAGTGACCAAGGGGTCATTACCTAAAGGTTCCACAGAGAAATTAGTAATTGGATCTGGAGATGGCGATGGACATGGCAGCACATGAGATGACTGTTCTTTTTGTCACCGGGAGTAGGTCTTGAGATTTGTTCTATCCAACCTACTAGACTCCCCCTGAACACACTCAGTTTGTGACTTCTCACAAGATTGTTCCTTCCTCTCACCACAAATGGTGGGAAAAAACATTGGATCAATTGGATTAGAAGAAACAATCTCTTCTATAGTAAAAACCTCCCCCCGAAGAGATTGGCCTGAGAAAAAAGATTTAGACTCACAAAAGGTGACATCGATAGTTACATAAGACTTACGGGAGTGAGGATCATAACACTTGTTGCCTTTCTGGGTGGAGGAATAACCAAGAAAAACACAGCGCACAACCTTAGAGTCTAGTTTGCTCCTAGTGGGGCGAGAAGAATGAACAAAACAAACACAACCAAACACCTTAGGAGGGAGAGAGTTGGGTGACAAAGAAGTATGGGGAAGAAGTTGGAGAGGGCGTTGAAACTGAAGAACACTAGAGGGCATGCGGTTAATAAGATAAGCAACGGTTAAAACAACCCCCCAGTATGGTTTAGGAACTTGCATCGTGAACATAAGAGCACGAGCAACCTCAAGTAGATAACGATTTTTCCGTTCCGCAACACCATTATGTTTAGGGGTACCGACACAATTGGTTTGATAAAGGACACCATGTTCTTCAAGATATGTATGAAAAATACCATCAATATATTCTATGCCATTGTCACTCCGAAGGACCTTAATGGCAGTGTCGAACTGAGTTTGAACCATCCTATGGAATGTTTGAAACAAAAGAAAAATTCATTTTTGGTGCAAAGCAAATAAACCCAAGTTACACAAGAATAGTAGTCAATAAAAGTAACAAACCAACGATAACCAGACACAGAATGAATAACCATAAAAGGAAACAAACTTTTTTTTATTAATTGAAGGATAACAAGAACGTTTATGCTTTGTAAATTCAAAAGCATCACAATGAAGATTATTACGATGACAATCCTTCACTAAACTGGGGAAAAGTTTTTCCAAAACAAAAATAGAGGGGTGCCCTAAACACCGATGCCACTGATGTAAAAGAGAGAGTCTAGGAGTGCCAATAGTCTGAAGAGCTTGGCTTGGAGAAGAATGTCCAACATCCAAAAAATACAGACCCTCATGCTCTTTACCATTGCCAATCGTTCTCCTCGTATCCAGTTCTTGAAAGATACGAGGAGAAGGATAAAAGGTTATGGAACAATTTAAAGAAGTGGTAAGACGACTAACAGAGAGCAAATTATTAGAGAAATTTGGGGCATGTAGCACAGAGGATAGAGAAATAGAAGGGGAGCAAGAAATTGAGCATGTCCCAGATATAAAGGATAAAGATCCATCGGCAACTCTCACTTTATCCTTGCTGGAACGAGGGGAGTAAAAGTGGACGAGGTTAGACAAACCTGTCATATGATTGGTAGCACTAGAGTCAATAATCCAAGGAGATGATGAGACAACACTCAGGGCACTTGGAGGAATACCTGTGGAAGCAAAGTTGGAGGAAGGAGGATCCGAAGTAGTGGCAATAGATGAGTCGAGTCGAGCCATCAACCATTGGAGAGTGTGGAGCTCATCTTGGGAAAGGGCTGCAGAATCACTGGTCGTGGTGGGAGAGGACTCTGAGAGATGAGCATGAGAGCGAACAATACCACCACGATTACCATGACCGCTACCTTGTCCTCGAGGAGGACGACCATGTAATTTCCAACAATGGTCCCGATCATGACGTCCTTTCCCTATAGCAATCACAAATAATCTAATCATGATTGGTAGAGGAGCCTTTCCCCCCAGACTTGGGCTAACCAAATTTCCCATCTATAGGTGCAAAAAAAATGGCCTTGGAGAGGCTAATGAACCATAGCACTCCTCCGGCTCTCTTCCTTTAGAACATAAGCATAAGCCTCACGCACGGTAGGAAACGGATCACGGCTAAGAACTTGAACACGAATCGGATCATACTCTATGTTAAAACCAGCAAGAAAGTTATAAACACTCTCTTTGGATACCATCTGCTGGAACATAGTAGCATCTTGGGAACAAACAGCTTGGAAATTTTGATAGTAATCAAGTTCCTACTACAAGCTAACTCTGCATAGCACTCCGCAAGAGTCCTATCCTTCTGATCAAACCCTCGATTTTTTTTTTCCACAGTTCATAAGCCTGTGCATCATTACCCCGCTGAGAATACATCTGACATGCGGCAATCCTAATCTCATGAGCAATATCCATTAAAACAAAAGACCGACTAATACTGGAATGAATAGAATTGAGTAACCAGGTCATGACAAGAGTATTCTCTTTGTTCCATTTATCACGAGCTGGTCCATCCTCCATGGGAGATTTTGTAACTCCTTTGATATACCCCAACAAGCCCTGAGCAGTAACAGCTAATTGAAAAGAACGGGACCAAACCAAGTAATTGGTGCCATTTAGCTTAGTAGTAAGTTGAAGGGAATGGGAGTCACCCAGTGTTACAGTAGGACTCAGATTTTTAGTCTCATTGCTGAGAACACCTTCTTCACCCATGGATCAAGAAAACACTATAATATCCAAAAAACAGAGATGATAGAAGAATATGATTTTCCTCTAAAACCAACCAGCAGCAGCAAGAAACAACCCAAATAGAGCCAAAACAACACACCCGGTAGAACTTGGAGGCTGAAAACACCTAGAAATACCCTAGAAGTAAAAACCAAAGCCCAGTTGGCACCTACAAGGATTGACCCAGGCCTTGATTCAAGCAAAAAATAGGTGGAAATTGAGAATCTGAAAAATGAACCATTTTTTTAGAAAAACTTTTAAAAAATAAAAATCAAAAGCATAGAGTGGTAGGAAAAAGTTTGAAACTTTTTTCCTGGGAATTCCCCAGCCTTAGTTGAGCATGGCCGTGATATATATATATATATATTTTTTTTATCGGACGAAAAGAAGAAAAACAGGAAAAGGAGAGGAAGAACACAACCACCAAAGAAATCAAAGTTTCTGTTGCTCTGATACCAAGTTAAAATTGTAAGGAGAAGAAATTTAGAGAGAGAAGAATAAAGATGAGAGAGAGAGAGAGAGAGAGAGTAATATGAAGGGAGGAGGCACAAAACCTAAAATCAATTTTTCTCCCTCTAACACTATATTATTTATACTAATAAGCAACTTAGTGACAATTTCCAAACTACCCATCATCTAATAACTTATTAGTTTCCATCAAACACTTCTCCAATTGATCTTCATACCTAACATTGCTTGTACTAATCCACTTCCTCATGACCATATCTCAAATAAATTGACAAACTATAATTTGCTTTGTTCTCTTATGAAACACTTTATTATTTGCAATAGAAATAGTTATTTGGTTATTGCAAAATACTTACATAGGCCTGTTAGTTCTAAACCCTGTCTTTTCCAGCAATGCAACTACCTAGGGGTGGGAATTCCTGACACGACACGATAACACGACTCAAACCGTACACGAAGTTAATGGGTTAGGATTAAGGATTTTCTGACACGAACACATATATGTCACAATCCATAAACTCGTATAATAAACAAGTTGTGTTCGGGTTGAACTCGCGAAACCCGAAAGTAACATGTCTAACCCGTTTATTTTAGCGTGTAACTTGTTATCACGAACACGACCCGTGACCCAAAAATGACCTGTTTATGACCTGTGTAACTTTATATATGTGTGTGTGTGTATAGATAAATATATAACACGACTTTTTTTGTTCTCTTATTTTTTTTCTTTTTCTTTTCTTCTAAACAAGATTTTTTTCTTTTCTTCCAAACAAGATTTTCCATGTTTGTTTCTCTCTCAAATATGTTTTTTGTTGGATCAATTGTGTCATGTCGTGTTGTGTCATGATAAATAAATAAGTTTAGAAATTAATCGTGTCAATCGTATCACCCACAGGTTGACACGATTATTAACAAGTCGTGTTAGTGTTTGCATATATGACATGTTTATTAAACAAGTCGTGGTCGTGGTCGTGCTTTCAACACGCGAACCCAATATGACATGACCTGAACATGACCCTACATGACATGATGCCGATCCCTACAGCTACCCTTATGATCCCGCATTTTGCATTGGGCATAGCTCTGTTCTTGGCCTCACTCTGCACTTGATCTTATTACAGCATTTCATGTAACCAAACTAACATCAATTGTTAAATAGATATTGAGCATTGATCCAAGTGATCTCCAACCCAGTTAGCAATGGAATTTTCTACAATGTGAAGAGAATTGGATTGTCTAAGCACCAAACCTCTTCTGGTGTATTTTTAAGGTATCTTCTACAAACAACATCCCACTATAGTTGTTTCGCGCTTAGCATGAAACTAGGGGTGTTCCAAGGATCCAAACCACCTGAAAACTTCAATCTGATCCATCTGATGCGACACACTACGAACAGTTTCAAAATCTTGCTCGCTCAGCTTTGGTTGAAATCATGTATTTTTTCCCTAGATTTCGGTTGGCAATGGGTTTGGCAAACAAGAACCCGATTAATCCAGCCCGATCGCATATATATTAAACTTACATGTTTCCAATATTATTTTTATATGTTTTCAATAATATCTTTCCATGACCAAGAAGTCTTCTCACCTTTTTCAATTAATCTGACTACTTTTAATCACAAAGTCTTATCCCCTTTCCAAGACAGACTTTTTTTGTTTATTTTTTTAGCTTCGTTCTTTTGTCTCTCTCTAATCCTCGTCTCCCCCTTCTATTTCAACCCTCTATCTCTCTTTGACCCTTTCATCTCATCTTCCTCCTTCCCTCCCTCTCGTCTCATTCTCTCCCACCCTTTCATCTCCTCCCTCTTAACCTTACATATATCTTTGCAAAAAGCACTATCTCCTCCTGCATTTTCAATTCATCTCTCACCATTGTCTTCCTTTGATTTTGTATCTCTCTTTGAGAAACCCTGTCTCCCTCTCATAGTGATACAGTCTCTCTCTGCTGGTGGCAATGGTGTTAATCGACGATGATGTTGATGCTGAGTTCTAAAGCGAAGTTGAGTCTCTCTATTTGCAGATTTGTTTTCATGTGCAATATTCTTAGATCTATCTCTTCCACTACATTTATACATGTTTGAATAACGACATGAGAGAAAATGGGGAGTAGATTTGAGTTGCATATGTATTTCAGTGATATATTATCTGGTGGGCTGAGGGCTACGTTACATAGACTCGAGTGTAGGTGTATATCCAGGGATCGGACACTTTAAAACTAAAAATTGAGGATATGTGGATATAGATCCAAATTTAGATACGGGTATGGGGATATGTTAAATAGTTATTTTTTAAATATATTTATTATATGAAGATTAGTTTAAAAAAAATTAAGGAATGACAAATTTTGTTTAAAAAAATAACAAATAAATAATAAATAAAAATTATTTTAGACATAAAATAAATTATATCATATATGATAAAATAAATTATCTTAATTTTCGGCATAAAAATTATGTTATTAATGATGTATTATATTATATAATATTTTTTTGGATGAATAATATTATATTAATATAGTTTATATTATATATAATTCAAATTATATTAAAAAGAAGAGAGAGAGAGAGAGAGGGAGAGAGATTGAGATCAAGACCAAAGGGGAAAACGAAGTAACACAGTCGCTATTCGAATATCAACTTTGCAGATCAATCTCAATTCGAACACAATTGATCGATCAACTTCATAGATCAAGCTTCGATTTCGACTTCGCTTTTTGTGGGTCTTGCAATTTGGCTCTGCAACAAAGTCAGATTGAAGTCAGCAACTGGGTTCTCTCCTTGCTCTCTCCTCTTTCGTTTCTTCTGTCATATTCATTTCTAAAGAGCTGTATCCCGGCCATATCCCACACCCACACCCATGTTGTGTTGTGTCGACATAGGTGCCTCTGAAATTCCAAAGAGTCCGTGTAACATAGGTTGAGGGTACATTCGAGCCGAGCCAAGCCGAACCAACCCGTCCCGTGAACACCCCTACGTGAAACCACTCCAATTACAAATATTATAGCACATCACGTCAAAATAAAGTATATCACCGTCCCGTGAACACCCCTACGTGAAACCACTCCAATTACAAATATTATAGCACATCACGTCAAAATAAAGTATATCATTTTTCAGTCTTCTATATCTTCCTGGATTATCAAAAGCTTTTCTTTGAGATCCATTGGTCCCTCCGTATCGCAAAGCTGGTTGACGCCAACTATAATGGTTGAAAATCCAAGGCCCCTAATAAAGCTTTGTTTGATAAAGCAAATGAATCATTCCGATAACTTCAAACCAGATCCTTTGAATTAGCCGATTTTATAAGATCAATTGAGCAGGCTGGTTGGGAAGGGGTGATTCGCGGAGAAAAGAATCGCTGAGAGATAGATTCTACTATTTGGTCAGGACGAATGAGTGGTTGTGAAGCATGCTCTGGAGGAGATTGACCCTTCCCCAAGTCAGTCTAGTTCATCACGCATGTTTCTTTTAGACTATAAATTACGTAGTAATCTTTCTCCGTCTCTGTGGTGTTGTTATCACTTGAATAATACGATTCTGAGGTTATTGCCAATCGTCATACCAAGTGCAAAATTACTTCATCAACATCAATTCTGAAACAAACTAGGTGGGTGGAGTATGGGAATTAAATGGATTCAAACAAGGGTATGGGGCTCTAGAGATGTTGGCCACTGCTCCTCATAGTTCTGCTCCAGATGTGTGACTGGTTGTTTAAAGGAGGGAGGGGACGAAGTTGAGGAGGGAAATGATGGTTAGGGTAAGTTGAATTGGGATAGAAGTTTTGGATAGCTCTATTTCTGAGAGGTGTGAAGAGAAGGCGATGTTGTCTACAGAGTCATGTCCTTCTCTGGCTATGTTTAATTTTGAGGATGGGGGTCTTTTGTTCAATGACAGTCAGGAGGAGGTAGAGGTCAAAAAGATGGACAGGTTATTCTTTATTAGCAATGTAATTGCGAGAAGTTTTCATTCATTATTGATAGGGGACTTAGTTTGAGCCATGAACAGATTGAACAATTGGTTAGGAAGGGTGAGTGAATTGAAAGTAGAAGATAAAAAGTTGGGAGATTAGATTGATGGTTGTCATTCCGTTCATGGGTTGAATTATTTTAGCTATATACATATATTTCTTAATTTTTATCTATTTTTTTAATCTCCGCAAATACTGCAAATAGATGAAAGTGTTCCAGAAAAATTTTGGTTTCTAAATTTGTTTTTATACCATTCACATATACTGCAAATTGCCTTGGGATGAGCAAAGACAAATGTAGTGTGTGGGTGACATAAGTTCCTTTTCCACACAATTGTCTTCTCCTATGATGGTGGAGGTCACCTGCCGTGATCGGGTCCTGTTCTTGCCCAGAAGGACCAACACTAACCGTCCCAGCTCTCTGAACTTCTCGGGTCTCGTAACCTGTGTCATGATTCTACTAGATATTGTGGCAACTTTTCTGCATGTATATAATGAGAGGCATGCTAACTTCTTAGCATTGCAATTGCTTGCATCTATTCTTAAGAGGTGAATGAAAGGAAACAAGCTTACCACTTCTGACTTTCATGTACCAACAATTTAGCTCTCTTGAAGCAGTCTCAAACTGCCAATTATACCCTTTAGTTTATCAAGTCATTTCAAGTAATGCATTGCACACAAATCTCAGAAGAGAGGGAGGCAGGAAAGAGAACCTTATTTTGTGGCAAACATATTAACAATCCTCTACATCTTTTCCGCCATGTAGAGAAATGTCAGTGAAGCCCTCATTTAATTGGCCGGGACACTTACTAGTAGCCTGCTATCATCTATGTGAATCCCTATAATCTTACTCATCATGTAGGTATTTTTACTCAGGTGTTCAGGGATTATAATTTTTGCTATTTCTATGATTCACTTAAATTTTGGGGAGCTGTTTGTGTAAATAAAACTAGTAATAAGATTTGTACCCAATCCACCCTTTTAATACCACCCAATTTTGACAGAATAAAATGATGAAAAAAGATTCATGTAGCTAACCCTACTTGAGTAGGGCAGAAGACTTAGTCAGGTTTAATTTGGCTTACATATATGTATATATACACTATATATCGGGTCTTGTTAACGTGTGTCCTTAGGGCACATGTTAAGAAAGAAAAATATTAAACATTCATTACGCACCCACTTTATGCATAATGTATAATCTTTCTAAGCATCTTAACATGTGGCATATGTTAGCAAAATCCATTTATATTTATACTATTTTGCATCAATCCTTTCTATGCACATTCTTCACTAGTTACTAGCCTCTTAATGCTGATATATATATACATTAGTATTCTCTTAATATATACATATATGTATGCATATATGTCCTTTAAACTGTGATTTTAATTTGGTCAATTGCTGTCTGTTTGTAGCGGTCACGGTATGATCTAGAAGAGGAGATGCGAAATGCTCAAAAGAGAGGCAGTGGAGGCAGCTCATCAAAAATGCATGCAGATGCCCAGAATTATCCATTTGAGAGAAGCAGCAGCAACAGGCGCCAATGGCGAGAGGTCTGGAGATCACATGGAAATTCCCAACCTAGAGGCTCAGAAACAACTCGACCAAGTAGATTCTCATGATAACTGTTGGCTAGGTCTCTCAGAAAAATCTTGGCAATTTTGGATCATAACCATTTGACTGATGCCTAGTTGGATGATTATTTTGGCCAATAAGCTACATATCATGTTTGGCTTCTGTGAGAGGTTCAGCTTATGACAAGGACTTCATGCTGCTCTTCAAGAATAGATCGCGTGCATATAGATGGAGGTTTGAGAGTGAGGATTCTAGCAACTGAAGAACATCATTTTTGCAATGTTTAAAAAAAAAACAAAAACAAAAACAAAAAAAGGAACAGAAAAAAGAAGATAAGAGGTCAATGTAAAATAGCTTCACGTGATAGAGGGAGAGGGGAAGCTCTGGGTGGCAATGTTTGCAGAGAAGCAATGAATGTGTGGATGCAACTGACAAGAGTATGTTATATGTACAGGCTCCGGCAATGTGTACAGGAATTCATCTCATTGAGAAAGATTGTTGGCCTTGACTGTTCCACTAATTTCAGCCAGGATGTTACTAACGACACAGAAGAAGAAATTTTTCGCAGAGAAGCCTGCCTGGAAGCACTGTGTCCAAACAGGACTTGTGTTGTCTCTTTTTCTTAGTAAAAGTTTTTTTTTTCTTCTTTGGTTTCTCGGAGAGTATGAAATGTTGCGAGTGTACAGTCACTGTTTGTGGTGTTTGTTTGGAAGTTTAGAAAATTAACAATGACAAGATGGAAAAGTTTGTATTACGTTGTGTTGTCCAACAATTTGTGGGTTTGAAGCATTTGGTTGTGTCTCTTTTGATTTTGTGAACAAAAGATTTAAATAGTTGTACCCCCCAAAAAAATTAAGGTTTAAATTAAACTTGGATCTTCTCTGCTATGTCAACATTTTTCCTTCAAATTTTTTTTGTTTTTTTTTGGTCAGTCTCTTAAAAAGATGGAAATTGTAGTTACTAATTTTGGACACGGCTGTTAGCATTTCATATTTTAAATTATATCTTAGTATACATCATTTGTATTGCTTGGATATTAATTTTTAAATAGAAACAAAAATGTTCGAATATCAATTTTTGAATAAAAATCAATTATTCGAGTAAAAATTTTGTTCAATAATTAATATCTGAACATTTGTATTTTATTTGAAAGTTGATATCTAAACAACATAAATGGTGTGTTTTGAGATACAGCAATGATAGAGAGCTCTAATTAGAGCTCTATTTTTTTTATTTTTTTTTTAATAATATTTGAAAACAATTATTAGGCAAATTGTTTTTGTTTATTTCTTTGATGGCAACTATAGGGCTCTTTCCAGGAAGTAACCAACCACCATACTGTGATGATTTTGATATTGAATTATTGATAGTCCTATCAGTCTTTGTTTGCAGGATGCCCTATTAGTCTTTGTTTCAAGTGTGAATGCTCCTATTAGTCTTTGTTTCAAGTATGAATGCTCCAGGTGGTGACGTTTGTTGCTTAAGACTTTGTTTGATTTAATGTTAATATATTAATTGTTTCATTATTTTATTTTCTAGTCTTTTTGTTGCATTTACTTATGTGTTTGGTTAGAGAATTTGAGGAGAAATTTGAAAAGAAAAATGAAAATGAAAAAAGTAAGTGAAATGTGAATAAAATATACTTACATTTCATGTAGTTTCATACATTTTTTTTCTTTCCCTTTCTAAATCCCTTCTCAAATTTCTCAATCAAACACAGCGTTAGGGCCCTACTCTCGTAGACAATAGGCGATACAAAATTATCTATTCATAATTTTATTCATGTGTTAAAGTTAGGGCCGGCTTAAAACCGAAGCGAGTGAAACTTGCGATTTAGGCCCCCACTTGATAAAAGATCCCATTTTCTCAAAATTTCTCAAGGCCCCATTGAAAAGTTATAAGATAATTTTATTTTTAATTTTATTAAATAGTGCTTTAAATTCATTTATTAACTCTTTTGAAATGGTTATCTATTTTCTTAACAAGTATTTGCCATTAAAAATTTACAATTATTTTAAATTGAGAAAGATTTTATGTTATTGGATTTTTTTTCACCGGATTGTATCACCACTTATATGGACATTTATGATTGATTTTCTTTTTTAGAGATCTAATTATTAAGATATTAATAAAAACAAGAGTATCATGCCATATATTCAATGATATATTAATGGTGACAAAATAAGCGTAATGTATAGCAGTCTTCTTCTAAATTTTCTTAACTAATTTTTTGGATAAGTAATGTTATTAAGACACTTAACGCTTGCTTTGAAAAGGGCCTCCACACAACAACAAAAAAAGAAGAAGAAGGTATCTACTCACAAGCATAATATCACAGATTTAGAAAATGCATCTGTCGATTTAGTTTATAAATGAAAAGTACCTATTCTACTTTAAAATGTTCACTTTATTAAATAAAATAAAATAAAAAAACTCTACATATTTTGAAAATATCTTGTCTATAATTATAAAAAGACACTTTAATATTTAAAAAAAATTCCACCAATTTAGAATAGGTTGAGGTTTAGTCTTCAATTTTTTCTCTCCTTAGGTCTCATTTGAAAATATGTTATTTAAGTAACTTTTTAACTTTTTACGAAAAGATGTGCAGAAAAATAGAGAGAGCTGTATGATAACTTATAGATGTATAATTGACAAATGAGGGTTAGCATGGACTTCATTTTAAATATGTAAGCTCTAACTACTGGATAACTTATAGCAATTTTCATTTCTTTTTGTTTTATAACCCTTACAAAATTTTTATCAAATGAGACCTAAGGAGAGAAAATATTTTCAAAATATTTTATTTTAGGTCAACGAGTGTCAAGCCGACTTGATTTAAGTGATTCTTTATAATTCATTCTTATGAGATTCGTAAATGAAATATTATATAAATTAATATATTATATAAAATTTTCTTAACTCAACTGATGGCATGAAACTATTATATTATGAAATAGATACAATTAAGTGAAATATTATATAAAATTTTCTCACTCAATCAATGACGTGAAATTATCCCACAACCCGACTTTCAAATTCGTCTCTTTCCATGACCATGACAAAATACCAGAAAAGGTAGCTAAGGCACCTTCAATGTCACTCAATTTTGTTGACGATCCTTTAAGCATACAAATTTTACAGTCTTGCAATGACCTATTTCTCTGCTCAAGCTCTCAAGATGAGTATGTTCATCACTCTACAAGAAGTGATGACACATATTATCCCATTAACTTCTATGTGTATAATCCTACAACAAAGCATTACAAGATACTTCCCTCTCCTCTCGACTCTGTCGATAGCCTAGTTTATGGCGATTATTTAGCTTTCAATCGTTTGAAATCACCTCACTACAAAGTTGTTCGCTTACACAGGTTTTTACTAGATTTATATCAATTTGAAGTCTATTTGTCGCAAACTGACATGTGGAGGCTCACCAACATTTGTTTCAAACGCTAGTCCAATGATCTAGTCCTCACCCAAGCTATCTTGTGGGAAGGGGCAATACATTGGTTTTGTTACCATTAGGAGACTTTATTGTGTTTTAATGTCGATCAAGAGCAACTTGAAAGAATACCAATGCCTCAGATTAAAAAAGGACAGGACCATAGGAATTTTAGGTATTTTGGGGTGTCGGGAGTGTTGGTAAAAATACCAGAAAAATTATATTTTATTGATAAATAATGCAAAGAAAATGAGATACAAATAGATCAGGTTAAGGCACAGATATCTCGTTTTCTTTAAGGAGATCAAACCCACTGTGGTAGGAAGAATCCAAATACCGATGCAGCAGTCGCGAAACTATGACTTGTCCCCTCTAAGATACGACAGCCCAACTACTTGTCGTATGGTTCAGGCCAACTTTGCACAAGATGGTGAACCCAAAGCTCCACCAAGAAAAAACACTCTTCTTTGGCTAGTAATCTTTCAAGTATAACAAATAGTTAGTATAGAAAAGAATTGGTGAGAGAAACTATTTATAGGTCACTAGGACCTTACAAATTACACCAAAAAATAATAAATAAATAAATAAAAGATATTAAAATGGTCCAACAGCAAGGCCATTTGTATTTACTCGACTTGAGTTACTTTCAAAAATTGCAATTTGATGTGCTCGAAATGGAGAGGGACGGTGAACTATTGTGTCAATCTTGAGAAGGTCGCTCAAGTGTTCCCACAAATGTGGCACTACGAGCGTAGACTTAATTATTACTTGTATGGGTACTCTATACTTGGCGTTGTTCATGAAGAATCCGAAGAAGAGTCCTACTTGGTGATGTACATATGTGAAAGTGCCATATTGTACAGATTCAAATATAAGAAGATAAAAAAGCTTTGCGATTTAAAACTTAACTCTCGAGATAATTTGGACACATCAAGATGGGATACTTTTTTACTCACCAATATATTGAATTTTTCTATTCTATTTGATGATATAAATATGCTGTTAAACAAATTCAAGTTTTCAATTAATTTCTTGATTTTAAATAACTTTGAGGATGTATAGAATGAAAAACTTGTGCGGACATTAATAAAAATAATTTGTACAAGGGATTGCTTTTTGCCACATTCACAAAAAGAGTTACAAAAAAATAATTTTATGACCACCTTAAATGCTAACCGCAATTAAACATGAGTTACAAATCAAATAAAAAAAAAATTAGGCATTGTTTATTTTTTCACTGTCCGTTTTTTTTATACAAAAATGATTTGATCACATAATTATCGATATTCGAGTAATGTGATTTTTTACATGTATATAGTACTCGACGTGTTCTACATATTCAGCGATTCAGATTATCGAAACGAGACCCGTGATAATTTTTCACCAATTCCATACTATCCTTCAATTTGATCATGGACAATCTGATCTTGGACTGGAGGAAGCCAAACCCGTGTAGGATTACTGATGATTTTAGAATGAGTATGGGTGCAATTTGGACGGATTCGGTCGAGTTAGAAGGTTGTCCAAGCCCAGTCCAAGTTGTATTGAGACCTGCCCACGCCCGCCCAGGCTTGAATTGTAACCCGAGGTTACTTGTCCAAGCTCGACCCAAGTTAAACCCGAATTGCCAAAGTTGTTCGAATTACCCGAATTGTAAATGAATTTTTGTTTTTTTTTTTGCAGCTACATTATTAAATTATTAAAAATTAATACCATCAAAACAAATAATTTATATAATATAAGAGAGATGTCGCTCTAGTAGCATTTACAATTTATGAGTGAAAATAAAAAAAGTAAGATTTTATATTATTTGTATGTATAATATATATTCAATATGATTTAATAATCTAAATTATTTTAATATCATGTAATAGCTAATAATTTATATTTATATTTAATATTTTTATATATCTATATATGTATAATTCGGACTTCAGATTGCTTGGGTTATTTGATATCTTTGCCCAAACCCGCCCAAATTTAATGCGGGCTTCCAAAATATTTGCCCAAACCTGTACCGAATTTGAAAATATCTTGTCCAAGCCCTAAAACAAATTGGACTAGGTTCGGATTACTCGGGTTGAGCCCGCCCAAGTTGCACTTCTAATGTAAACAGAATAGAACAGGCCATAAAATTGGATTTCTACGTCCAATTTTCGATCAATTGTAAACTTATTGTGTTGGGCCCTTTAACATGTTTTAGGTCAGATAGTAGGATATATGAAGCTGAATTTTTACCAAGGGACAGCAAAACTTAAGTTTATGAGCAAAAATTGAACCATATAATAGGAGGATTAAGACCCAAAAAAATATTTTTAAAAAAATGGCTGGTGTGTGCACATATTGTCTCATTAATTTGAAATTAGTGAATTTTGAGTTCTTAAATGTCCACAATGCTTTGCATTGTTTTAATTTAGTTGGGTTGTGACATCATCAGTCGTCCACTAAACTTTAGAGTGGTTGGTTTGATTTAGCCCAAAAATCCAAGACTTTGTATGATGAGGGAACAACCTATTACAGTTAAGAATTGAACCCACTAGGAAAAAAAAAAAAGAAGACAGATTAAGAGTGAAAAAATTCAACCAAACCCATCAATGGCAGTTTTTGACAAACCGGTTCGGATGGATCCGATCTTAAATTAGAGATGATGCCATGATGCCTGAGCGAAGGAGGTAGAAGGTTTGAGAAGTTAGAGGTAGGCACCTTTCTTATATTTTACTTAATTACTATAGTGGGACCACGTTCACAGAAGAGCCATGAAAGTACCAAAAATCCTTTTATTTTTATTTTATTTTATATATTTTTTAGAGCAAAGATCCTCTAGAGTGATTTTTTTCTAAAATTTCCTAGAGCGTTACATTGTGTGGTTCAGATTCACTGGCAAGTTATATCAATTTTTCTGATGTGACTTGCCAGTAAATCTCAATCATACAATGTAGCACTCTAGAAAACTTTAGAGAAATTTCACTCTAGAGGATCCTTGGTGTATTTTTTAAGCATATCCACCGTTGATCATCCCATCCCATTCTTCCTGTCAGGCACCAGAACCATCTTCTCATATCTATAAATAGGTCCCTCACTCTTTTTCACTCTCACCATCATCACATTGTTCTAAGCTCTCTTGCAATCTCTTTTTCTTGTGCATAAAAAAACACTTTCCATTCTTTCTTTTCTTTCTGTTTTGAATTACTCCCATAATCTTCAAAACATGTCTCTCATTCCAACCTTTTTTGGTTCCCGACGAACCAACGTCATGGACCCATTCTCCCTCGACATTTGGGACCCCTTAGACGGCCTTTTCAACTTCTCCATTTCTGATCGCGAAACCTCTCAATTCGCGAATGCGCGGATTGATTGGAAGGAGACCCCGGAACGTCACGTCTTTAAAGCTGACCTTCCGGGACTGAAGAAAGAGGAGGTGAAGGTGGAGGTGGAAGAGGGGAGGATTCTCCAGATAAGCGGGGAGAGGAAGAAGGAGCAGGAGGAGAAGAACGACAAGTGGCACCGGATCGAGCGGAGCAGCGGGAAGTTCCTAAGGAGGTTCCGGTTGCCAGAGGATGCTAAGGTGGAGGCGGTGAAGGCTAGCATGGAGAATGGGGTGCTGACTGTTACTGTGCCTAAGCCTAGGGTGGAGGAGAAGAAGCCTGAGGTTAAGTCCATTGACATCTCTGGCTAAAAGACTAACATAGTCTTCTTTTCTCTTGCTTTGCTTTCACTGTATTTTTATTAAATAAAAAATTGTTATGTGAGAGAATGGAGTGTAAGACTATAGAAAATGGTGTGAACTTTGTTGCTCGCTTTGAATAAATAAAAAAGTTCTTACTTTTGTAAGAGGGGATAACTTGACCCACTAATTAATTGGATCCAAATGGATTCAATTAAAACCCAATCGAAAAATTTAAAAATTGGTGAGTTTGAAAAAATTATTGTCAAATATGTCAAGTAAATTCTATTGAACGGGTCCAAAAGAAAGCTAATAGATTGGGTCGACGAAGACCTATCAAGCAGATATCTCTAAAGACAGTTTTATAAGCCCATCTGAGGAGGCTCAAATCATACGGGTGTTCGAGGAAGTTAACCATTTCTTTTAGAAGAGATGAAACCCTCGGAGGAGATCCATGCTCTGAGGTATTAGCTTAGTTTTGAAAGGGTTTGGAACCACGAACCTAGAGAGCTATTTTGAGCTCGGACTCGAAAAGGTTCGGATTCATGAACCTAGAGATTCGAAGTGCTTGGCTTCAAACCGATTCGGACGCAATTTAGAAGCCGCTCCATTAATAAGTCCTAGAATACTTGCGGGCTTGGAGCTTTCTGAAATCAATGCACCAGAGCTATGGGCGTAACAGAGTTTGCATAAAGGACCTGAGCTCGAGGACGGTGAGTGGAGATAAATTCACTCTTCAGTTAAACTAGCCTATACTCGAGTCAAGGTGGCACGATCTAGGGGATCCCTGAGACTCGATAATATTTACGGCAGGGCGTTCTCTTGAACTACCCTTAACTCTTCTGCGGTAGGACGTCCTCTGGGACTACCCCTGACCCCTTGGGATAATTGGAGATCATTGGTTATGTGTGACTAAGAAGAAGGGTTCGCTGAGAGGTTGATCTCTTCTTCGGGATTTTCCTCATCCTCAGAGAGGTCACCTTCTCAGACAAAGTAGTTAGAGGAAATATTCTCCATGTGCCTTGCACATGGGCTCCATCCTACATCATGAGGTGTCTATAAATAGCACCTATCCATAGCCTTACAAAAGTTAGATTTTGGAGGGACAACTCTTGGGAAAGAACTAATTTCCTTTCTCCATTATCTACCCTGAGAGTGAAAGTGGGAGATCCATGAGAGAGCCTTACCATTATTCTCTCTCTAACTTTTTTACTTCTTCTTCACTCAATCTCTTATCTCCATCATCTCTTTACTTTTATGTTTTTAATTGTGACTGTTGAAGAATCTAAGGCTCTGTTTGGCACAACTCTCAAATTATAGTTTCACATATTGATTTGAGTGTATTGTTTATTTTGAGCTTTCAAATCATAATTCTACACCCATTTCTCAAAACTCAATTCAAAATATAATCATTCAGTGTGTTTGGTTTGAGTTTTCTAGATTAAGTTTTTTGAAAACTGAGTTTTTTGGTTTTCGTATTCTTTTGTTTTTAGTGAATATTTTTTAAATTTTAAACATTTTTTTTTATTTTTTTAGATGTACTTTAGTTAGATGTATCTAAAAAGTAAAAAATTTGTGAAAAAATATTTTAAAAAATTAATAAATACATAGAAATACAAAAAATATACTGAATTCTTGTATTTTTTTTT
>NW_021025157.1:2750334-2762248 GCF_004153795.1 Camellia sinensis
ACTCTGCTACGCTGCTCTGGTCCTTCACCGATAAAAGACCACTGATAGCCACTATTGCAAGCGGCAATCCCTCGCATCTTCTCAAGATGCTTGTCAAAAGACCTTCCAAATGTGAGGGGCAATAGTTCTCCTGAAACGTCTTTTTGCAAAACAAGGCCCAGGACTCTTGGGGAGAGAGGGGCTGGAGATCATAGACATAGCCATTATATTCTCTACTAGAGAATAAGGCTAAATCAGCATTTCTTGTTGTGAGCATTACTCGGCTTCCACAGTTGCACTCAGGGAATGTATATCTAAAAGCTTGCCATGCTTGAATATTCCATACATCATCAAAAACAAGCACGTACCTCTTTTGCCGTAGGAAGGCATTTATTATTCCTTTTAGGCTGTTCCAATCCATGGTTTTCACTCCTTGTGGGACAGGTTGCTTGACTTCTTTAAAGAGCTGGTGAATCATGTCTTTCAAGAGCTTTTCAATCTTGAATGATTCTGAAACTGTGATCCAAGCCCGAATCTGGAAATGCTTCTTTATTGCTGCATCATCATAGACCTTTTTAACGACAGTGGTTTTGCCCAATCCTCCCATTCCCACTACTGAAATCACTTTGAGTCTAGGATCTCCCTCCACCAACCACCCAATCAGTTTTGTTTTGGGCTTCTCGATGCCCACAAGCTCAGCTTCTTCATGTAGAAGCGCATCTCCACGACAATCGTACCATGCGTTGTTATCACCAATGGACCTTGAGCCTAGCTCCAGTATACCATATCTATCATGGTACCTCTGATGTCCCATGGAAATATTGATGACCCTGTTCTTAATTCTTTGCACTTCATAAGCAATTTGGTAGCGAGCTTTTAAAGTCTTGATGGAGAAAGAAATCTTACGAACAAAACCACGGAATCCGGTGCCATAATTGTGTGCGAAGTTAAGCTTGAATTTGTCAAGAACATCTTCAGTGTCGTATGCAGCATCTCGAACTTGTTTGACCCAAACTTTGAGTTCCAAGTCATTTTCTTCCATAGAGTCAGCAACTCTGAGGAAAGCCATCATGCGCTCGAATTCATCCCTAATGTACTCAATCTCTTCCCGAACCCCGCTCAACAAATTCACCTCTCGCTGAAAGAAGAGTGAAAAGTTGGCTAATAGATTGAACACAGCAGTCTCTGCCATTCTCTCTTTTGTGTGTTTCTTTGCAGTATAGCCTTTTTGTGTTGTTTGAAGGGATAACTAGGAGGAAATGGAGATCTGAACTGGTTTTTAGGTGCTGCAGCTGAGTACGTAAACTTGGGGCTTTTTGAAACTTGCCTTTGCATATTTCTTTGACAGCTTAGCAAATAGGGCTCTTTCCAGGAACTAACAACCGTCTTGACTAATCAAATTATTTAATTAGAATGCAAGCTGTTATAATGATTTGAAATTGATTTGGCTAAATTGAATGCATTTGGTGGGGTCTCAGGCATGAATTGAGCAATATAAATAGGCTTTGGCTAATTTTTTTATCTAACAAGTCAACTTACTGGACTTTTATTAGTTTTGTTAAATAAGATTCATGAAAATGTTTGACTTCCTGTAGAATTAAAATATGACATGAGAAAATTGAGGCGGTCTTCATCAATTTATGGAATAAAAATTGCAAACCCTTTGTCCAATTTGTCATACATTGGCAATTATATATCCTGACATTTATGATTGACATTATTGCTCAACATGGGCCTCCATGTTGCAGGATACGCCGACTACTGTTTTTGAATGTCAACTTCCGTGGAACAAGAAATGATGGGAATTGCATATCTCAGCCATAGGAAGTGGCCCAAAACCCTCATAGGGGTGTGTGATTCCTACTATTGTGTAGACTCCATTCATGTAAGTGTTTAGTAGCTCTTTCTGTGGCGGAGTATTGTACAATCCATAGATTTATGTTGTGTTTGGATATTTGTATCATATGTGATTTTTGATGGTTGATTGTTTTTTTCTCAACCCATTAGCTAGAATGAAAATAAATAAATAATGTTCCTTGATTTAACTAAAATTGCAGGAAAAAAGAGGGTTTATGATTACATTTGACAATGGAAATGTATCTAGAAAATAGTGTATTGTGTGATTAAATTTAATGTGATTTGGTTTCAATCTTTTTTTTTTTTTTTTGAATAAGTAAGTCATATTATAACCAAAAAAGAAAGATATACAATGAAATTCAATACACAGCTTTTGATGGGAGCACAAAAATAATCAAAATAAACTACTCCATCAAAATAAACTACTCCAACAAAACAAGGATTCAGAATTTCCTTCTAGCATTCTTCAAGTCATGAAGTTTCGCTTTAAGTTTTCTTCTGTTATCCTCTTTTGAAGTCTCCCCATAACTAGGATTACTTGGAGATGGACTCCCTCTATTTCGGTTTCAATCTTTATTATTTGATTAATTTTTTAATTACTTCTACTAACTATTGAGACCACAGAGGATTACCAGTGAAGATATATGCCTTGTAATTGTCTGATATATGTTGGAGAGGGAATTGTTGAAGAGGGAATTGCGTGTATCTAGAGAGAAAGAAAAAAAAAAGCAACAATTAATAAAAAGGAAACACCTTGTGATAAATAAATGGAAAAAAAAAATGGCATCCAATAAATTAGGAGTTTTGGTAACTAAACTTTCAAGCATTTGTCAGTAGAAATAGTTAAAAACAAACTTGGTCCCTAACGACAAGGGCCTTCAGGAGATGGGCCTTTGCAGCTTTGAGAGAGGGTATAAAAATAAATAAATTATAGAGAAAAAAATTATGAATATACTAATGGAACCTATTTCCTTATAGACAATTGAGGCTTTTGCTATTAAACTTTTTATTTTTTATTTTTAAATTTTTCAGCAAGTCTTAGACAATGAAGTGACTTAAAAGTTGTCTCTAGAATAAATTGTTGACACTTCTATTTTTTTAAAAAGAAAAATCAACTTCTCTCCGGTCCTTCATCAGATCAGAAAGGTTCAGTCCAGTCTATTGTGAGCCTATGTCAAGGCCGCCTTTGATTTTTAGTATGAATAATGTGCTTGACGGGCTCTATAAGATGAACAATTTAGATTATTGAGATGGGTTTGAGATAGATTCATAGTGGACCGAATTGAACCTTTCTAGTTCAATGTCAAACTAGAGAAAAACTGCTGCCTTTTAAATACATCTCAAAACATTATATACATCTCATAGCGTGAGCAAGAAGGTTGTTGGGTTCGAACTTAGCTCATGATTGTGATCATCTAAGTCTTTATCCACTAAAACAATTGTAACGCTTTAATTGTTGATATTTAAGATTTTATTCGAATTAAGAATTTGAAAGAAATTTGTGGAGATGAAGGAAAAGATAAGAGAAAATGGGAAAGAAAAAAAAAAGAAGTTTCTATTTCATTTCTTCTTCTTTTTCTTTCTTTATTTCTTTTGTCTCTTCAAATTAACACAACTAAATGCTGAAATCAAATTTACCCTGGAGATAATTTAAGACCACGTTGTTCTAAAATTTTAGTAAATATTGGATATAATAGGCATAATTCCATTTGTTATTCATGTAAGATGGTATGAATGTTATTCTCAATATTGTGTTTCTTCTTTCAAAAATTGATACTTCATGCCGTCACAAAAAATTTAAGATCAATTTTTTTTTGTTTTTGTTTTGATATAAGGCATCTTTGAGAGTTAGCCAAAAAATTAATAATTTATTGGTTAAAAATAAGCTTTTAAAAAATTAATTTATTTGATATATTTTTATTTTTTATACTTTTTTTTAATAGCTGTTTAGCATAAGAAAATTTGATTTGAAGTTTTTTTTGGCACCTTTATAAATTTGCTTATAAGGCTATTTTCTTTATAAAAAAAAAAAAATAGAGGTTATTTGGAATTAGTGATTTTTCGTCAAAAACATCAACTTTAATCACTTATTATAAAAGCTAGAAAAACTAACAAATTTAAGAATGTACTAAATAAATTAATTTTTGGGGCCCTTTGTTTTAATCATCAACAATGATACATCCCCTAAAACTAGAGCTCTAGTTGAGCTCTAGTGAGGTGAAAAAAAAAAAAACAAACAAACAAACAAACAAACAAAACAAGGCCAACATATCACATCAAATAGGCCTCACATACACATTAAAGTTATTAGAACTCGCAAATTATAACTCCAAAACATTTTTGTTTAATCATTTTTCAGAGTTACAAAATGGCAGCTTTGTCAGCTTTCGGCTAAAGTCGGCTTTGTTGAACACCCACATCACTCCACTTCAATGAACACTTAATCCATAACTCAAGAATTCTTAAAATAATAATGTTATGATTACCATTTTTTCTTACCATAATTTGTTTATTACTTTATGGGTAAATATCATATTAGTTTAATGAGTATCACTACCCATGCTTATTACTAATATGAGCGGTGCTACATCCTCTAATTGAGATCTCTCAATTCCACCCCCAATAACATGGCTAAAAACCGTGTAAAGTGGTTTCACACTCTCTCGTCTATAGGGGTGAAATTGGAGGGCAAATTTTGGGGGTTGAACCATTTTTCTTACTAATATAGTGTTAACACATAAGAAAATAAATAAAATATGATAAGAAAATGGGGAAATTCTATTTCCACACACTAAATTTCCTTATTCCACACACTTAATGAATTTTTAAGAATCATAATTTTATCCTTTAACAAAATTACCATCTCACCCATCACCATTTCACCCATACATCTCATAGTTTCTCCATATACATCTCACCCATTACCATCTCACCAGCTACTTCATCTCACAAATTACCAGTGAACTCGGGTATTGAACCATGGAACTTGTTTCGAAACAGATTGAGAAGGGTCAAGTTCTTGAGCTGGGCAAATGATGCCGATATTTCGCCGGAAAACATGTCGTTTGACAGATCCATAGATTTCAAGCCACATATGAAACTTTTTTCTTGCATGGGATTATTCAATAGGTGATTCAGATGCTTTCACAACCATGGCTGTGGAAGAACCACAACAACTCTGACAATAACCATTTCAGTAAGTACAAAAAACTTTTTTCTTTTTTTTACTCGCAAATCATTGTATTTCTAGCAAACCAATCACTGGATCTAATATGTCTTTGCAGCCATTCTTCAACTAATAGATTCAACCAAATTCCATAAGATACCCACATCCCAAAAAAATTTCATCATAAAAACTTGATTATCAATTCCAACAAAGAGCAAGACAATACATGTTTCCTTGATAACTGTTTCATTGATGTTGCATGCAAAGAAATTCCATTTATTCCATTTGCCTCAAACATACACAATCAAATCAAATAATCTTCAACTCTAAAGTAAGTAGTAACTTGCTAAAGAAACCCAAAATCCAAAACTAAAGCCCATATGCAAAACCCAATTCCTAATTATCATACAATCAACAAATACATACATGCATACAAAAATACACAGTTGAACACACACACACACAAAGTTAAAAATACATATCTGAATCACTTGAAGAAACAGGGTGTCCAAGTTCTGAAGGGAGGGCTATTTTGGGAATTTGTGTGGGCTAATATGAGGGTGTGCACACATTTTTTATTAAATGGGTATATTTGGAATGTGGGGTGTGTGGATTGAGATAAATACCTAAGAATCAAATTACTAAGTGTGTGGAGTGAGAAACGATGTACACAGAAATAATGTGGTGTGTGAAAATAGAATTTCTCAAGAAAATGTGGTCATTGATGCTCTTAAATAGGGTAAATTACACTTTGCCCCTTTATATGTTTAGGGTAAATTACACTTTGCACCCCTACACTTTGCACCAAATCTCACTTTGACCCCTCCACATGAAATTATAACAATCAACCTCCTGTACTTCTGGTCAAATCTCACTTTAGTCCCTACACATGAAATCGTGACAGTCAACTCCCTGCACTTTTACTCAAATCCCACTTTGGTCCCTACGCAAGTGTCAATGTCCCTCTTCTGTTACTTTATTTTTAAATCTTTAACAAAATTCAGTTATGTGACAAAAATGTGACTACGAAATGAGAATAAGAGAGGAAAATCATCCATGTTTCCTACCAATACACCTTGTCTTACGCGATAAGCACATAAGAGTTATATAATACAATATATACATGTTCATATTGTAAAAATTGGGATGAAAATGCAAGAAAATAGAACTTTTGAAATAAAAAAAAATGCGACAAAGAAATCAAAGAGAAAGAAAGATGAATAAATAGAAGACTGTGTTATCGTGAAAAACAGAGTTTCGTGATTCTAATTTATGCAAAATCCTAGTTCCTCTTCTTAATTGTTCACAATCTGCATTTTGTTTTAGCCTAATACAGTTATATTTTGATGTAAATTTTGGGATAAAGTGTGTATTGGTGGAAAATGTAGATGATTTTCCTTTCTATCCTCATGTCGTAGTCACATTCTTATTACATGATTAAATTTTGTTAAAGATTTAAACAATTGAGTAACAGAACGGAGACATCGACACTTATATATGGACCAAAGTGAGATTTTACCAAAAGTGAAGGGGGTTGACTGCTACAATTTCATGTGTAGGGACCAAAGTGGGATTTGACCAGAAGTATAGGAGTTGATTGCCATGATTTCATGTGCATGGCCAAAGTGAGACTTGGTGCAAAGTGCAGGGGTGCAAACTGTAATTTACTTGTTTAGTTATTTTTTCATTTTGGCCCTTAAAATTTATTTTTTTCCCAATTTGACTCTTCCTGTTAAAGTTTTTTCTAATTTACTTTAAAAGCAAAATTATGTTCGAAATTAGTCAAAAAATGATATATTGATAGTCACGTAATATAAAAATATTTCATTATATATAATTCACCTCCAACACAAATTCAAATATTAATATAATAATATATTTTTATGTTATGTGGCAGTTAATATAACATTTTCTATCTAGTTTTGAACAGAAATTAGCTTTAGGAGTAAATTGAGAAAAATTTAAAATATGAAGGACCAAAGTGGAAAAACCCAAACTTCGAGGGCCAAACAGAGAAAATAACCAAACATAAAAGGACAAAGTGGAATTTATCCTAATATATATGTATGGTTTATGTTTATGTATACATATTCTTCTTTGTTTTTGTTTATTCTCTCTAGAATATATAAATTTTTAGACAATAATTTAATATAGAAATGATACATCCCTCTAATTTGGGAGCTCTAAAAAAGCACTAATGATGTGAAAAATCAAAAAATAAAAATAAAAATCAAAGGCCAAAACATTACATCACATGGGACCCATACACCAATTAGAGCTATTAGAACTCTTAATTTAGAGCTCCCAATCTTTTTCTAATTCAATATAAAATATAGGGTGTAGACACCCCATTTTTGACCGTCCTCAAGACTTGGACGTCACCATTGGAACACTTGGTGATTACCCCTGTTTGTGTTCGTTTGGAGTTCCCGGAGGTCTCGGCTCACGCGTCTTGCCTCAAGATCTCCGAACTTGACTGTTTAGTGTCTGGTTTTGCACCAAACACTTGTGTTTTGCCTTGGAGGGGCAGGGAATGCCTTGTGAGGCATCCCCACACACCGTTAAAACCAATAATTTTTAGACACTTGTCAATTTTCTAAAGTGTAGAGACGTAGACAAAATTAATAAAAATATAGACAGAAGAACTAAATTGAAACTGACTTAAAATATAGGAACTAAATTGTTCAAATTAAAATTATAGAAACTAAAGTAAAATTTGGATCAAATTAGAGAGATGAAAAGTGTAATTAATCCTTTATATATATATATATATATATGTATTTTATTTCTTATCTCAAATCTTATGCCTATTTTTGTTCCCAATTCATTGAAAAATCAAAAATTTATTTTATAACTTACTATACAAATTAACTATATAGAAATTAGACTTTACAAGAAAAAATGTCACATTTTATCATACTAGTGATAAACACAAAATATAATTATATAAACGTTTTTGTATCCACGTTTTAATTTTTGAAACAATTATATCAATTAATTAGATTTTTTTTTTGTGTTTTAAAAAGTCTAAATTAAAAAATTTATAAAGTTTAAATTTTTGAAAGTCTACCTTAGAATAAAAATTTAGAGTGGCCACTGCAAACAAATAGGAACTAAATAAGTAAAAATAAAGTGCAATGAATTACTCTTACCAATTATCATCTAGATCAAGAAGAAAATAAATCATCATTAGAATATGTAATAAAAATGAAAATAAGGGAAAAAATGGTTTTTTATTATGATATTGATCCAATCTAGAGAGAGCACTTCTACTTTCTCTTTCTCTCTCTTCATAGAAACTTTACTTCACTTTGACTAGGTTCTAAGTACCAAATTCTAACTTGAGGAATGTGCACTATTTTCCAATAACTCCCATCTTGTACTTCTCTATTTAACTTAGAAATCAATTTCTCAGACATATCCCCAAGCTCAAATGTTTGGAGGTGGGTTAGATGTTCGATGCCTGAAGGGACCTCCTCTATTAATTCACTCTTTCTGATCATTAGAGTTTCAAGGTGGGGGGATTTCTCCCTCCTCCACTCTCACCCATCTCAACCCTTTTAATCGATAAAGAAGTAAAAATTTAAGCCTCTGAAACTCTCTTGCCTTGAAACACAGTCCCTTCCCTTCGTATGCATGATCAAGTACAAGCTTAGCCAAATTGGGTAATTCTTGTAGGGATTGCAAAGGATCATCCCTTAACTTGCTCCACCCTAAAATTAAAGTCACAAGGCCATGAAGAGAAGGTATCTAGTGCGGAAGCTTCTCCAAACGTCCAGTCAAGTGTAACTGCTGAAGAAATTATGGAACTGGAGACAGAGATTAAAGATCAAGGATCCTATCATTTTCTGTTGAAATTACAGTTAATATGCGAAGATTCCTAAGCTTCTCAATGGAAGAGAACAGAGTCACCCCATCTTCTTGTCTTAAATTCCCAATGGATAACTGTGAGAATATAGAATATATTATTGTGTGTTTTGTACAAATTAGAGTCCTATTAGAGGCATGATTGTGTTAGAGTCCTGTTAGAGACATAATTGTATTTGTATTTTCATTTTTGGTTTAGGATTTAGGGCTATATAATCTAAGGTCTGATTGTAATCTTTGATACACTAGAATATACAGAAAAGCTTTCAGAAATCTTACATGGTATCAGAGCCATGTAGGACTCATTCTGATGGTTCTCTTGAGCGTTACAAAGCTCGTCTGGTGGCCAAAGGTTTCTCTCAAGAGTATGGTATTGATTATGAGGAGACATTTGCTCCTGTTGCCAAAATGACTAATGTCCGTACTTTGATCTCTGTTGCTGCTGTTTGTTCTTAGCCTATTTATCAGATAGATGTTAAGAATGCTTTTCTTAATGGCCATCTCACTGAGGAGGTTTACATTCGTCCTCTCCCTAGCCTTCACCATCCCTCTGGTCAGGTTTTTCGTCTTCGGCGTGCTCTGTATGGTCTAAAGCAGTCTCTTCGTGCTTGGTATGATCGATTTCAGACTGTTGTTACCGAGCTCGGGTTTCATCCTTCTGCTTCCGACTCTACTTTATTTCTGTGACATACCTCGGCTGGTTTTGTTGCTCTCTTACTCTATGTGGATGATATGATCATCACTGGCTCGGACTCTTCTGCTATCTCTAAGGTCAAGCAGCATCTCTTCAGCACCTTCGAAATGAAGGATCTGGGTCCATCACGGTATTTTCTTAGTATTGAGGTTGCTTCTTCTCCTAAAGGCTATTTTCTGTCTCAGGCCAAGTATGCTAATGAAGTCATTCATCGTGCTGGTCTTATTGATACTAAGGTTTCTGATACACTTATTGAGCTTAATGTGAAGCTTAACTCTATTGATGGTGTCCCTTTGGATGATCCCACTTTATATCGCGAGCTTGTGGGTTGTTTAGTTTATTTGACTGTCACTCGCCATGATCTTGCTTATGCTATTCATGTGGTTAGTCAGTTCGTTTCTGCTCCTCGCTCTACCCATTGGGCTGCTTTGGTTCGCGTTCTTCGCTATCTCAGGGGTACTATCTTTCAGGGCTTATTGTTGTCCTCTACTTCCTCTTTGGACTTGGTGGCCTATGCAGACTCTGATTGGGCTGGTGATGTTATTGATCGCAAGTCTACGTCTGGTTTCTATATGTTTCTTGGTGATTCCTTGATCTCTTGGAAAAGCAAGAAACAATTCGTCGTTGCTCGCTCTACTGCCGAAGCTGAGTATCGTGCTATGGCTCATGCACTGCTGAGGTGTTTGGCTTCGTTTTCTCTTGTCTGATTTGGGTGTCTCTCAGTCTTCTCCGACATCTCTCTATTGTGACAACCGCAGTGCTGTTCAAATTGCCCACAATACTGTCTTTCATAAGCGAACGAAACATATTGAGATTGATTGTCACTTTGTTCGCCAGCATCTGCAGTCTGCCTCTATCTCGCTTCCTTTCATCCCTTCGGCTTTGCAACTTGTGGACTTCTTCACCAAGACTCACACTACTGCTCGGTTTCAGTTTCTTCTTAGCAAACTCTCAGTGTTTTTCTACTAAAACACCTTGAGTTTGAGCGGCGGTGTGAGAATATAGAATATATTATTGTGTTGTTTGTAAAATTGCCTCGAATAGTAGCGGTAGAATAGCCGTGGGGCGGCATAGAGGATCTTTGTGAAAGTCATTCTCAATCATCGAGTGCCACCCAATAGAAGCCACATTTAATTTTCAGCTATACACAATCAAAAATGAAGGAAAACCCTATCAATGTTCTCCACACTGCCAGAAATCCGTATATGCTATCCATACCTAACCAAAAAGCTGAACACCCCTATATACATAGTCTCCAACTCAAAACCGTTATTATGTTCGGAAGCCTTAGAGCAGATTATATATTAGCAAATCCCCGGTATACATTATCCACTATTGAAAATTTCCTATATTTCGACTCAACCTAATTCCAAAAATGTACGGAAACCCCTATTTACATATCTCCACTCAAATCCTAATTCATTTCAACCGTAATCCAAGAAATTACTAACCCTATTTACATACTCCACTTCATAAATCCGTTACATTTTCAGTTTCAACCTAATCCAAAATTGAACTAAACCCTTTTACATATCTGCCACTTCAAAATCCTTATAGTTGTTCGTTTGTCGAACCTTATTTCAGAATTCTAAACCCGTTAATTAACATACTCAACTGTTTGTTCACATAATCCGATATTCAGTTTTATAACCGTTTAATCCAAAAAGTACAAAAACCCCGCGAACCTGTATTTACATACGCACTTTTCAATAATCTGCTGTGTATGGTTGGGTTACATGGTGGAGTCCGTGTTATGTCAACCGTAATCCGCTCAAGAAATTTTACGTAACCCCTATTTACATATCTTCACTGGGTCAAGAATCCTTATACTTCGATGTTTTAACCGATCCAAGAATGTCCCGAGCTACGAAATACCATCTATGTTACAGACTGCGCCCTGGTTTCAAAATCCTATAGTATTCATCAACCTAATTCCAAGAGAATACTAAAACCCGTATTTACATTAATCTGTCCACTTTCAAATGATCGTATATTTCAGAGCTGTTCTGTAAGCCTCAAATCCAAAAATACAAACTCCATTACAGTATCTGCCACTTCAGAGAAATCCTAAGTTCAAATAATTCATCGACAATACGCAAAAGTGACAAACCGGTATTACATATCTCACCACGTGTAGATAATCCGTATATTTCCATCCGAACTAGTCCAAAAATACTGAAACCCTTATTTACATATCTGTCGATAAGCTCTAAATCCTATACGACAGTTTATCAACCGAGTGTCGCAAGGAATGTACAAAAGGCCCCGTATTTACAATCTAGCCACTTCAGGAAATCCGTCCAGGTCGACAACCGTAATCCAGTACGGAATAGAGTTGTACCGTGTTGGTC
>NW_021025157.1:2762273-2802141 GCF_004153795.1 Camellia sinensis
CCGTCATGCATGGAAATGCGTGATTGGCGGTCTGAGAATCGAGACACATGTCCTTTTGAGTTACAAACATGATAGGGGACATGATTGGTGCATACAGTATGTGCTTTCTTTTGCCATGCAAGTTCTGTCCTCTGCTGCTGTGAGTTGCAGGTTCTGCAGGCACCCTTTGCCGACCGGCAGTGTACATTGCCGACTGGTAGTAATTCACCAGCCGATGGATTAATTTTGTGCCGGTGACCACAATTCACTGCCGGTGGTAATTCTACTCAGCCGGTGGTGATTCCCAGTATCCAGAGAGACATCCCTGAGGTTTTGGTAGCCTCTAGAGGAACAGAGCAGGGAAAACAGAGGCAGACTATGCATGGTCGTGCACTTCCGAGCGGGACCAGAGCGTGCGTTGCATCTGGCTCTCCTCCCGAGGCGGTTTACTGCTTTTCCTAGCTTAATTAGTTTGTTAGCTGATTAGGAAATTTGTAATATTTAATTAGCTTGCGTAGTTAATTAATTTGTATTATTTATTTGGTCCCTCCGGGCGAGGGCAAATCTGAAATAAGTGTGTGTGAGTGGTGTGTGTGTCTTCCAATCCCCACTTCTTTCTTCCCTTTTATTTACCTGCTTTGATGGTTAGTATTAGGGCATGTTTAAATTAGCATACCTTATGCTATGCATGCGTGCATTCATCCATTTGTTTTACATGCACCGGGCTCGGTACATCACGCTAACTGCATTTGTACTTCAATTCCAAATTGAATGCGCGCATCAATTGACTGCATTTCACATGCCACGCTTAGGTTAGCCGAGCCTACTCTAATTGCATTTTGCATGCGTTGCATTAGCCACTCTAACATGAACTAGGATCATGCATGTTTGCTAACTAGTTTATTGTTTTGGCACGGAGTACTATGTAAGTATTTTCTTGCTTTAGCATACTGCATGCGTGCGAGTGTTGCCATGACAGTATGCCTGCCATGCAGCTAAATGCTTACGTGATATAATTGTTTGGATGCCTGTGGGTGAAGGTTGGATGGCCTGAGTTGGAAAAACTCGTTGAAATCCGTATTTTAGCCTACTTGCGAGTAGCAAATTCCAAAATGTTTTTCAAGATAAACGGATATGCAATGCTTGTTTCCAAATTAGGCAATCTAGTCTATACTTGTTTGCTGTGCGCATAACATAGTAATTCTAGGCTAACAAATGGAATAAGAACACATGATGTATTCAAAAACGGATATCACGGTTAGTAGAGGCCGATCTTCGGATCGGGCGAGAGGGGGTGCTCATAGCTGACCTTCCCCAATCGTACCCTAGCTCCCGAGCTGAGACAACTCCGGTGATGACGGACATGTGGCCATCGGCACCGAGTCAGGGTTTCCTAAATTCCCCCATAAAAAAATATTTAGGTGGCGACTCTGTATCTGGCAAAGCAGTCCATGTTTGGCACTTCTTTCCTAAAATCTATTTTCTCAAAACGATTTGCCAGATTTGGACTCTTTGGTTCAAAATTAAGAACCGTGACACAAATCGAGTCCGAACTGTAGTAGCGGGGTCCCTCGCGGACGCGTCTACAAGGGTTAATTACACTTTTTACACATGTAGTTTGACTTAAATTTCACTTTAGTACCTATAATTTTAATTTGCACAATTTGGTCTATACACTTTAAGTCTAGTTTTTTTTTGTCTAATTTGGAGGTTAAAATTAATAATTTTGGGACATTTGTCAATTTTTAATGTTTTGCTCTGGTTCTTCCATCTAAATTGGAGGTTAAAATAACAATTTCGAGACATTTATAAATTTTTTAAAGTGTACACGTAGACGGAATAAATTAAAAAATTTAGGCACTTGTTAATTTCTAAGGTTTCAATTTGGATTTTTCATCAAAATTGAAGGTTAAAACCAATAATTTTTAGACACTTGTCAATTTTCTAAAGTGTAGAGACGTAGACAAAATTAACAAAAATATAGACAGAAGAACTAAATTGAAACTGACTTAAAATATAGGAACTAAATTGTTCAAATTAAAATTATAGAAACTAAAGTAAAATTTGGATCAAATTAGAGAGATGAAAAGTGTAATTAATCCTTTATATATATATATATGTATTTTATTTCTTATCTCAAATCTTATGCCTATTTTTGTTCCCAATTCATTGAAAAATCAAAATTTTATTTTATAACTTACTATACAAATTAACTATATAGAAATTAGACTTTACAAGAAAAAATGTCACATTTTATCATACTAGTGATAAACACAAAATATAATTATATAAACGTTTTTGTATCCACGTTTTAATTTTTGAAACAATTATATCAATTAATTAGATTTTTTTTTTGTGTTTTAAAAAGTCTAAATTAAAAAATTTATAAAGTTTAAATTTTTGAAAGTCTACCTTAGAATAAAAATTTAGAGTGGCCACTGCAAACAAATAGGAACTAAATAAGTAAAAATAAAGTGCAATGAATTACTCTTACCAATTATCATCTAGATCAAGAAGAAAATAAATCATCATTAGAATATGTAATAAAAATGAAAATAAGGGAAAAAATGGTTTTTTATTATGATATTGATCCAATCTAGAGAGAGCACTTCTACTTTCTCTTTCTCTCTCTTCATAGAAACTTTACTTCACTTTGACTAGGTTCTAAGTACCAAATTCTAACTTGAGGAATGTGCACTATTTTCCAATAACTCCCATCTTGTACTTCTCTATTTAACTTAGAAATCAATTTCTCAGACATATCACCAAGCTCAAATGTTTGGAGGTGGGTTAGATGTTCGATGCCTGAAGGGACCTCCTCTATCAATTCACTCTTTCTGATCATTAGAGTTTCAAGGTGGGGGGATTTCTCCCTCCTCCACTCTCACCCATCTCAACCCTTTTAATCGATAAAGAAGTAAAAATTTAAGCCTCTGAAACTCTCCTGCCTTGAAACACAGTCCCTCCCCTTCGTATGCATGATCAAGTACAAGCTTAGCCAAATTGGGTAATTCTTGTAGGGATTGCAAAGGATCATCCCTTAACTTGCTCCACCCTAAAATTAAAGTCACAAGGCCATGAAGAGAAGGTATCTAGTGCGGAAGCTTCTCCAAACGTCCAGTCAAGTATAACTGCTGAATAAATTATGGAACTGGAGACAGAGATTAAAGATCAAGGATCCTATCCTTTTCTATTGAAATTACAATTAATATGCGAAGATTCCTAAGCTTCTAAATGGAAGAGCACAGAGTCACCCCATCTTCTTGTCTTAAATTCCCAATGGATAACTGTGAAAATATAGAATATATTATTGTGTGTTTTGTACAAATTAGAGTCCTATTAGAGGCATGATTGTGTTAGAGTCCTCTTAGAGACATAATTGTATTTGTATTTTCATTTTTGGTTTAGGATTTAGGGCTATATAATCTAAGGTCTGATTGTAATCTTTGATACAATAGAATATACAGAAAAGCTTTCAGAAATCTTACATGGTATCAGAGCCGTGTAGGACTCATTCTGATGGTTCTCTTGAGCGTTACAAAGTTCGTCTGGTTGCCAAAGGTTTCTCTCAAGAGTATGGTATTGATTATGAGGAGACATTTGCTCCTGTTGCCAAAATGACTACTGTCCGTACTTTGATCTCTGTTGCTGCTGTTTGTTCTTGGCCTATTTATCAGATAGATGTTAAGAATGCTTTTCTTAATGGCCATCTCACTGAGGAGGTTTACATGCGTCCTCCCGCTGGCCTTCACCATCCCTCTGGTCAGGTTTGTCGTCTTCGGCATGCTCTGTATGGTCTAAAGCAGTCTCTTCGTGCTTGGTATGATCGATTTCAGACTGCTGTTACCGAGCTCGGGTTTCATCCTTCTGCTTCCGACTCTACTTTATTTCTGTGACATACCTCGACTGGTTTTGTTGCTCTCTTACTCTATGTGGATGATATGATCATCACTGGCTCGGACTCTTCTGCTATCTCTAAGGTCAAGCAGCATCTCTTCAGCACCTTCAAAATGAAGGATCTGGGTCCATCACGATATTTTCTTAGTATTGAGGTTGCTTCTTCTCCTAAAGGCTATTTTTTTGTCTCAGGCCAAGTATGCTAATGAAGTCATTCATCGTGCTGGTCTTACTGATACTAAGGTTTCTGATACACTTATTGAGCTTAATGTGAAGCTTAACTCTATTGATGGTGTCCCTCTGGATGATCCCACTTTATATCACGAGCTTGTGGGTTGTTTAGTTTATTTGACTGTCACTCGCCCTGATCTTGCTTATGTTGTTCATGTGGTTAGTCAATTCGTTTCTGCTCCTCGCTCTACCCATTGGGTTGCTTTGGTTCGCGTTCTTCTCTATCTCAGGGGTACCATCTTTCAGGGCTTATTGTTGTCCTCTACTTCCTCTTTGGACTTGGTGGCTTATGCTGACTTTGATTGGGCCAGTGATGTTACTGATCGTAAGTCTACGTCTGGTTTCTGTATGTTTCTTGGAGATTCCTTGATCTCTTGGAAAAGTAAGAAATAATTCGTCGTTGCTCGCTCTACTGCCGAAGCTGAGTATCGTGCTATGGCTCATGCCACTGCTGAGGTTGTTTGGCTTCGTTGTCTCTTGTCTGATTTGGGTGTCTCTCAGTCTTCTCCGACATCTCTCTATTGTGACAACCGCAGTGCTGTTCAAATTGCCCACAATACTGTCTTTCATAAGCGAACGAAACATATTGAGATTGATTGTCACTTTGTTCGCCAGCATCTGCAGTCTGCCTCTATCTCGCTTCCTTTCATCCCTTCGGCTTTGCAACTTGTGGACTTCTTCACCAAGACTCACACTACTGCTCGGTTTCAGTTTCTTCTTAGCAAACTCTCAGTGTTTTCTACTAAAACACCTTGAGTTTGAGCGGGGGTGTGAGAATATAGAATATATTATTGTGTGTTTTGTACAAATTAGAGTCCTATTAGAGGCATGATTGTGTTAGAGTCCTGCTAGAGACATAATTGTATTTGTATTTTCCTTTTTGGTTTAGGATTTAGGGCTATATAATCTAAGGTCTGATTGTAATCTTTGATACAATGGAATATATAGAAAAGCTTTCAGAAATCTTACATCCCTTAGTTTGGTTAGCGTTCCCAGCTCTTTCACTATACTGATCCCACTTTCACTTCTTTGGTCTGCCTTTATCTTCCACAGCACTTGTAGATATTGCAACCTTTTTATTTGAGATGGAGCTTTGAAGCCACTAAAATCTCCAAATTTCAAATAAATGGTTCTTGATTTCAAATGATATGATATGAGATTGCGCAATCTCTGAAGGTGTAAGATTTCATCAGGCAGCTCAGTCACATAAGTTCCTCCTAGATCTATGGTCTCTAACTTCTCAAGCTTCCCAATCAACTATGGGACCATCTTTACTTTTGTATTCCTCAAGCCAAGGTACCTAAGATGATCAGTTTAAAAACTTCATCTAGTAAGTCTCTAATGGAGTACCTTCCAAATCTAACACATTTAGCAGCCTCGAACCACGTCTAAACAACTCATGCAAGGATGCAATAGGCAATGAATCCATCGGCTCCCACACAAACAGAGAATGGAGTCGAGAAAAATGCTCGCTATATTCCACATTATCCGAGGTGCTTCGGATCAAAAGGCGGCGGACTTTGTCCGACCTCCTTGAGCCCTGTCTGCAAGTTGTTGTTACAATGTTTTGCTCTCTCTCCCTTGAAACAATAATTTCACGCATCAGGTCATGAATGCAGAAATGAGAAGGCCTTTCATCTAGATATCTCTGTGCCACTTGAATCAAGCTCTTATTGAATAGCTTATCGAGGTAGCCTTTTGCAACTTCTCCTATTGTCTTTCCCTCAATAGCATTCACAAATCCTTCTGCTGTCCAAAGTTGAATTATTCCTCCGCACCATATCTGTTGATCCTCTGGGAAAATGCTCAAGTACAAGAAACAAATCTTTAGATAATAAGGCAGATCATTGTAACTGAAAGAAAGTGCTTTTTTCCTACTCTTTAGTTTGTCATTGCCCTCTAATTCAGCACCAAGGCTGCGATAAAGCATTTCCCATTCGTCTATTCTGCTTATGTCCTTTGTAGCCAATACACCATTTATCGCTACAATTGCAAGCGACAATCCCTCGCATCTTTTTAAGATTTGAAGAGAATTTGTTTCAAGTTTGGAGGGCATAAGTTCCCCTAAAAAGTCTTGTTGCAAAACAGCATCCACGACTCCTCTGGAGACAATGGCGTCAAGGTATAAACATTACCGTCAGTGTCATTACAATAGGTAGAAGCTATATCGGCGAAACGAGTTGTGAGAATGACACAACTACCACAATTTTTGTCAGGCAGCATGTGTTTGATAGCCTCTCAATCTTTAACATTCCAAACATCATCGAAAACAATCACATACCTATTTTGTTGCAAAAATTATTAACTAGATATTTCAACCTGTCAATGCTCATAGTTTCAACTCCAACAGGGACTGGTTGAATGATTTCTTTAAAGAGTTGTTGAATCATCTCCTTCAGGAGATCCTCAGCCCTGAATGACTCGGAAACAGTGAGCCAAGCATGGAAGTTAAAATGTTTCTTCACCGTTGCATCATCGTAGACTTTTTTAACCAGGGTAGTTTTGCTTAAGACCCCCATTCCCACCACAGAAACCACTTTCAACCCAGAACCTCCCTCGACTAGCCGCTCTATCAGTTGTCTTTTGGGCTTTTTGATGCCAACTAGCTTTGCTTCTTCGAGTAGAAGTGCTATAGCGACCCCGGTCTTTTCCCATTTGATTATTGTATCCGGACTTGGGTTCCGTTTATTCTGTCATTGTATATTTGTGGTTGTCGTCCTTTATTTTCTCATTTGGAGTTATAGGATGTGTTGGGCAGGTTTGTTTCAGGTTGGTTGGGTTCGTAAACCAAGTGTTGCTGTCCAGTTTTTGGGTTGGTCGCTCGAGCCAGGTCAGGTCCAGGTGATAAGCTACCTCCAAGGACTTAGCTTGGAAGGATTTGGATTTTGAAGACTATCTTTAGTTATTTGTTTTTATTTGATAAACATTCAAGCCTAGGGCTTTATTTGTATTTGGGTTAGAACTCATATTTTTGTGTCCAAGTGTTGGCTTGGAAAGATGTAAGCCCATAGGGCATTTAAATTGATATTACATGTAATGTTTTCTTTTTTGTAATACTCTGACGAATGAGATAATGAATTGCTTTCTTTTAATATTGCATGTCAATGATATATATAGTATAGGTTTATTTTGAGGGCGTTACAAGTGCATCACCACGATAATCATACCATGAATTGTTAACAACATTGGACATTGAGCCTTGCTCTTGTATACCATATTTATCATGGTATCATTTATGTCCCTCGGAAATATTGATGACCTTGGACTTGATTCTTTGTATTTTAGAAGCAATTTGGTGGTGAGCTTTTAAAGTCTCGGCAAAGTAGAAAGACTTACGAAGGAAACCACCGAATCCATCGCCGTGATGTTGTGCAAGGTGAAGCTTGAATTTGTCAAGAACATCGTTAGTGTCATAAGCAACATCTCGGACTTGTTTGACCCAAACTTTCAGTTCGGGGTCCCTTTCTTCCGTAGCATCAGCAACTCTGAGGAAAGCCGACATGTACTCGAATTCATCTCTGATGTCTTCCATTGCTTCCCGAACTCCACTCAACAAATTCACCTCTCCCTGAAAGAAGGGTGCAAAGTTGGTTAGAAGATGGAACACTGCAGTTTCAGCCATTTTCTTGTTTTGAGTGTTTGTTTGCAGTAGTAGGCTTTGTGTTTGAAGGGATAATTAAGAGGAAATGGTGAGTTGAACTGCGTTTTAAAACTGGGAATTTGTAATGCTCCAATTCAACCGAGGTTTCAGTAAGATGTGGCAATGCAAGACTTAACCTGGTTTTTATTTATTTATTTATTTATTATTTTTTATATTTGAAAACAATCATTAGGCAAATTAATTTTTCTTACTTCTTTGATGGCAACTGTGGGACTCTTTCCTAGTTGCGACCATTCTACAATGGTCCCAATCTTTGTTGTTTGTCCTTAACACTCTTTTTTTTCGTAGAAGTAATTGCAAGATAAGATATGTCTAGAAGTTTGAATTATTTACGCTGTGTTTGGTTAGGAGATTTGGAAAGAAAAAGGAAAAAAAATGTGTGAAATTAGGTAAAATGTAAGTATATTTTATTCATATTTTACCTACCTTTTCCTTTTCCTTTTTCATTTTCAAATCTCTTCTCAAATCTTCCAACCAAACACAGCGTTATGGTCCCAAGTCTTAATTGTTTGCATGTAAAACTGTCATTTTTCGTGAAAGTCATTGCAAGTATGCATATAAGTTTGAGTTATTGATGGTCCTAGGGCTTTATTGGTTGCGCGTAGCACTGTTGTTCGTGGAAGTCATTGCTAGACAGGGGCGAAGCCAAAGAAGGTCCAGGGGGTCACGTGCCCCCCTCAATTTTGAATTTTTTTTTTGTTTTTTTGTATTGTGATTATATACAAAATGTATTCTTTTTTTTCTTAACATCTTCTTTGGTTAAGGATTTATTGTATTGTTCACAATTAGTAGTTATTTGATACTTGGGAGCACTATATGGTATTGTTTATGTAGTAGTCTAAACCAATAATGTAACGGGAAATCTGATGGATTGAATATAATTAATTTATTATTTTCAGGTAGTTGACAAACTACTTAGTGTGATTTGTGGTTTCTCATGCTTTGAGCATCACATAGACAACGCCATATGGTACTCTAACACTAGGTAATAATTTCCATTCAAAACACATCATTTGTAAGTAATATCATCTCTTTAATATTTTCTGTCAAATAAAAATTAAATAGATTTTATAATAATTTGTGTTCTAAATGATGTGTTTTTATTTTCTAAAATTACGAATTTTGATCCATAATTTTTTATGCTAAAATTACAAACTTACATCACCATCTGTAACGCCCTCAAAATAATATATAATACCCATCATTCAGACATGCAGTAATATAAGAAAATCAACGCCTTTCCATTTATTAGAGTAGTTCTTACAACAGTATTACATGTTAACAACAAAAGCAAATGCCCTACGGGCTTACAGCTTTCCAAGTCAACACTTGGTTACACAAAAGAAGAGTACTAACTCTATACAAAATAAGCCCTTGGCTTGATATACATGTAATACAAACAAAATAATCAAAAAGAGCCTTCAACTCCCACAACCATCCAAGCTATGTCCTTGGAGGTGGCATGCTACGTATACCTGAAAATAATGTCCCATACAGGGTGAGCCAACGCCCAGTAGAGATATGCTAAACACAATATGAGTAGTAACTAAGACATTAGCAATTGATAAATGTTTAACTCCCATAAATCAATCCATAAACCATTTCCATTACATGACCACTATGTTTATGTTTAATTTCATTTTCCATTTCTTATCCAATTTCCAAATTCATACCCGTGGCTCAGAACCTGGCCACACACTCTAAACGAAATAATAATTTATATTAAACATTTCCCATTTCGCAATAGATAAGCATACAAGTTATATCAACACCTCAACAGATAAGCATATGAGCTATATCAGCAGTTCCATAAATAAGCATATGAGCTATATCAACACTTCCATAGATAAGCATATGAGCTATATCAACACTTCAACGGATAAGCATATGAGTTGTATCACCAGAGTCCATCCCCTACCTTCTCCCAAACATTAACCAGTTTAGAGGTCCATCCCCTATCTTCCCCTAAATTCAACTCAATTCCATATTTTCTCAACACTTGTCATTAATTACACTAGTGACCCAAAAATATCCAAACATGGCATTTTCTCCTTGATTCCCAATATTGACTCCAAGGGTCCATATATTACCAACACCCTCTTTTCAAAATTAAACATTTGAAACCCTAGTTTCCAAAACCCAAAACCCAAAACCATTTAAACAAAAACTCAATATCTAGGTCAAAACCCAGAAAAGTGAGTAGGAATCCCTACCTCAAATTCGGAGCCCAAGGGAAGGAGATGAAGAAAACCAAAATGCTCCAAACTCCAAGATCCACGGATCAAAACGAAGCCCTTGACGATCAACACAACTTTTACAAAGGCCAAAGGAAAGGGAAGTACTCTAACTAGATCAAACCCTAGAGAGAAGGGAGTTTCTAGAGAGAGAGGCTCTCAAAATCGGTTTTGGGAAAGTAAGAGAGAGAGAGTGAATGTAAAATGTGATTCAAAAATGCCTAACTGCCTCCTGATATACGACATTCCCGTTCGAGCGGAGAACAGGACGCTCGAGCGTAAAGTACAAAAATCTGGACACGCTCGAGCTCAATATGGCCAGCTCGAGCGCCAAGACACAAGAATAAAGTACATCCGCTCAAGCGCGAAAACCAGTTCACTCGAGCGTAGATTTCTCCCTCCCAGAACTTACACCAAAAATGTATTACTCGCTTGAGCCCCAACAAGCCCGCTCGAGCGCGACCCGCTCGAGCGCAGGAAATCTGCTCAAGCGTAGAAATCACACCTGCAGAAGTTTTGCAGAGCACCAAAAAATACTGGGAGTGTGCAATCTCCGCTCGAGCGCTAGATGACCCGCTCAAGCGGAACGACCAAAAACCTGGCAACAAGATTTTAGACCAAGGCTTAACCCACTTGCTCGAAACATGCCCAACACATCCTAAAACTCAAACAAATGGAATCAAAGAATGACAATAAGATAGATACAACTACTAACTCCGCGGAACCAAAGTCCAGAATATAACAGATATCGAAAGGGAAAACCGGGATCGTTATAACACCATCTCACACCGAGCTACTACACCCTATTATAGAATTTTGATTTGTTCCTATTAATAATGATTTTTAATTTCTTATGCTTAAGTTTAATTCATAAATTATTATTGTCTTAATGTTGATCATGATTTTTTTTAATAAAAAATTGTAATTAATAAGTGTTACATCATTGCCAAATTCTGAGTGAATACGAGTGAATATGAAATTGACAAATTTAGCTCATAGGTGTTACATCATTGCCATTTTCCGGGTGAATACGACATTGACTTTGAAAGAGGTTTCGGCAACACGGTAGTTGAACGAATTCAAATTGAATTCGTCTTTGGTTTCTTCATCAACAATGAGTTCACAGGTACCCAAATCTTCAAGATCAGTCTTCATCAACAATGAACCCTCATTTCCAAATTCAATCTTCACAACCCCCTCTCCCCCCCACCCCCATTTCTCATTCTGTATCAACAAACAAATTAAACAACAATGAGTTCACAAGCACCCAAATCTTCAAGAACTATTTCTTTGTTTTATTTGTTATTCTATGGTTTTATTGAATTTTTAGAAGCTCTCTTTCTCATCATCCCTCGTGAACACACATATGAATTCGTGCTCGAATTAGCATCGAGCTCAAAAGATTAGTAGTTTCAAAAATGATAACTCATTTCAGTTTTCCCAGATTCAACAGTGTTAAGCTGAGAGAGAGAGAGAGAAAGAGAGATTACAAAGAATTTAGTTTCTTTCATTTTTTGAGGGGCCAAACAAAGACAAAACAAAACTTTGTATTCCATGTTCTTTGGCTTGTGTTTTCACTTGCTAGTCGACCGTCCGGTCATCCCCCAGACGACCTACGTTTTGTTAATAGCCAAAAATTCACCGTTGGAGAGTTCAATATCAGATTGAGGAATTCCTCAAATTTTTACTCAAATTTAATAAATAAATAAAAAAACTCAACTGAAACAATTGTTTGCGATAGGAATAAACATACTTTAAGGCTATATTTGGGAACAAACTAACGCTTTGTTTGGGTTTAATTTTTAATTAAAAATATTATAAATTATCATATCATTTTTTTTCTACACTTTTTTCCTAAAAATTTTAAAAATACTGAAAGAATCAATTCACAAGCACCCCAAATTAATTAAAAAAATATTAAAATGTCAATATAATAAATTCTTTAAAAATCATTTTTCAAACCAACCCAGACTCCAAAATGATGTCGTTATTTTAACTACTTTGTCCTCTCTTTCTAAGATTTCTCTCGCCGTTGGGCCCCTTCCATTCGCCACCACGTACCACCATACCCCTTTCTCTCTCTGGTATCATCTCCACCGTAGCACTACCACCTGTAACCCTCACTCGTCTACTAAACTCAGCACCATTACGAAAGCAAATTCTTGTTCTTTTGGTAAGGTCTTCAATTCCAATCTCTTCTTTCCCTTTGGGACTCATTTTGCTACCCTAACCATCCACAGGCCACATAGAGGCACAATAAATTTGACCCGTGAGTCCACTCTTGTCTCCTGCTATTGTTACTCCTCTTGTCTCCTGCTGTTGTGTTCTTTTTCATGTTCTTGCATCAATACCTCTTGGATTTCTTTAATTTCTTGGAATTTTGGGGTTGATTATGAACCTATTCTTGTATTCTATGTTATACAGACTCTTTAAAATAAATCAAATACCTGTGTTGGACAACCGACAGTCGGATATTGTTGTATAATTGTTATAATGTCTTTTTGATACTGTAAATTACATCTAATACCATTTTATTTTACATACTTAACTAAAAATATAAAAATATAACATTTTTTTTTCTAAGTCCGCATATCCTTAAGTTTATGGTTTGATATGTCTAACCTCTAAATATATACCCGCATACACCCGTACATTTGACTTGACCATAGGGGTTAATTGTAGTGTTTTGTGTCACAAGGATGTAAGGGGTAAAAGAAGGGAGCTTATAACAAGTCACACATTGAAAGATTGGAAAGATATAGGTAGAAGTTTAACTACAAAAGTTTGAATTTAGTCACAATTTCGCAAATGCCCTCAATTAGAATACTTAGAGGTTTTGACTAGTCATAATTGTAAATGATAACATATTTTTTCATTTTTCCTGAGACTCAAATGCGCAAAAGATTACTTATTTGTGCACAAAAAAAAAAGATTAAAAAACAAATGAATACAAGGAATCGGAATATGAAGACTTCAAAAGATTACTTTTTCTACCTCCCTCTACATATTAGTTCCTCACCAGCACCCATCTTTTGTGTTCCCAATCCAAACTTGTTTAAGGCTATATTTGTGAAAAGTGTAACGTCCTCAAAATAATAACATTAAACCCATCAAGTAAGACATGCATTGACATATTAAAATAACCACATTCTTTTATACATCAGAGTTTCATACAAAAGTGTTACATGTTAACAACAAAAGCAAAATGCCTTACAGGCTTACAGTATGAAGCCTTCAAAAGATTACTTTTTCTACCTCCCTCTACATATTAGTTCCTCTCCAGCACCCATCTTTTGTGTTCCCAATCCAAACTTGTTTAAGGCTATATTTGTGAAAAGGCTAGAGACTTGTTTGGAGATTTTGATTTTTAGTTAAAAAAAAATCATTATAAATTATCACATCATTCTTTTTCTTTTTTGCATTTTCTTTATAATTTTTTTTTTTAAAATCACACACACAAAAAAAAAAAGGTGAACTCACAAACACCACAATTTGTCACCATGGTCTCAATCTGTTACTACTTTCGCCACTACGCACCACAACACCCCTTTCTCTCATATCTACTGCACCACCACACCCCTTTTCGGTCTAAATTGGAAGTTAAAATTAATAACTTTGGGACATGTGTCAATTTTTAAAGGTTTTGCTTTGGTTTTTCTATCTAAATTGGAGGTTGAAATAACAATTTTGAAACACTTGTCAAATTTTTCATGTGTATACGGAGACAAAGTAAATTAAAAAATTTGTTAATTTTCTAAGGTTTCAATTTGGATTTTTCGTCTAAATTGAAGATTAAAACTAACAATTTTTAGACACTTGTCAATTTTCTAAGGTGTACACATAGATAAAATTAATAAAAATATACACAGAAGAACCAAATTGAAACTAACTTAAAGTATAGGAACTAAATTGTTCAAATTAAAATTATAAAGACTAAAGTTAAATTTCGATCAAACTGGAGAGACGAAAAGCGTAGCTAATCCTTTTTTAATATATGTATTTTATTTCTTATCTCAAATCTTATGCCTATTTTTGTTCCCAATTCATTGAACAATCAAAATTTTATTTTATAACTTACTGTACAAATTAACTATAAAGAAATTAGACTTTACAAGAAAAAATGTCACATTTTATCATACTAGTGCTAAACACAAAATATAATTATATAAAAGTTTTTGTATCCACATTTTAATTTTTGAAGCAATTATATATCAATTAATTAGATTTTTGTTGTATTTTAAAAAGTCTAAATTGGAAAATTTATAATGTTTAAATTTTTTAATGTCTACTTTAGAATAAAAATTTAGAGTGGTCACTGCAAACAAATAGGAGCCAAATAAGTAAAAATAAAGTGCAATCAATTACTCTTACCAATTATCATCCACATCAAGAAGAAAATAAATCATCAAACAAATAGGAACCAAATAAGTAAAAATAAAGTGCAATCAATTACTGTTACCAATTATCATCTACATCAACAAGAAAATAAATCATCATTAGAATATGTAATAAAAATGATAAAAAAAAAGGGGGGGCAAAAAATGGTTTTTTTTTATAATTATGATACTCATCTAGTCTAGAGAAAACTCTTCCCCTTCTTCTTTCTCTTTCTTCATAGAAACTTTACTTTACTTTGACTAGGTTCTAAGTATCAAATACTAACTTGAGGGATGTGCGCTATTTTCCAATAATCCCCATCTTGTACTTCTCGATCTAACTTTGAAATCAATTTCTTAGACATATCACCAAGCTCAAATGTTTGGAAGTTGGTTAGATGTTCGATGCCTGAGGGAACCTCCTCCATTAATTCACTATTTTTGATACCTAGAGTTTCAAGGTAGGGCATTGCTCCCTTTTCCACTCTCACCCATCTCAATACCTTTAATTTAGAAAGACGCAAATCTTTAAGCCTCTGAAACCCTGCTGCCTTGAAACACAATCCCTCCCCTTCATACGCCTGATCAAGTACAAGCATAGCCAAATTGGGTAATTCTTCTAGGGATTGCAAAGGATCATCCCTTAACTTGCTCCACCCTAAAATTAAAGAGAAAAGGCCATAGAGAGAAGGTATCCAGTGCGGAAACTTCTCCAAACGTCCTTTCAAGTATAACTGTTGAAGAAATCGAGGAACTAGAGATAGAGATTGCAAGTCAAGGATCTCATCCTCTTTTGTTGACCTTACACCTAATCTACGAAGATTGCTGAGCTTCTCAATGGAAGAGCACAGAGTCACCCCATCTTCTCTTCTTAAATCCCCAATGGCTAATGTCCTTAGTTGGGTTAGCCTCCCCAGCTCTTTCACTATATTAACCCCACCTTCACTTCTTTGGTCTGCCTCTATCATCCATATCACTTGTAGGGATTGCAAGCTTCCTATCTAAGATGGAGCTTTGAAGCCACTAAAATCTCCAAATTCCGAATAAACGCTTCCTGATTTTAAATGATATGATATGAGATTGCGCAATTTTTGAAGGTGCAGGATTTCATCAGGCAGCTTAGTCACATAGGTTCCTTGTAGATCTAAGGTCTCCAAGTTCTCAAGCTTCCTAATCAACTTTGGGACCATCTTCACATTTGTATCCCTCAAGCCAAGGTACCTGAGATGGATTAGTTTAAAAACTTCATCTGGTATAGTCTCTAATGGAGTACCTTCCAAATCTAACACATTTAACAGCCTCGAATCACGTCTAAATAACTCACGCAATGATGTAATAGGCAATGAATCCATCGGCCTCCACACAAACAAAGAACGAAGTCGAGAAAAATGCTCGCTATATTCCACATTATCCGAGGTGCTTCAAATCAACAGGCGGTAAACCTTCTCCCTCGTCCTTGAGCCCTGCCTGCAAATTGTCGTTACAATGTTTTGCTCTCTCGCCTTTGAAACAATAATTTCGTGCATCAAGTCATGAATGTGGAAATTATGAGGCATTCCATCTGGATATCAATCTGCCACTAGAATCAAGCTTTTATTGAATAGCTCATTGAGGTAGCCATTTGCAACTTCTTCTATTGTCTTCCCCTCAATAGCATTCACAAATCCTTCTGCTGTCCAAAGTCGAATTACTTTTTTGCACCATATCTGTTGATCCTCCGGGAAAATGCTCAAGTATACAATAAACAAATCTTTAGATAATAAGGCAGATCATTGTATCTTAGAGAGAGTGCTTTTTTCATACTCTCTAATTTGTCATTGCCCTCTAATTCAGCACCAAGGCTGCGATAAAGCATTTCCCATTCGTTTATTCTGCTCTTGTCCTTTATAGCCAAAACACCACTTATCGCTATAATTGCAAGTGGCAATCCCTTGCATCTTTTTAAGATTTGAAGAGAGATTTCCTTCAAGTGTGGAGGGCATAAGTCCCCCCGAAAAGTCTTGTTGCAAAACAGATGTGGTAGCTCAAAAATAAAATAAAATAAAATAAAAATAAAAATAAAGACACACACATCACATCATAAGTGTGACCCACTTATTTAGAGCTCCCTTAGAACTCAATAATTAGAGTTCTAAAACATTTTTCTTTGAGATAAAAGTGTGATGCGTAAATAGAATCACCTCATACTTTATTTAAGTTGGAAATATCAACAAATTTGTGCAGGCAAATGCAATCACCCATAAGAGCTTTGTATTATTAAAAAATAAAATAAAATAAAACATTTTCAAAGTTCAATTTGTAAAGAGGGAAAAAGGGTGGGAGTGTATAGTGGTGGAGGGGCTATGTAGTGTGGTGGTTGCGTGGTGTTGAAGGTTCATTTTTCTAAATATAGTAAATTAGTCAATTAATTTTTAAATTACGGTAGATTTTTAATTTATTAACTAAGTTTTTTTTATTTTTTTTTATTTTTTTTTAAATGTGACTTCTAACAAAGTCGTTCAACTTTTTTATTGTATTAAAATAAAAATGCAATCACCCATAAGAGCTTTGTATTATTAAAAAATAAAATAAAATAAAACATTTTCAAAGTTCAATTTGTAAAGAGGGAAAAAGGGTGGGAGTGTATAGTGGTGGAGGGGCTATGTAGTGTGGTGGTTGCGTGGTGTTGAAGGTTCATTTTTCTAAATATAGTAAATTAGTCAATTAATTTTTAAATTACGGTAGATTTTTAATTTATTATTTTAATTTATTAACCAAGTTTTTTTTTTTTTTTAAATGTGACTTCTAACAAAGTCGTTCAACTTTTTTATTGTATTAAAATAACGTTATTTCATTATTGGAAAAACACATTTTTTTGTTTAATTATAAGATAGTGGTTACTAATTTGTTTTCCCAACTAAAAGTGTGTTTAAAAATAAAGTTTTATTCATTCATATTAAAAAATGCCCTTACTAAAAAAGTTCTCTAAAAAAATAATAAAAAATTCTATCCAAGTCATTTATATGAAAACTTTCGTACTAACACATTTTTTATATATCCCACCCTCCGCCTTCATTTAATATTTTTGTTTTTTTTTTTTCTTACTATATGTGTTAATTAGTATACTAACTAGTGTACCAATTGATAATGTGACATAATTTAAGAGATTTTTTATATTTGTAATTTATATAATGAGTGAGATTAATATTATTGTCATAATTAGGGTTGGTACACTAGTTAGTACGTGCATATAGTGCACCGTATTCTCTTCCCTCTGTAATCAATGTCCTCCATTTTCGACACTCTGGCCACAACCACCACTCGCTTCCTTCTCCTCTCTTCTTAGAGACTTACATTGTCAATCTCACCACCATCACCAAGTAAGTCCATCTCTCTCTCTCTCTCTTTATTTTTGAACACTAGTATTCAAATGGTTGAATTATTTAATTTCATTAATATGCTTTTCTTTTCTTTGATTTTCATTTTTTTTAGTTTGTCTGTGTAGGATAGTATAACCATACACATTTGCTATGTAATGCTTGTAGTATATTCAATAAAATGCCACAGCCAAACCAATTATTGACTTTTACTTCTTCTTTGATGATTTTTTGTTTTTGTGTGTGTGTATGTTTTAGACTTTGTTTCAAATCTTAGACATATTGACTTTAGGGTTTGAAAATAGAAGAATAGGTGAGTATATTTTAAGAAATCATAAAAAGTAATAGTGTGTGTGAAGAAATTGTTATTCAATGTTTGCTCAATGTTAAGGAATGCTTGTAAGGTGAGAAATTTCAATCAAAGTTTTGCTCAATGAGAAGGAATACTTGTAAATGTTATTCAAGAAATATTTTTGATTTGAGGCATTTACCTATAGGTTGATAAAAGAATTTTAGGCTTTTTTTAGTTAGTTGACATGTAGAAAATGCTTTTCTAACTTTTATGGGTAAGTTCACTGAAATGTTATATGATTTTTGTTTTTTTTTTGGGTAATGCATTTTTGTTGTGAAATATTTAGATAACCATCAAAAGAGATGCAATTGTAATTCTAAAGAGTTTTTGGGTCAAAGTGGAAATACGCTCGCTCGAGTGAAGTCTTTGTCGCTCGAGCGACCAGACACAGAAAACTCTCGCTCGAGCTAAGAAACTCTCGCTCGAGCCAAAAACTCAAAAGTGCGCTCGAGCGAAAGAACGCTCGCTCGAGCCAACAACTCAAACCCTCAGGTCTGCAACCAGAAGCACGCTCGAGCGACAGACCTCTCGCTCGAGCGAAGAACAAACCAGACCGCTCGAGCCAAGAAAAGCTCGCTCGAGCCAAGAAATACAACTCTCAGGTCCAGAACCAGACGCAATCGCTCGCTCGAGCGAAGCCACTCTGGCTCGATCCACCAGACACAAACTCAACTCTCGCTCGAGCGACCAACTCCTCGCTCGAGCGAAGGTCCAAAAATCTGGGCAGCAACACTAGGCTCCCAAACACAACCAACCTGTAACAAACCTGCCCAACACATCCTATAACTCAATAAGATGTAAAAAGGATGCAAACAAGATAATAAACAACTTTCAACATCCACGGACACATGTCCAGATCACTGTACAACAAGGGTAAACCCGGGATCACTATAAAAAGGCTAGAGACTTGTTTGGAAATTTTGATTTTTAGTTTAAAAAAAATCATTATAAATAATCACATCATTCTTTTTCTTTTTTTGCATTTTCTTTATAATTTTTTTTTTAAATCACACACAAAAAAAAAGGTGAACTCACAAACACCACAATTTGTCACCATGGTCTCAATCTGTTACTACTTTCGCCACTACGCACTACAACACCCCTTTCTCTCATATCTACTGCACCACCACACCCCTTTTCGGTCTAAATTGGAAGTTAAAATTAATAACTTTGGGACATGTGTCAATTTTTAAAGGTTTTGCTTTGGTTTTTCTATCTAAATTGGAGGTTGAAATAACAATTTTGAAACACTTGTCAAATTTTTCATGTGTATACGGAGACAAAGTAAATTAAAAAATTTGTTAATTTTCTAAGGTTTCAATTTGGATTTTTCGTCTAAATTGAAGATTAAAACTAACAATTTTTAGACATTTGTCAATTTTCTAAGGTGTACACATAGATAAAATTAATAAAAATATACACAGAAGAACCAAATTGAAACTAACTTAAAGTATAGGAACTAAATTGTTCAAATTAAAATTATAAAGACTAAAGTTAAATTTCGATCAAACTGGAGAGATGAAAAGTGTAGCTAATCCTTTTTTAATATATGTATTTTATTTCTTATCTCAAATCTTATGCCTATTTTTGTTCCCAATTCATTGAACAATCAAAATTTTATTTTATAACTTACTGTACAAATTAACTATAAAGAAATTAGACTTTACAAGAAAAAATGTCACATTTTATCATACTAGTGCTAAACACAAAATATAATTATATAAAAGTTTTTGTATCCACATTTTAATTTTTGAAGCAATTATATATCAATTAATTAGATTTTTGTTGTATTTTAAAAAGTCTAAATTGGAAAATTTATAATGTTTAAATTTTTTAATGTCTACTTTAGAATAAAAATTTAGAGTGGTCACTGCAAACAAATAGGAGCCAAATAAGTAAAAATAAAGTGCAATCAATTACTCTTACCAATTATCATCCACATCAAGAAGAAAATAAATCATCAAACAAATAGGAACCAAATAAGTAAAAATAAAGTGCAATCAATTACTGTTACCAATTATCATCTACATCAAGAAGAAAATAAATCATCATTAGAATATGTAATAAAAATGATAAAAAAAAAGGGGGGGCAAAAAATGGTTTTTTTTTTTTATAATTATGATACTCATCTAGTCTAGAGAGAACTCTTCCCCTTTTTCTTTCTCTTTCTTCATAGAAACTTTACTTTACTTTGACCAGGTTCTAAGTATAAAATACTAACTTGAGGGATGTGCGCTATTTTCCAATAATCCCCATCTTGTACTTCTCGATCTAACTTTGAAATCAATTTATTAGACATATCACCAAGCTCAAATGTTTGGAAGTTGGTTAGATGTTCGATGCCTGAGGGAACCTCCTCCATTAAGTCACTATTTTTGATACCTAGAGTTTCAAGGTGGGGCATTGCTCCCTTTTCCACTCTCACCCATCTCAATACCTTTAATTTAGAAAGACGCAAATCTTTAAGCCTCTGAAACCCTGCTGCCTTGAAACATAGTCCCTCCCCTTCATATGCCTGATCAAGTACAAGCATAGCCAAATTAGGTAATTCTTCTAGGGATTGCAAAGGATCATCCCTTAACTTGCTCCACCCTAAAATTAAAGAGAAAAAGCCATAGAGAGAAGGTATCCAGTGCGGAAACTTCTCCAAACGTCCTTTCAAGTATAACTGTTGAAGAAATCGAGGAACTAGAGACAGAGATTGCAAATCAAGGATCTCATCCTCTTTTGTTGACATTACACCTAATCTACAAAGATTGTTGAGCTTCTCAATGGAAGAGCACAGAGTCACCCTATCTTCTCTTCTTAAATCCCTAATGGCTAATGTCCTTAGTTGGGTTAGCCTCCCCAGCTCTTTCACTATATTAACCCCACCTTCACTTCTTTGGTCTGCCTCTACCATCCATATCACTTGTAGGGATTGCAAGCTTCCTATCTAAGATGGAGCTTTGAAGCCACTAAAATCTCCAAATTCCAAATAAACGCTTCCTGATTTTAAATGATATGATATGAGATTGCGCAATTTCTAAAGGAGTAGGATTTCATCAGGCAGCTTAGTCACATAGGTTCCTTGTAGATCTAAGGTCTCCAAGTTCTCAAGCTTCCTAATCAACTTAGGGACCATCTTCACATTTGTATCCCTCAAGCCAAGGTACTTGAGATGGATTAGTTTAAAAACTTCATCTGGTATAGTCTCTAATGGAGTACCTTCCAAATCTAACACATTTAGCAGCCTCAAACCACGTCTAAATAACTCACGCAATGATGTAATAGGCAATGAATCCATCAGCCTCCACACAAACAGAGAACAAAGTCGAGAAAAATGCTCGCTATATTCCACATTATCCAAGGTGCTTTGAATCAATAGGCGGTAGACCTTCTCCCTCGTCCTTGAGCCCTGCCTGCAAATTGTCGTTACAATGTTTTGCTCTCTCGCCTTTGAAACAATAATTTCGCGCATCAAGTCATGAATATGGAAATTACGAGGCATTCCATCTAGATATCTATCTGCCACTAGAATCAAGCTTCTATTGAATAGCTCATTGAGGTAGCCATTTGCAACTTCTTCTATTGTCTTCCCCTCAATAGCATTCACAAATCCTTCTGCTGTCCAAAGTCGAATTACTTTTTTGCACCATATCTGTTGATCCTCCGGGAAAATGCTCAAGTATACAATAAACAAATCTTTAGATAATAAGGCAGATCATTGTATCTTAGAGAGAGTTCTTTTTTCATACTCTCTAATTTGTCATTGCCCTCTAATTCAGCACCAAGGCTGCGATAAAGCATTTCCCATTCGTTTATTCTGCTCTTGTCCTTTGTAGCCAAAACACCATTTATCGCTACAATTGCAAGTGGCAATCCCTTGCATCTTTTTAAGATTTGAAGAGAGATTTCCTTCCAAGTGTGGAGGGCATAAGTCCCCCCGAAAAGTCTTGTTGCAAAACAGATGTGGTAGCTCAAAAATAAAATAAAATAAAATAAAAATAAAAATAAAGACACACACATCACATCATAAGTGTGACCCACTTATTTAGAGCTCCCTTAGAACTCAATAATTAGAGTTCTAAAACATTTTTCTTTGAGATAAAAGTGTGATGTGTAAATAGAATCACCTCATACTTTATTTAAGTTGGAAATATCAACAAATCTGTGCAGGCAAAAGCAATCACCCATAAGAGCTTTGTATTATTAAAAAATAAAATAAAATAAAACATTTTCAAAGTTCAATTTGTAAAGAGGGAAAAAGGGTGGGAGTGTATAGTGGTGGAGGGGCTATGTAGTGTGGTGGTTGCGTGGTGTTGAAGGTTCATTTTTCTAAATATAGTAAATTAGTCAATTAATTTTTAAATTACGGTAGATTTTTAATTTATTAACTAAGTTTTTTTTATTTTTTTTTATTTTTTTTTAAATGTGACTTCTAACAAAGTCGTTCAACTTTTTTATTGTATTAAAATAATGTTATTTCATTATTGAAAAAACACATTTTTTTGTTTAATTATAAGATAGTGGTTACTAATTTGTTTTCCCAACTAAAAGTGTGTTTAAAAATAAAGTTTTATTCATTCATATTAAAAAATGCCCTTACTAAAAAAGTTCTCTAAAAAAATAATAAAAAATTCTATCCAAGTCATTTATATGAACACTTTCGTACTAACACATTTTTTATATATCCCACCCTCTGCCTTCATTTAATATTTTTGCTTTTTTTTTCCTTACTATATGTGTTAATTAGTATACTAACTAGTGTACCAATTGATAATGTGACATAATTTAAGAGATTTTTTATATTTGTAATTTATATAATGAGCGAAATTAATAATATTGTCATAATTAGGGTTGGTACACTAGTTAATATGTGCATATAGTGCACCGTATTCTCTTCCCTCTGTAATCAATGTCCTCCATTTTCGACACTCTGGCCACAACCACCACTCGCTTCCTTCTCCTCTCTTCTTAGAGACTTACATTGTCAATCTCACCACCATCACCAAGTAAGTCCATCTCTCTCTCTCTCTCTTTATTTTTGAACACTAGTATTCAAATGGTTGAATTATTTAATTTCATTAATATGCTTTTCTTTTCTTTGATTTTCATTTTTTTTAGTTTGTCTGTGTAGGATAGTATAACCATACACATTTGCTATGTAATGCTTGTAGTATATTCAATAAAATGCCACAGCCAAACCAATTATTGACTTTTACTTCTTCTTTGATGATTTTTTGTTTTTGTGTGTGTGTATGTTTTAGACTTTGTTTCAAATCTTAGACATATTGACTTTAGGGTTTGAAAATAGAAGAATAGGTGAGTATATTTTAAGAAATCATAAAAAGTGATAGTGTGTGTGAAGAAATTGTTATTCAATGTTTGCTTAATGTTAAGGAATGCTTGTAAAGTGAGAAATTTCAATCAAAGTTTTGCTCAATGAGAAGGAATACTTGTAAATGTTATTCAAGAAATATTTTTGATTTGAGGCATTTACCTATAGGATGATAAAAGAATTTTAGGCTTTTTTTAGTTAGTTGACATGTAGAAAATGCTTTTCTAACTTTTATGGGTAAGTTCACTGAAATGTTATATGATTTTTGTTTTTTTTTTGGGTAATGCATTTTTGTTGTGAAATATTTAGATAACCATCAAAAGAGATGCAATTGTAATTCTAAAGAGTTTTTGGGTCAAAGTGGAAATAGGGGATAGTTTTATCATGTGGGAAGTGTGGTATACCATGTGGTACACCACATGGTGTGGTGAATAGTGAGAGTTTTATCACCTATAAATAGGTGAGTTTGCATGGTAATGAATATATAGAAGAAAAAAAAACTCTTTATTTCCTCTTTCATTGTGGCTATTTCTTCTTTATTTTCTTTAGTTTTATAACACTTTATCAACACGGGATTCTAACCAGCTGAGAAGGAAAAGTGAATCACATACAAATAAGGTTGGTGTGGTTTTCCTACAAAGTGGTTGAGATAAGTATAAATAAATTTGGAATAAATATTTTATAAGAGTTGTTCATGATAAAGCTAATTCTATAATTTTTCTTAATATATTCACGTAATACTAAATATATTATTATTGTTGTGTTGAGTGCACAAATATGTCAAATCCTTCAAATTCAGAATTCATAGATCTTGATATTTAGGAAAATTTGTTTGTCTTGGATACTTGATGTTGAGATCTACCTTGAGGCAATGGATCTTGGAGATACCATTAAAAATAAAATAAAGCATCCCTGAAGGATCACGCAAAGATAATGATATTCATTTGCCACCATCTCCAAGAAAAATTAAAACTGAATACCTCACGGTAACAAATTCACTATTTTTTTTTTAATAATCTGAAGGAGAAATATGAGTACCAGAAGACCGTAAATGTCCCAAAAGCTCCCTATAATTGATTGCACCTGAAGTTGTAAAATTATGAATCAATTAGTGAGTACACCTGAAGTTGTAAAATTATGAATCAATTAGTGAATACAATCTATAGAATATGTATTGAAATATTCACACTGATAATATGCTCCTGTAGTAGCAATATAAAGAGCGTCGCGTCGATCTACAAAGTACTTTGAACTGATTTCATGCCTTCTTGTGGCTAAACAAACTAAGCAACTTTTATTGAAAAATCATCAATCCCACTTTACTGGCTCCATTCCATTCCCTGAAGTGAATGAGGTTGCATTTCATGGTCGTGGACGAGGGAGAAGTCATGGTTTTGGGCATGACTGAAGTAAAATTACAGAATCCGTAGTCGACATGTTCAGAAACATTTGAGCAAAAATATCATGGTATTCTACTTGAAGTGGAATAATCCTGAGATATCACAGAAAAAAAAGGGAAAAGTTTAGATAATAAAATTTGCCAAGAATGATGTTGTTAAGGAAAATATGTGACTCTCCACAAGTAAATCAATCAATGGGAATAAAAACTAATGCGGAAAAATTAAATCAAAAGTAACACAAGAATTTTTACGTAGTTCCCTCAATGTGAGGTATGTCCACGGGATCGAAATCCGATTCCACTATCAACCAAAGAGTTTCCAAATGATTACAAACGAGACACGAATGGTCTCACAAAATCACCCTTAGGTGAATTCCAAATAATCACAAATAAACAAGAGAAAAGACCTCACCAAATAGATGAACAAAAGTCTTCCAAAATAGAATTAAAGATAACCCAAAATAACGAACCAAATCAGTTTCACCAAAATACCACTGAATTGATCATCAACAAATTCTGTAGCAACCTCACTGTGTACCACAAATCAATTAGCTACTGCTCCACAAAGCAAATCCACCCTTGTTTTGCGTGATGACAAATTGCTCTCTTATCAGCCACTTCTCCTCTACGGAAGAACTAAACAATATCAATATATATTGTGAATCTAGGTTTTTATCAAAACCCTAGCTGTATCCAAATTGAATTTAGGTCTCCACAAAATTAGATATAATATATAAAAATATATTATACCTAAACCAAACCAAATTAAAACTCTTTTAACAAACCAATTGGGTTTCAAACTCCAATAAGGAGATATACCCCAACAGATATATGTATGTCTGCATGTATTCATGTTACATATGCATGGTGCATATTGCATGTCAAATAAATATGTTAGAAAACAGAGTGATTACTATGCATAAATAATTATTGTTCATCTTTTTTTACCTGGAAGTTCACTACTCATCATTGTGCATTCTTTTAACATTTCTCAAAATACTATTCATCAATAGTATTTTACTATTGAAATCTTTTCCACTTGGAGCGTCTACCTTCTAGATAACAAGCCTCAATAAAAGAAAAAAGAAAAGATTATTGGTAATGAAAATATTCACACTGATTTCTGAACATTATATTTGTTTTAGTTATGTTTTTGGAATTTATATTTTCTTGTTTGATCATGTTTTGGAAATGATGATTAACTATCTATATGCATGGATTGTATTTACGTATTGACTAATTCTAAAATGTTGAGTAAAATATTAATTTAGTAGATAGTATAAAGACACCCATAATTCTTTGTAATGAGAAACATTTGATGATGACAAAAGCTAATATAAAATCGCAGGTTCTGCAAACTTGATTGAAAGCTCTGGAAGAGCCAATATTATGATTGTCAAATGGAATCAAATTTGATATTGATGAAGTATATTCTACCAGATCCATAAGAAATTTGTTTAGTTTTAAAGATATATGTCGTATTAGTTATTGAAATCATAAATAAAGGTAAAGAAGAATATCTATATATTACTTCTACTGAAGTTGCTTGATATTCATATGAGTTGTATTATATAGCAATAAGAGCAATTGAATCAATTGTTGAGATATACCAACAGTGCTCCAACTTAGTGCACCAGAAGTGTTATAATTCAAAAAGCGGTCGTGTTAGGGCATGATTACCCTGAGCATTCGGGATCTATAAGGATGTATTGAATTATTAAAAGACATCTATTAAACAACCAGAAGATTCTTTTACAAAGAAATTATCTATCAAGTGATTATCCATGCTCTGTCTGTTCACTGAGAAAATTAATTATTAGACTATCTCATTCATATCAATATGAACTATTCGTTATTTCATGATTTTGATAGACATATTAACTAGATAGTCTCATTTGTAACACAACTTTAATAATTATTGCATACATGTTGGTATTAATGTCAAACATCTTGCTGCCCATGTTCATACTCAAAATGGTATAGTTTAATATTCAATTAAATGACTTAGTTGATCACTCAACATTTGCTTATGAAAAATAAATTACTTGTTTCAGCTTGAGGTCATGCGAGACCAATTGTATACATAAGTACTCACCATTATAGCTTATATTTGGTCAACCATCAAATATTATTTATTTAGAATGCTTGGTTATGCTATATATGTTTCTATTGCAAATGGGTCCTTAATGTAAACTTGGAGTTTATGTTAGTTTTGATTATCCATCTATTATTAGATATCTTAAATCCTAGCGATGGATTTAGAGCATGTTTTGAGGATTGTCATTTTGATAAAACAGTCTTCCCATCATCAGGGGAAGAAAAGTCGTAGCTTGAAACTCGAAGTGAAATCACTTGAAATAATTCGATGTTATCTTATCTTGATTCTTGTACTAATCAATGTGAACTAGAAGTTCAAAGGATTATTTATTTGCCAAGTATAAGAAAATCAATTACCGGATGCCTTCACCGACACTAAAAATATAATAAAATCCTATATTCTAGCTGCTAATGTTCCAACAAGAATTGATGTTCCTGAAGGACAATCTGCTGGTATATATATCTAAGTCACACCAGAAACGTAGTAAACCTATCAGTGCAAAAGACAAAGTTTCTTGAAAAAAGAAGACAATTGGTATTCCTGAAAAGATCATATCTAGCGCTCCTAACAAGGCTATATCCATGCTCTTGAAGAAGTGCTCCAGAAGAGGCTATACCTAGCACTCTGGAAGAGGCTAAACCCACAAAAAATTCTTAGTGCTCCTGGAGAAGCTAGGCCTACAAAACAAACTATTATAATAAATCGATCTATATCTCCTCCTTATAAACCTCATGAAGCAGAATCTCTTGAAGAAGAATCTCCTAAAGAGTTATCCCCTGAAGTGGAATCTCCTAAAGAGTTATCCCTTAAAATGGAACCTCCTGAAAAGTTATCCCTTGAAGTGGAAAATGTACTTGAAAATAATGAGATCTTAATACATTATATAAGTACAAGAGATATTTGTGATAGAAATTAAACTGCTGTCGACAACATATTTCGTTTAAAGTTGCTCTTGTTATTACCAGAAGTAGTGGTGAAAGCATAACCAGAAGTGATGGTAATAATAAACCACAAACCGTCTGTTAATCATGTTGTTTAATTTTGATGATGTCTAAAATATTATTTGAAAATTTTGAATTTTTTAATATACATATTCTATATTATTTGATACAAACTATTATTTGTTTAAAATATAAGTTGTATGATATATTTGTTATAAATATTATTTAAATGGAAATATTTTGAAAATTTACTATTCACATTTTGAAAATTTTAAAATTGATTAGTTGACAAAATTGATTGATTAGTTAGCTGGTCACTATTCAGTTTTTGAAAATTTTAAAGTTGATTAGTTGTATCATTTTGATAAAATTAATTGATTGGTTGGCTGGTCACTATTTATCTTTTGACAAATTTGATATTGATGAGTTGTCTTCTTTTGACAAAATTCATATACCCACATGGAGTGATAGGTTATGTTTAGTTTAAAATCTCTACAACATATAAAAAAATTTAAAAAGGGTATATATGTAGGCCGATTGTCCGGAAATCAAGAAACAATACAAGAAAATATAGAACATTTAAGATGATGATGAGGTACACAATGAGTCTTATTCTTTTGATGAATTACAATCCGTATTTGAAGAATTGCAGGATAAATTTCGAAAACTTGGCACTAAATATTGCTTTTAAAAAATTGCTTTCAAGTTTAACAAAAGAAAATGAATATTTATCTAATAAAATTGAAGTATTACAAAAAGATTTTTTTTAAATAAAAAAAGAAAATGAAATTTTAAAATCAAAAGAATCCCTTGTTCTACAAAAGGAATTAAATTATTTCAAAACTGAAAATGATTCTTTAAAAAAAGATAAAGTTGTTTTAAATGAAAATATAAAAGATTTAAAAAAATATTCTTTCAAAATTTACTTAAAGAAGAGACACTTTGGATAAACTTCTTAAAATTCAAAATCGTACATTTGGTAGAGTCAGAATCGGGTACAAACCTTTTTCAAAAGGAAAAACTTTCAAAAATAGTTTTATTTATGCATCTTCATCTTATGTGTCATTTTTGTGATAAAAAATGTCATATTTCATTTTCATGTCCTGTTAAAAGAAATCATTTTGCTAAAATTAAAAAGATGTGGGTTTCTAAAGACACTGCAAAGGTGTCAAATTCCAACTTTTATAGACCCAATAAAATATGAGTACCAATAGCAAAATCAAATTTTTATAGGTATGTTTCAAAATAAAATCTAGTAACGATAAATGGTATCTCGATAGTGCAAATTCAAGGCACATGACCGGATATAAAGCTATGTTCGCCGCATTTCAATCAAAGGATGGCAGCTATGTAACCTTCGGCGACAATTGTAAAAGAAAAATCATTGATGTAGGTAGTATTAGTAAGAAAAATTCTCATATTATAAAAAATGTTTTATTTGTTAAAGGTTTAGAACATAACTTACTTAGAATTAGTTAATTATGTGATAAAGGTAATAGAATTATATTTGAAAAAATTCACTGCACAATTGAGAACACCAAAGATAATAAAACGTTGTTTGTAGGACATAGACATGAGAATGTGTATGTTTTTTATTTGCATAACTTATCTTCTCATTTTGATGTTAATTGTTTATCTGCAATAAATGAAAGTGGTTGTTTATAGCATAGAAAATTAGGACATGCTCATTTAGATTTAATTTCAAAACTTTCAAAAACTGAGTTAGTCATTGGTTTACCTAAAATTAGTTTTGAAAAAGACAAACTTTGTGATGCATGCTAACTTGGAAATAAATTAGAATTTCTTTTAAATTTAAAAATGTTGTTTCAACTCTTGTGCATTGATTTATTCAGACTATGTAGAACATTAAGTTTAGGAAGAAAATCATATGCTTTTATTTGTGTTGATGATTATACTAGATATACATGGGTATTATTTTTAGCACACAAAAATGAAGCTTTTTTAAATTTCTCAAAATTGTGTAAAAAAATTCAAAAAGAAAAAGTCTTAATATTTGTAGTGTTAGAAGTGATTATGGTAGAGACTTTGATAATGATGATTTTATTATGTTTTGTGATGACTTAGGAATAGATCATAATTTCTCAGCCTCTATGTCTCCTCAACAAAACGGTGTAGTTGAAAGAAAAAATAGTACTCTTGAAAAAATGGCTCGTACTATGCTTTGTGAGAATAATTTACCTAAATATTTTTGGGTTGAAACTGTATTATAAACCGTGCCATGATTAGATTTATTCCTAAGAAAATCCCTTATGAATTTTGGAAAAGTAGAAAACCTAATATTAGCCACTTGCGTGCTTTTGATTGTAAATGCTTTGTACTGAATAATAATAAAGATAGCTTAGAAAATTTTGATACTGAATTGGATGAAGCTGTATTTCTTGGTTATTCGAATTTTAGTAAAGCTTACAGAGTATTCAATAAAAGAACTTTACTTGTTGAAGAATCTATACACGTTGCCTTTGATGAATCTAACAACGTTGTTTCCAAGAATCTTGCAAGTGATGATATTGCAGAAACACATCTAAGAATAGAGAGCATTTATATAACAGAAAATGAAGAAAATCCATATCTTGAACATAAAGAAGAAATCACAATGAAGAATCCTCAAGAAGAATATGCTCGACGGGAAAAACGAATCAAATCTACTAAAAGAATAGAAGTATACTCAGGGCCACCCTAAAGATCTTATCATAGGTGATACAATGGAAGGTATAAAAACTCATTCCTCTATTAGAAGTGTTTGTGGTAACTTTGCATTTGTTTCACAAATTGAACCAAAATCATTTTTAGAAGCTGAAAATGATGAAAACTGGATTTTAGCAATGCAAGAAGAATTAAATCAATTTGAAAGAAATGAAGTTTGGTTTTTGACCCCTCGACCTAAGGATCATCCCGTTATTGGTACAAAATGGGTTTTTCGAAATAAAATGGACGAATCTGGAGTTGTTACTAGAAATAAAGCTAGATTAGTAGCTCAAGGCTATAATCAAGAAGAGGGAATTGATTTTGATGAAACGTTTGCACCAGTTGCTAGACTTGAAGCTATTAGAATGTTACTTGTTTTTGCATGTTTTAAAGATTTTAAACTATATCAAATGAATGTTAAAAGTGTTTTTTTAAATGGGTACATATTGGAGGAAGTTTATGTTGAACAACCTCCCGGTTTCGAAAATCATAAATACCCAGATCATGTTTTCAAACTTTCAAAAGCCTTATACGGCTTCAAACAAGCTCCCAAAACATGGTACGAAGGATTGAGTAATTTTCTACTTAACAAAAGTTTTTTTAGAGGAAAATTGATACAACTCTTTTTATAAAAACCAAAAGGGAGGATATGCTAATTGCTCAAATTTATGTTGATGATATCATTTTCGGTGCTACTAATGAACATTTGTGCAAAGAGTTTGCTAAAGATATGCAGGGTGAATTCGAAATGAGTATGATGGGGGAGTTAAATTACTTGGTCTACAAATTAAACAAACCAAGGATGGGATCCATTTAAACCAAATAAAATATATCACGGATCTATTCAAAAGGTTTGAAATTGAATCATCAAAGCCTGCAGCAACTCCAATGAGCACATCAATAAAAATCGACAAAGATGAGCAAAGTAAACCGGTAGATGAAAAGAAATATCGAGGTATTATCGGTTCCTTACTCTATCTTACTGCTAGTAGACAATGTTTAGTGTTTGTATGTGTGCACGTTTTCAATCCGCACCTAAAGAGTCACACATCACCGCAGTCAAACTTATTTTTAGATATCTTGTTGGCACTCCAAATTTGGGAATATGGTATCCTAAGGGAACTACTTTTGAACTTTTTGGTTACTCGGATGCTGACTTTGCGAGATGTCGAGTTGATTGCAAAAGCAATAGCGGCACTTGTCATTTTCTTGGACACTCACTCACTTCTTGGTTTTGCAAAAAACAAAACTCAGTAACTCTGTCAACTGCTGAAGCAGAATACATTGCCACCGCTGGGTGTTATGCACAATTGCTTTAGATGAAACAACAACTTCAAGATTTTGGACTTCATTATGATCATATTCCTATAAAATGTGACAACACTAGTGCCATTAGTCTTTCAAAAAATCTTATTCAGTACTCACGCACTAAACACATTGAAATAAGGCATCATTTTCTAAGAGATCATGTACTCAAAGGTGACATTGAACTCGAATTTGTGCCTACAAATCATCAATTAGCTAACATATTTACCAAGCCTCTTAATGAAAAACAATTTTGTTATATTAAAACTGAACTTGGTATGATGAATACTCCAATATAATGTTTATATTAAATATAAATTTTAAATAAAAAATAACTATAAAATAAAATAAAATAAAAAATAATTAAATAAAATAATTATAATTATAATAAAAAATTATATATATATATTCTCTCTCTCTCTCTCACTCACTCTGTCTCTATATCTCACCCGCTCTCTTCCTCACTCTCTGTTTTCTCTTTCACTCTCGCTCTCTGTTTCTCTCTCTGTTCTCCTATCTCTTTTCCGCTCTCACTTCCCCTTCATCATCCAACTCCGACTCCACCGCCACCATCATCCATCACTTTCATCACTACCATCATCCACCCATATCCCTCACCGATCTACCAAGATCCATCATTGCTCTACACAACACCTTCGTCATCGATCTTCGACATCATTTCAGATCCATCAAGATCCGTTACTGATCCACCAAGATCCATCACCGATCTACAAAAATTCATCACTGATCTACACACATCTTTCCGATCATCAACATCATCGCCGATCAACATGTTAAAATTATTTGTGCACTGTGTGATATTTTTTATATGGTTATATGTGCTCCAAACTCTGTTGTATTTAATAACAATTGCTTCTACCTGGTATGAAGAAATTGTTTTTATTTGTATTTTCTCTTTTTATGCTAGTGCACTCAATGTAGTTATTTATGACCAGATCTTAATGGCCCTTGGTATTATAAATTGGTAATCTATTTCTTACAATTTATGTAATTTCCTTTTGTGCATTAATTTAGGAGGAAACTCGTATTATGTAATCTTTTGAAATTAAATCAATAAAATAAAAAATAAAAATATGAATAACCTTAAGAGGACGTTTGTATATTCTATGCATAATTTTAGCAGTATATATCATTATCAACTAATTTTTTTTCCTCCTTATCTGTAATTTTTTTGTATATATTTAAAAAATACAAATATTTTTGTTTTTAGAGAGAAATGCTTGCAATTTTATTTCAGAAGGAGAAACTACTGATCGATTACATGTACGGGTTGAGAAGGTTTCACAAATTTTTTGCATTTCACTTCTCTCAACAATTTTTCATGAGCCTCCTTTACATGTCTCTCTCTATTTTTAACTTCTGTTAGTCTTGGCATTATAACCGTTGCATAATATTGCACTGCATTCTCCAACTGCGAATTTTTCCTTTCTAGCTCTCTTTTCTCCTAACGAATATTAGCCAATTGTTGTTTTAACAAGCACACGGTGTCTCTCCATTGCTGATTTTCTTATATTCTTGCTTGTAGTCATTGAGTCATATTAGAAACCGCAGTCATCGCTTGTGTACTAAGGGCCATAGTGTTATTAATAGCATCGATATCATTCCGATTATCAAAAGCACTAGGACTCTCAGTTACCGGAATAGCATGTAACTGCACCATTGGTTACCTCTCATTGGCCTGCATTACAAACACCTCATGTACGTCAGAACCATTGATGACTAAGGTAAGAAATGGCATGATTACACAAGAAGGTAAAAAAAAAAATTCTCTAACAACACTTGACGATTTCGTATCTCTGCCTCTCATCTTTGTCACTTTTTATACACTCATTCGATCCAATACTCGATGCATATCTACTAAAATCTCTTGTTTGTCAACATTTTGGGCGCCGCTACACCATTTCTTCAGGAGATGCTCCAAAATCCCCACAATGATCACGACAAGGCATAAGAACCATTATTATAATATTTTTTTTTCACCTCAGATTATTTTCTCAAATGTATTTGTCTGATTTTTGTTTTGATCACTGAAAATTTTTTCTCTCTAAAACCTTCCTATCTCCATATTTTATTTTGATGATGTCAAAGGGGGAGAAAATTATAAGTTTTAATTGTAAAATGTGAATTTGAATTGCCATACACGTGCTTTAAATTATCAAATATCTTATGTTGCAAAATTATTTGAATTGCCATACATGTGCTTTAAATTGTCAAATATCTTATGTTGTAAAATTGTCAAATAATTTGTTGATTTTTCTTTTTTTTGTCAAATCCATACAGATATTGACATCATCAAAAAATGAGAGATTGTTAATCGTGTTATTTAATTTTGATGATGCCTAAAATATTATTTGAAAAGTTTAGATTTTTTAATATACATATTCTATATTATTTGACACAAAATATTATCTGTTTAAAATATAGGTTGTATGATATACTTGTTATAAATATTATTTAAATAGAAATATTTTGAAAATATGCTATTCACATTTTGACAAATTTAAATTTGATTAGTTGACAAAATTGATTGATTGATTGGTTAGCTGGTCGCTATTTACTTTTTGACAATTTTAATGTTGATTGGTTGTACTATTTTGATAAAATTGATTGATTGGTTGGCTGGTCACTATTCATCTTTTGACAAATTTGAAATTGATGAGTTATCTTCTTTTGGCAAAATTGATATACCCACATGGAGTGATAGGTTATGTTTAGTTTAAAATCTCTACAGCATATACAAAAATTTAAAAAGGACATATATGTTTAGATCTCTTATAAATATTACTTAAAAAGATTTTACTGTGTATGTAAATATTTGATTAGAATATTATATATAATGCATATAATATAAATAGAATGCATCACGTGAGCAATTAGACTTTTTACACTATATTGATTATATCATGATACATATATGCATATTGGCATGTGGAAAGTCATACATGACATCATTTCCATTAGCTTTTCTTTTTACTTTTTAGTACAAATTTGACTAAAGCTTAAAGGTGCTCAAATTTACAAGATTACAGATTTTCTTCCCGCATGATTTTCTTCCACATGGATGTAGCTAACGTATCAACGAGCGTCTGTTTCTTCCAACGGATATATTTTTGTGTATAAATAGAAGTGTTTTGTGTGAAGAAAAAAATGAAGAACTCGAAGAGAAAAAATTATGTGTGCTCTAAAATTTAGAGTATTGTATTTTGCTCTTTCACTTTCAGATCTAAGTGTAGTCTTTGTTCTTACATTTTCATATCTACTATTTGTGAGAAAATTGTTGTAAAATAGGGTTAAAGTACCTCTTATTTTTATTCATTATTTTGTGAGAAAATTTTGTAAGGGTAAGGCATTTATTGTTGGGTGAGGCTCAATAGATAAAAGTAAGATCTATGTAAAATCTACAAGCTTCATGAAGCCTTGGTGGTGTATTGATTCATTTTGATAGTAAAAAATTCCCAAGGAGGTTCCTTAGGGAGTGGACATAGGCCCGGCGTGCCGAACCACTATGAAGCTCAATGTTTGATTTTCTCTCCCTATCTCTCTTAATTTTATATTGATAATTATTGTTTTATTTTTTTATTCTGAATAGTGTGTTTATTATTTTTTAATATTGCAATTTTTTTAATAACCCAATTCACCCCCTTCTTGGGTTGCTTACCTAAGATAACACTGTCGAAGAATGACAACGTAAAAATAATTGGTCAGTGTGGAAAGAAGTAATACAAGTAGAATTAAACTCGTTTACAAAAACATGAAGTATTTAGACTTGTAATCTAACCCCCTAAAGGGACATAGCCTGTCAAATATAAGTGGGTATTATTGAATATAAGTGGGTATTTGTACTACAGTGCAATGGGAAAAATAAAATTGTTAGATATAATGCGTAACTTATTGTACAAGTTTTGTCACGACCCCAAACCGCCCCTAGTAGTTTGGTGTCGTGATGGCCAGTAATTCGGGATTACCGAAGGCCAACTTTCAAAATTCACACACAATCAGAGTATAAATATATGGGGCTAACATGTGCGGAAGCAATAATTTACAATACAAGTGGTCCATGAGAGCAATGCATAAGTCAAATGGAATGGCATACAACATTACATAGCTTTACAACTTGAATACAAATAGAAATGAAGTACAAAAATACATATTACATCTTGGTAAAAGGCTTCTCAAGCCGACATGTTCAAAATACATAAGCTTCAAAATTGCCGACTTAAACAAAATACATGAAATACAAGTCAAGATACATAATATTCAGGATTGCCGACATAAACATTGCTCTCGGCGTAGCCGACTTCTTGCTTGTTACCTACATATATATAGAGAGGGTGAGCTTGGATACTCAGTGAATGGTACAAGTAATAAAGGGGTGAAATGAATGATACCCGAGATCTTTGGAAAACATACATATCATATCTTTGTCAAAACCATACATAACATAGCTTAGCTTGGTTTGAAATAAAACATCATTCGAAACTTGGTCTTTCAAAACTTACTTAACATACGTCAACTTAAAAGCATAACCTCGGCATAACCTTGGTCTTTTAAAACAAAAGCATAACCTCAGCATCGAGCACACCCGTTCATAGTCTGTCAGTGACCGATATCTTAACAAGGGTGCTACATAGGCTTAACGTCCCCTAGCACAAAAGGACGGTGCTACCTAGGCTTAAAGTCCCCTAGCACGGAAGGACTATGCTACATAGGCTTAAAGTCCCCTAGCACGGAAGGACTATGTTACTTAGGCTTAACGTCCCCTAACACGGAAGGACTATGCTACTTAGGCTTAAAGTCCCCTAGCACGGAAGGACTATGCTACTTAGGCTTAAAGTCCCCTAGCACGGAAGGACTATGCTACTTAGGCTTAAAGTCCCCTAGCACGGAAGGACTATGCTACTTAGGCTTAAAGTCCCCTAGCACGGAAGGACTTGTGCCGCAAATGCTTAAAGTCCCCTGGCACGTACGGACTATGTTACCTAGGCTTAACGTCCCCTAACACGAAAGGACGGTTCCAAGAATGTCATCCAAAACAAAGCTTATACTTGATACATAAAATAGGGATATCATTCATGCTTAACAAATACTTTTATCAAAACAAGTCAAACCTTTATCAAAACGTTATAACATAACTTTACTAGAAATACCACTCACATTAGTTCTTGGGACGTCGGGATCAAGGCAAAGGTCCAAGTCCTACAAACACATGGCAAAGCATACTGAATGCACTTCTCAAAACAAGTCTCACATGCATGCAAATGACACACTCACGCACACTTATTACAGATTTGCCCTCGCTCGGAGGGACCAAATAAATATTACAAATAATTAACTACGCAAGCTAATTAAATATTACAAATTGCCTAAACAGTTAACAAACTAATTTAAACTAGAAAAAGCAATAAACCGCCTTGGGAGGAGAGTCAGAAGCAGCGCGTGCTCGAGTCCTGCTCGGAAATGCTCCGCCATGCATAGTCTGCCTCTGTTTTCCCTGCTCGGCATCTCTGAAGACTGTCAAAGTCTCAAGGATGCCTCTATGGATACTGGGAATCACCACCGGCTGAGTAGAATGCCTACCGGCAGTGCCATGTGGTCATCGGCACAAAATGAATCCATCGGCTGGTTATTCACTGCCGGTCGGCAATCTATACTGCCGGTCGGCAAATAATGCCTGCAGAACCTGCAACTCACAACAGTAGAGGACAGAACTTGCATGGCAATACAATTCAAGCATATATGCACCAATCATGTCCCTTATCATGGTAATGACTCAAAAGGGCATGTGTCTCGATTCTCGGACCACCAATCACGCATTTCCATGCATGATGCCCAAAGAATCAAGTGTGCAACTTTCATGTCAAATGAAATGCAAACCAAACAAACGAACCAAGGCCCAATTCCTATCACCAAGTCAAGGAACAAGGCATGCATGCAAGATGCAATGCAACCTAGGCATGCAAGCTAAGGATGCAACATGGCTTGGCAAGACACTTGTGCAAGCATAGAAGCAAACATGAGGCAATGCAAATTGATAAAAAGGTGGACTTATACATGATTTAGGCAACTCTAAATAGGCCTAAAACAGTGGCCATAGTGCTATAATAAGGGACCAAATACACATGCACAGATACACATGATAAGGGTCAACACTTAGGCGCAAATTGGACAACTCTCAAGCACACTTAAAAATGGATATCATGGACAATTATCATGCAACATAAGCTCTGAAAATCATGTTAAAACATGGTGCCAAACCAAGCAACAAGTCAAGCTAAACATGCAACAAATGGCCTAAGTGCTTGAAGCAAGTCAAAGGGGCCTGACCCATGACCAAGCCAACCAAGCCTCACGAGGCTAAGAGGGCTTAGAATAGGTTCAAGGCAGACCTAGACCTTGCAAGGGGGACCCCCTAGATGGTATCTAAGTGGCTCAAAATCAAAGGCATGTATAATGGCCAAAACATGGAACATGCTACACAAGCTTTCAAAGCCTCAAAGAGGTATCCAAAGTAAAGATACGAGCATGTCAAAGGGACTGAAATAACATGTAGGGTGGTTCCAAACCACCGAAATGATGCAAGCAACACATACTACACATTCACATACTTGAAGCATAAAAGCTCAAATACAAAGGAGCTATACTACGCATGCCAAGATCAACCCAAACAACTATGGACAGACCTAAAACATGGCAAAATGAGCACAAAACCTTCACAAGGCTAAGAGGGCTTAAGATAGGTTCAAGACAGACCTAGACTATGCAAAGGGGGCCCCCTAGATGGCATCTAAATGGCTCAATTTCAAAGCATGTGCAATGGTCAAAACATGGAGCATGCTACACAAGCTTTCAAAGCATTAAAGATACATCCAAGGTAAACATATAGACATGCAAATGGGACTGAAATGACATGGTGGATGGTTCCAAATCACCAAATCAATGCAAAAATGTCATGCTATACGTTCACAAACTTAAGGCCAACAAGCCGGAATGCAAAGGGGCTACATTAAGCATGCCAAATCCGACCCAAACAACTATGGACAGACCTAAAACATGGCAAAATATGCACAAAAGCTTCACAAGACTAAGCCTAAAACATGCTTGAACAAAGGCTAACAACCTAAGGCATATTAAGGCAATAACAAGGCATTACATGGTAGGTATGCTAAGCATGCATGGTGTACCAAAACCAACAATAAACAGAGGCATATTATGATATAATAGGCACAAAAAACAGCCAAGGCATGGTCAACATGAGGCTAACAAGCCAAAAATGCAAAGGGGCTATACAATGCATGCCATGGCCGACCTAAACAACTATGGACAGACCTCTAGCATGGTAAAATAGGCATAGAAGCTTCACAAAACTAGACCTAAAACAAGCTTGAACAAAGGTTTACAACCTAAAGCATGTTAAGGCCTAAACATGGCATTACAAGGTAGGTATGCTAAGCATGCATGGTGTACCAAAACCAACAATAAAAAGAGGCATATTATGATTTAATAGGCACAAAAAACAGCCAAGGCATGGTCAACAAGTGCCTAAGCTAGATGCTCCCTCAAGAGGCCAAAAATGGTCCATTTCAAGGACAATAAGGAGAGGGGGTGGCCCTCTCCTTCTTGGGACCTCAAGGCACCATCCTCACCTCTGAAATCCCTCAAGATTTCAGTGGTGAGGAGGCCCAAACATCAAGGTCTCGGAGCTCACTCAAAATAGCACAAAATCGGGCCTTTCAAGGCCTAAGAGGGGTCAAACACCTCCAAACCACAAAGCACAACCAAGTTCCGAGGACGGTCAAAAATGGGGTGTCTACACCCGCGTCACTAGTTTCAATATTCGAGCCATCTTGCATGCATTGTGTGACATATTTGCATGATTTGGGACTATTGTGTATCATATTTCAAAGCTGGATCATGTGCCATTCTATGCCATGTTTCATCCTTTGCCATGCTTTGTTAGAGTTGCATGTTATGCCTTAGGATCGGTTCTTTGCA
>NW_021025157.1:2804957-2824535 GCF_004153795.1 Camellia sinensis
GTGGAAGGAATTCCTCGGGTTTTGTAAAATTTTGATCATTTTGAGAGATAGAGAGGCGTGCTAAGCCTTTTAATGAATGAAATCATGCTTGTTAGCGTGAGTACTGAGAAGGACCTTGGCTTGATCCAGATTGGTTCCACACTATCTTCGGCGCGAGCGATTTGTCGCTTTCTTAAAAACTTTCAAAAATAAATGTTTTGCGCGGCCCTGTGAAGACCTGTGTGGAATCGTTCTTGAGATTGTGCAGCCTAGGATCGCTCTCAGCCTCAAGATTCAACTCGTCCGTTTCGAACCTTGAACCCGTTCAGCAAGTTCAACGGTCAAACGTCATGCAAGGTCTGTATGGCCAGATCAGAAGCAGTCCTCAAGCAAGAGGCACCAAAGCCGAATCAGAAGGATTAGATCTTGCCGGAAGAAGCTCGTGGAGTAACCGGGATGGATTCTTCTACAAATCATTGCAACGGTTGTTCTCCTAGACACAGAGAAGCTTCAATTTCAAAAACCATTTGGCATGGACTTGTTACACTTTTACCCTTTGAGAGGCTCGCTGGGCCGAAAACCCGGAAGGGCGGCCCAGGCAAAAGTTAGAGCAAGAGAAAAATACAAAAAAGAAAAGCAAAAAAATACAAAAAAAGAAGAGCAAAAAATGAAAAAAAAAAAGAAAGAAAAAAAGAAATTGAAAAGAAGCTCGCAAGGTCGAAAACCCGCATCGGGCACCTTGGCAAAAGTTAGAGCCTGAAAAGTAAAGGTTAAAATACCCGAGTGTACCTTAACCGGAACTACGTAAGGCTTGATTCCCATGTTTGGGATACGTAGGCATCTTCATTCTGAAGTCCAGCCCCCAACGCTTTCATAGCGTCTCAGTCCATGCAATGGTTTCGACTTCATCCCAAAGTCTGGTCGTCAACATCTTCCAAGGTGATTGTGTCCATATATTTGTTATAACCGTCATCGTCATCTCTGTGTCCAAGAGTTCGACCATCATCAATGAAGACTGTTTGCGGACTGCTGCGACACCATCCAAACAAGGGGCAACTTTCCGTTGCCACGAGTCGTCGTGAGCTGCCATTCAAACCAGGGGCAACTTTTCGTTGCCGTGCAACGTTCTTCAAGCCAAGGGCAATTTTCCATTGCTTCTGATCCGAGGTTGCGCATCTCAAAGAGTAAGTTCCATGCTCGTTGAGCATTGACCGTTTGTAAAATAGTTTTTGAAAATTTTTACTGAGGTTGACTATTTTCTCGAAAACTAATCCATTTTCCAAAACTGAACCATTTCTTGGACCCAAAAAAGGAAAATTTTCAGTGCTTATAGCCTGACTTGCATGGTTTTCAAATCAAAAATCGAACAAGTACGTTAGTTCGACTCTCATCTTGATCAAAATTGTTTTAGTAGAAAACCAAAACGAAGAACGGTCAAAGTGATGAACTAGGGGCACAGTTGAGTCAGGTGTTCTGTCTTTCCCCCGTCGTCAACATACGTACCAGGAGGGCACTCTACCCACCAAAAGAAATAGCTGTGAGCTAATAGCATCAGGCGTGAACCCGCAACTTCCTATTCATTCATTAATCACCTTGGGAAGGGACGAAAAATGAGAGAATAAAGAATAGAGAGGTGTAAGTTGCGAGAAAAAAAAGTGAGCCAAAGGGTTTTGAGTGAAAAACCGAGCCTGAGGGCCGAGTGATGTGAGAATCACAAATCAGAAAGGGTGGGAAACAATACCTAGAGAAACTGGCTCCTCGTGATCTGAGGTCCCCCGTATTCGTTTAACGCGTCTGTGTGTTGTGTCTTTTGTTTTGTTTACCTCAACCTTTGTCCTAGGTTTCTCCCGAGCGTGTCTCATTGTGTTTTAGGTCGTGTACCCTTTTGTTTGAGTCCTCCCCACTGTGTTCAGTTGTAGACTCGATGCCCCGGTTTGAAAAACCCTTATTTAATTACAAAAGTCGTTTATGCTCAGAATGTTGTGTCATTCTCTATATTCGATTGTGTTTCAACTCCAGCTGGTTTCGCCTCCGTAGTCCGTCTTGTCAGATTGGGCTGTTTGTTCGGGATTTGCTATGTGCAAAATGAACCAAGTGCTGTGTTACGGGCTGTATGTAGATTAATCCCCAGTAGAGTAATGCAGAATGCAGTGTATGAGTACAGTGTGAGAATGCCGTGGGCAGTTTATCAGTGCAGAATGCAGTGTATGAGTACAGTGTGAGAATGCCGTGGGCAGTTTATCAGTGCAGAATGCAGTGTATGAGTACAGTGTGAGAATGCCGTGGGCAGTTTATCAGTGCAGAATGCAGTGTATGAGTACAGTGTGAGAATGCCGTGGGCAGTTTATCAGTGCAGAATGCAGTGTATGAGTACAGTGTGAGAATGCCGTGGGCAGTTTATCAGTGCAGAATGCAGTGTATGAGTACAGTGTGAGAATGCCGTGGGCAGTTTATCAGTGCAGAATGCAGTGTATGAGTACAGTGTGAGAATGCCGTGGGCAGTTTATCAGTGCAGAATGCAGTGTATGAGTACAGTGTGAGAATGCCGTGGGCAGTTTATCAGTGCAGAATGCAGTGTATGAGTACAGTGTGAGAATGCCGTGGGCAGTTTATCAGTGCAGAATGCAGTGTATGAGTACAGTGTGAGAATGCCGTGGGCAGTTTATCAGTGCAGAATGCAGTGTATGAGTACAGTGTGAGAATGCCGTGGGCAGTTTATCAGTGCAGAATGCAGTGTATGAGTACAGTGTGAGAATGCCGTGGGCAGTTTATCAGTGCAGAATGCAGTGTATGAGTACAGTGTGAGAATGCCGTGGGCAGTTTATCAGTGCAGAATGCAGTGTATGAGTACAGTGTGAGAATGCCGTGGGCAGTTTATCAGTGCAGAATGCAGTGTATGAGTACAGTGTGAGAATGCCGTGGGCAGTTTATCAGTGCAAAATGCAGTGTATGAGTACAATGTGAGAATGCCGTGGGCAGTTTATCAGTGCAGAATGCAGTGTATGAGTACATTGTGAGAATGTCGTGAGCAGTTTATCAGTGCAGAATGCAGTATACAGTGTATAAATGCAGCGTAGGCAGTGTATCAGATGTTGTGAGACCAGTATATCAGGTGTTGTGTCATGCATCAGATTACGTGGGCCAGCTTATGAATGGTTTGAGACAGTGGTCAAAAGAACATACCGGGATGTTGTAGAGGGCCAGAAGGTCGAAGGTCCGCTGTAACATCCCCATCATGAAGACATTCAACTCCACGGACTGCCGGGTGTACTCAGAAGACGCTTGCAAAAGTACAAGATATATCAGTATTCCGCGGAGTATCAAATAAACTGAAATGAAATGCTAGTGCAAAATGAAGTAAAACATACCGGGGGCAGGTCGGGGATGCCGGCTAACTCATGACCAGCCGGGGGAGGAGCAAAGGGGATCTGGTAGATCGCCCCATCCTGCCCTCTATATGACAGTACAGTGGGCAGGGCGGGCCAGCCAGTCCCCCGTCCTCCCTGAACTCCGCCCCTGCCACGAACTCGAGCCCTCCTCGAAGCTCCTGCTCCAGCTCCAGCTCCCGCTCCTGTCCTAGCTGCTGGCGCCACGGGCCTGGCTCCCTCAGCTCGACAGCCGTCGCTCAGAGACCACATAATGTACATCTGCACGTACTCTCGGTAGTCGCCGATGCCTCTGAAGCGGGTCGCCTCTCAGCCAATAGTATAGTCGGCCATCTGCTCGGTAGTGAGCCTCTCGGTCTCCCTCATGTCCTCAGGAAGGTGAACCGGGACTATCTGCTCCGGTAACCCTAGGGTCTGGCGTAGGAAACGCTCACCCAGGTACCAAGCCCGACAGACCGGGCCCTCCAGTAAGATCCAGAAACGCGAGGTCTCCTCAACACCGGCAAATCGGTCCCGAATCGTTGCCAGCAACGGAGCCCAAGGCTGCCACATGATCTGAAAGTGACATACAATTTGTTATCCATCGTTATTGAAACATGCAGTGAAAAGCAAAGCTTAGATAAATTCTAAACTAAAAACATACCTCGACAGGGGTGATAGTGTCGAAGTAGCGGCGAAAGAAGCTAAAGGTCTCTCGTGGCCTCCGCACGCATCTCACGTCGAAGCGTCGCGAGAACGGGATGACAAGGGGGGTCTCCGTGTCTGGCACGGGTGCAAGCCTGGGAAAGTAGGCATACACCCACAACTACAGAGAAAACATCGATATGACTATCAGATAAAGCAAAATACAGAATAAAGCAGAAATGGCAGAGTCGTGTGTTGTGCAGTGTATTGTGTACAGTGTACAGTGTGAGCAGTGTACAGTCAGTGAAAAGCAGAGTGTATGTGTGTGCCGTGTGTGCAGTGTACAGTTAGTGAAAAGCAGACTACAGTGTGTGCAATACAGAATACAGTACAGAGTACAGAAGATAGAAAAGCAGAAATGTAAAGCGGAACAGAAACGTACCTCCCAAGTACGCCAGTAACCCCCGAGCAACTGTCCGCTGCCACGGGAAGCTGAGCTCATATACCCGTAGAGTGTGGCCAGAGCGGCGCCATCCCAATCATAGTGCAAGATCTGCCTGACGTCCACCAGTGCACTAAGCAGGCAGAGGGGCATGGCATTCGTCCGGTCGGCGAAAATGGTCGTCCCCAGCAGGAACATGAGAAAGCCGCGCGCATATCTCTCCACGGCCTCCGGAGTCATTAGAGCCTCCTCCACCAACGTGGGCTGGACCCTGAACTGCACCTCGAACCAGGAGTAAAGAACAAAGCCTGGACGGGTGAGAGGTGGCACCTTGCCAAGCAGATGGATTTGAGCGGCGGTCCACTCGTCCATATCAGTGTCAAAGGGGATCGGATCACCCCCTACCCCGATGCCTGTGAGCATCGAGAAATCATAGGGAGTCATCGTCATGTCTCCCGTCGCAGATAGATGGAATGAGTCGGTGGTGTCCCACCATCTCTCCGCTAGAGCAGCAAGGAGAGGCCTGCTCGCGATGAGTCTCGATAATCCCCTGCAGAAAGTGCCAAAGCCCGCCTGATCCACAATGTGGCGAACCGCGCTGGGCAGCTCAGCATACCAGTCCCGAGCGGCAATGTTCCCATACCCACGGACGGTATGGGAATCCCCCTGTTTTCAAACAAATAATTGCGAGGCAATACTGAATATACTAGTTTTGAAGGGCATTCAGAATTCAATACAAATATAACATGCATGCAAGTTTTTCAGATTCAAACAGATCCCGGGTGCTGGTGTGCATATAGTGAAGTACAACGTGTGATGTGTCAGCGTGTTGGCGTGGTTCGGTACAAATATAGCACGTGTGCAAGTATTTCAGATTCAAACAGATATCGGGTATTGGTATGATTGCAATGAAATACAGTGTGTGCATATGTCAGCCTCAAACAGATATCGGTTGTCAGTATGGTTGCGATCAACTACAGTGCACAGTGTGTCAGTGTATCTGAGTCAAGTAGTTAAACGATGTAATCAGCTATGGCAGTTTCTATATTCTACATTGCGGAAAATAAAACAGAGAGAGGAATGTTACCTCGGAAGCGCCAAAGGATAAGTGAGATGTAGGCTCACGCAGGAGGAGCTCTGGTGGCATCGCTCTGTCGAAACTCCGAAATTGGCGAAGTCCGTCAGGAAGTAGCGCATAAATCGCCGGCCGATAGGTCGCCAGGTCGAACGGGCGGACGCTTAACGGGAGGAGCTCGACCCTGGGATCCATCTCGTGATCCGGGGGAGTCCCGCCCTGTGGAATATCGTCGGTCATGTCAAAAATGGTGAGAAAATAGCCGGAAAAGGGAAAACCGGGCGAAAATGTGGTAAGTCAACCGGAAAGTCAACCCGAGAGGGTGAAAAAGTGGCCCGAGAAGCCGGGAAGTGAAAAGGCACGTGAGTCGAGAGAAACTCGAGCGGAATAAGCCCCAAAAAGTGGAAATGGCAAAGGGAGCACCGAAATAAAAAAATATTCGGATAAAAATGTTCGAAACGCGAAGATATACGCGAATCGAACGACGAAACAGGGGCTAGAACACGCGAAAATGGGAGAATCAAAGGAGGAGAATGCTTTAGAGAGAGTGGGAAGGGATTTTCGGCTAAAAAGGATATGTAAAATAGGGTTTGGAACCCTATTTTAAAAGACCCGAGGTGAAAAGTCGAAACTGCCCCGATTCAGGCATTTTTGGCCGGTCGGCTACATTTTTGGCCGGTCGGCCAAATATTTAGCCGGTGGAATGTATTGATGGCCGGTGGACAGCCGGTGGCCTCCTCTTCCGGCCGGTGAGCCTCCTGCATCCTTGTTTGGGTCAGATCTGTGGTTTTGGGTCTTCATAGCTCAAAGAAGTACAAGAAAGTGCATCTCTGACACTCAACTGGCCTCCATTTTGACCTCGGGCCGTGTCTTCTGTGCGTGGCACTCGAATTCGTGCAAGGTGTATCCTTTTCATATCCTTTTGGGCTTTTACAAAACTCAAAAGTTGCCTCATGCGTATCGCATATCATCGCACTGTTTTGTGCATTTCAAATTATCGCACTGTTTTGTGCATTTCAAATTATCGCACTGTTTTGTGCATTTCAAATTATCGCGCTGTTTTGTGCATTTCAAATTATCGCGCTGTTTTGTGCATTTCAAATCATCGCACTGTCTTGTGCATTTCAAACCATTGCACTGTCTGGTGCACTAGCGTTGTCTAACGCATCGCGCTATTTTGCGCCTCTCATTGCATTTTGCATGCATTCTTTCGCGCTATATTGCACATCGCACTGTCTTGTGCGCTCCCGTTGTCTAAACGCATCGCGCGGTTTTGCGCATCTCATCGCATTTTGCATAATCACTCAACTTCGCCACTTGCGTAGACCGCATGTACCGCTTGCGTAGACCGCATATTTGTTCAATTCATTACATGCGTAGACCGCATGTTTTACCGCTTGCGTAGACCGCATATTTGTTCAATTCATTACTTGCGTAGACTGCATGTTTTGCCTGCGTAGATCGCATGTTTGTTCAATTCACTACTTGCGTAGACCGCATGTTTTGCTTGCGTAGACCGCATGTTTGTTCAATTCACTACTTGCGTAGACCGCATGTTTTGCCTACGTAGACCGCATGTTTGTTCAATTCACTACTTGCGTAGACCGCATGTTTGTTCAATTCATTACTTGCGTAGACCGCATGTTTTACCCCTTGCGTAGACCGCATATTTGTTCAATTTCTTACTTGCGTAGACCGCATGTTTTGCCTGCGTAGACCGCATGTTTTGCCTGCGTAGACCGCATGTTTGTTCAATTCACTACTTGCGTAGACCGCATGTTTTGCCTGCGTAGACCGCATGTTTGTTCAATTCACTACTTGCGTAGACCGCATGTTTTGCCTGCGTAGACCGCATGTTTGTTCAATTCACTACTTGCGTAGACCGCATGTTTTGCCTGCGTAGACCGCATGTTTGTTCAATTCACTACTTGCGTAGACCGCATGTTTTGCCTGCGTAGACCGCATGTTTGTTCAATTCACTACTTGCGTAGACCGCATGTTTTGCCTGCGTAGACCGCATGTTTGTTCAATTCACTACTTGCGTAGACCGCATGTTTTGCCTGCGTAGACCGCATGTTTGTTCAATTCACTACTTGCGTAGACCGCATGTTTTGCCTGCGTAGACCGCATGTTTGTTCAATTCACTACTTGCGTAGACCGCATGTTTTGCCTGCGTAGACCGCATGTTTGTTCAATTCACTACTTGCGTAGACCGCATGTTTTGCCTGCGTAGACCGCATGTTTGTTCAATTCACTACTTGCGTAGACCGCATGTTTTGCCTGCGTAGACCGCATGTTTGTTCAATTCACTACTTGCGTAGACCGCATGTTTTGCCTGCGTAGACCGCATGTTTGTTCAATTCACTACTTGCGTAGACCGCATGTTTTGCCTGCGTAGACCGCATGTTTGTTCAATTCACTACTTGCGTAGACCGCATGTTTTGCCTGCGTAGACCGCATGTTTGTTCAATTCACTACTTGCGTAGACCGCATGTTTTGCCTGCGTAGACCGCATGTTTGTTCAATTCACTACTTGCGTAGACCGCATGTTTTGCCTGCGTAGACCGCATGTTTGTTCAATTCACTACTTGCGTAGACCGCATGTTTTGCCTGCGTAGACCGCATGTTTGTTCAATTCACTACTTGCGTAGACCGCATGTTTTGCCTGCGTAGACCGCATGTTTGTTCAATTCACTACTTGCGTAGACCGCATGTTTTGCCTGCGTAGACCGCATGTTTGTTCAATTCACTACTTGCGTAGACCGCATGTTTTGCCTGCGTAGACCGCATGTTTGTTCAATTCACTACTTGCGTAGACCGCATGTTTTGCCTGCGTAGACCGCATGTTTGTTCAATTCACTACTTGCGTAGACCGCATGTTTTGCCTGCGTAGACCGCATGTTTGTTCAATTCACTACTTGCGTAGACCGCATGTTTTGCCTGCGTAGACCGCATGTTTGTTCAATAACACGAATTTTGGCACCCGAAATGGCCTATAGCTATACCAAACATGCAAAATTGGTACATGGAATGTAAAGACAGAAGCAAGGCAGCCCCAAAATAAGCATTTTACTAGTACAAAACATGGCCAAACAGCAAGCAAAGATAGGGCAAAATTAGCATGCGAAAATGGCCCTAAACATGAGATTATGAAGCAACTCACATCTGCCGTCCTCAAACAGGTTAGGGCCCTTCAACAAAGTTGAAGAGGGGCCCAAAATATGATGTTTTCCAGGACTGTAAAACCCCCCAAAACAAACACAGGTATGGCTGCACTCCTATTCAAGAAAAAGGGCAAAAAGGTGGCCAAAGAGGCAAGTGGTATATCCAATGCCCAAACTGAAAAATTCCGTTCTACAATATTGAAGAGGGACCAAAAATAAGCATATTTCCAGAACTGTAAAACCCCAAAAACAGTATACAAACATGCTAGAAATGCAATGCAAAATAAGGCTCAAAAGAGGCTATAACATGAGGTATGCAAAATATTCCACAAATGACCAAAGACCCTTAATTAAACATGAATAATGTGCCAAAATAAGACTATTTTCAGAACTGTAAAATGGCCAAAAACAAAAGCATGATAGGCTAACAAAACATGCAAGAATAGGGACCAAAAGAGAGATATAACATGAAGTGGCATATGGAAGTCCCAAACAATGAAAGACCCTAAATGAAACATGAAGAATGGACCAAAATAAGACTATTTTCAGAACTGTAAAATGGCCAAAAACGAAAGCATGATAGGCTGCCAAAGCATGCAAAAATGGGACCAAAAAAGGAGTATAAAGGCAAGTATAGCATGGAGGTCCCAAACAGTGTTGAGCCCTTCTTCAATGTTGAAGAGGGGCTCAAAATAAGCCTATTATCAGTTTACAACATGCTCCAAAAAAAATCACACACAAGCTAAAAATATCATGCAAGAAAATGACATTTTAGAGGGATAATGAAGCAAGTGCAAGATGGAGGGCTCAAACAGGGTTGAGCCCTTAATAAGACATGAAGATGAGCTCAAAAGAAGGCCACTTTCAGTTATGGCCGGAGCTCAAAACAAAAAGCATAGATGGCTAAGAAATGTTGCAAAGAAAAGCTCAAAAAAAGGGAAATGGCAACTCACCCTTGGAGACAAGTCTTTTGTTGCTTCTTGGACCAATTTGCAGCACCTTTAGCCTTTGAGAAGCCCTCCTTGTTGCTGGAAATGGAGTGGTGGTGGTGGTGCTTGGTGGTGATGAAGAAAACAAGGTGTAGGACTTAAAATGCACAAAACGGTGCGAGTGAGATACAACCACAAGATGCACAAGACAGTGCTAGTGAGATACAAAGTGTAAGTGCACAAGATAGTGCGAGTGAATGCATGTTCTATGCTTTTCATTCCATCTTGGTTTCTCTTTACAAAGTACAAAGTCTTAAAGAAAATAAAACTGCCTAAGGCTGTACAATGTGCAAATATTAAAGCAAAAAGAGAAATAAAGCAAAAGCAAAAGATCTACATCGATGCCATCCAACTCAGGACTGACAGGCCCTCTTCCTCGACTGAGAGAACTTCGGGGCATCGTCACCGTCAGCACTGCTGGTTGAACCAGAGCCATCCCCGCTTTCATCCTCTGGCCCCCCCTCGGCATCATCGCCACCATCAGAACCTAAGCCGGTGCCATCACCTCCACCCTCAGATGTCTCTGACTAAGGATTCGCTGGCTCCTCCTCCTCACTAGTCTCGTCATCACATCTGGTAGGCGCTCGACGTCTCCCTCAGCCGCGTGTCGGGATCCCTCTCCCTGCTACTGAAGAAGGCCCGGGTGGCCCAGGCTATAGAGGTATGACCTGAAAAGGCAGTTTGAATACATCAGCCAGGGTATGTATATCAGATGCAAGTATGGTGCATGGAGTAAGTTCATGCAGATATAGTATGTGAATGTGATGTGTCAGATGAGATTTATACAGCCAGGTGAATCAGTGCAGTGAAATGTTCAGTTTCAATATATCAGCAAAAGTATGATAAATGCAAGGAAACTGGAAAGTACCGGGATGCCGTGGGAGTGCAGCATCGTCTCTCTCCTCAAAACCATAAACTCAAGTGAGGCCATCGCCTCGAGCAACCCCTTAACATATCCTGTGGAAGGCTGCAGATGCAAGTTCAAGTCATCAGTGAATGAATGAATGCCTAAATATCTGAATGATAGATGAAAGCTGTGAAGCATACCGATGCTGACTTAGAGGCCTTGACATATCGATGATTTGGCAATAGAGACTCAAGCAGAATCTGATAAGGCGTCCCATACTGCCAACATATCAGCTCTGTCGAAGGATCTGGCCATCCAGCACACTGCCTAGTGGGAGGCGTCCCATACTCCTTGAGAAACCAGGCTTTGCCAACTGGTCCCTCAAACATAATCTGGTATTGGGAGGCACCCCATGCCCCAGCAAACTGGAATCGAGAAAACCCTGGCATCGCTACCCAAGGCTGCCAGGTGATCTGCGGATAGCAAGTGCATGAATTGATTAGTTGTCATGGATATGCAAGATGAACCGAAGCTGAAAGCATGAAGAACTGAGAGTTCTGGGTTACCTCGGTCGCCCGTACTGTGTCAAAATCATGCCTGAGATATGGCAAAGTCTCTCGGGGTCTGGGCCGGTATCGACCTTCAAATCTATGCGAATACGGCACCTCAAGTGGTGTCTCAACCTCCAGATTAGGGACAAGCGTTGAGAAATAGGCGCATACCCATAGCTGTGAAAGGCAAGACAGTGGCAATGAGAATACAGAATACACAGAAAATACATAATGCAAAATGCGAGGTACAGAATGTAATGTGCGCAATGTGTGAATTGTGCAGTGTACAGGTATTTAAAAGAAGAAATGCAAATCAGAAAGGGCAGGATGTACCTCACTGGCTCTCTAATAGCCGCTTACTATGTTCCCGCACCTGCGGGAGGTTGAGCTCATATAGCAATAAAGGGTAGCAAGGCCAACGCCGCCCCAATCAAAGTGCCGAACTTGGGATAGGTCTGCTAGAGCACTCAAAAGATGTAGCTTGACCGTGTTCCCCCTATCGAAGAACAATGTGTTCCCAAGAAGGAACATCAAGAATCCTCGAGTGTACTGCTCTGTGGCCTCAACAGTCTCGGGCACAGTCCCTCTGTACTGCTCTGTGAACCAGGTGTATTTGACTATGCCTGATGATCGGTAGATCGGCAGATGGACTCTAAGTAGATAAGTCCAGTCTGCCTCCTGCTCACCCATATTGGAATCATATGGGATCATCCGCCCTCCTACATCGAGGCCCGTCAGCATAGTAAAGTCGTACGGGGTCATCGTCATGTCCCTGGTAGCTGAGAAATGGAAGGAGTTTGTGGTGTCCCACCATCTCTCAACTAGTGCACCCAGGAGGGTCCTACTCACCGCAAGATGCGATAACCCCATGCAAAATTTGGCCGAGCCTTGCCTCATTAACAATCTGTCGAACACTGTCTGAAAGCTCCATATACCACTCCTTTGCTATAATCGACCCATATCCCGGGTAAAATGGGAAGCTACCTTTGTTCAGAATGAGCATAAATACAATGTGAGCTATGTTCAGAATGAGTAGAAATACAATGTGAGTTGTGTTCAGAATGAGCAGAAATGCAGTGTGTGAACTGTGTTCAGACTGAGCAGAAATGTAATGTGAGTTGTGTTCAGAATGAGCAGAAATGCAGTGTGTGAGTTGTGTTCAGACTGAGCATAAATGCAGTGTGTGAGCTGTGTTCAGAATAAGCAGAAATGCAGTGTGTAAGCTGTGTTCAGAATGAGCAGAAATGCAATATGTGAGTTGTGTTCAGGAGGAGCAAAAGTGCTGTGTATGTAAATGTGTTCAGAATGAGCAGGTAAAATACAAAGCGAAAGCATGAAGCGTGCAAGAAATACAAAATACATCGCAGAAAATGTAAGAGTGCAGTATGCACCTCGGGCGCGTAGTGAGACAGGTGAGACTCCAGCTCTCATAGTAGCAAGTCCGCGAGTGCTCGTCACACAAAGTCTGTAAAATGATGAAAAGTGTTGGGTGGTAAAATGTGCTTCTCGGAACGGTATGTCATAGGGTCGAAGGGCCGAATCCTAGGCGGTAGTGGAATGATGTCAGGCTCATCCTCTCTCCCTGGAGGACCCTCGTCGTATGGAACATCGTCAGCCATCTAAAAAGAAGGTGCAAAATGAGCAAAAATGAGCGAGATGAGCTAAAATTGCCAAAAGTCAACAAAAGTCAACTCTCGGGAAGAGAAAAAGTCGAAGAAAGTCAAAGTCCGGGAAAAGGTGCTAAACTTCGAGAGAAATATACCTTAAGTGGTGAAAATGGAGAAAAAAGCTCCGAAAACAAATTCTGATCGGTTCAAAGTGAAGGAAATTAGAAGATTTTAGTAAGTCAACTTCGCGTGGGGCGTTGGAAAACGCGTGCAAAGCCCGGATCTGAGAGGGAAAAGGGTCTAGGAAGGAAGAAGAGTGAATTTCTCCCTTGAGGGTGTGAGAATTGGTGTTTTGGAGCTGTGTATTTAAAGAGCCGAACCTCAAAAGACCAAACTGCCCCGAATTTCTCTAAACTGGTCGACCGACCAGTTTTTCAGGTCGACCGACCACCTAGGTGGTCTACAAGTGGTTCTGGTGGTCGGTAGCCCTCTAGGGTGGTCTTCGGGGTCCCATTGTCCTCTTTGTGTATTTTTATGCTGTTTGGAGTCCTTGGCTCTCGAGAAAGTGTAAGAAAAGTTCACTATTTTCGGCTCAAATGTCCCCGCGGGAACTTCGATTCATGTCTTCGATGCACGGCTCATTGTCACTTGTCGAGAGCAAGGTGTATCCTTTTTAAGTACATTGCGACCCCTCCGAGAGGTAAATCGGAGGTTGCGTTTGAATTGGTGTCGTTAAGGCGTGTATTTCCTTATTCGATATTCTACTTCAAACATGCTGTTGATGCTGCACTGAAAATGCATTGTTATGCACACTTCACTCGCATTGTTATGCACGTTACACCTGCATTGTTATGCACCTCTTCACTTGCATTGCTATGGATGTTACACCTGCATTGTTATGCACACTTCAGTTGTATTGTTATGCACATTCTAGTTACTTTGTTTGCACTGTTCTACTTGCATTGTTATGCACCGTTTTCCTCGCACTATTATGCACACTCTAGTTATATTATTATGCATGTTCCAGTTGCATTATTATGCATGTTCCAGTTGCATTGTTATGCACATTCTAGTTACACTGTTATGCATCGTTCTACTTGCATTGTTATGTACCGTTTTCCTTGCATTGTTATGCACATCTCCCATGCGTTGTTATGCACCTTTTCACTTGCATTGTATATGCACGCGTTTATCTTTTATTGGACTTGTATCTTGATGTAACGTTGAACATGTGTTTCTACTATATTGTACCTTTATGCAGGCACGATATTGTATGTACAGTTCATTTGAGGCTGGTGCAACCATAAGATATTGTATGTACAGTACATTTGAAGCCGGCACAACTAGATGATGTTATATCTATTTCAGTCAGAGGAACTCCAGGTAAGATCATTCCTGTCCCCTCGAAACTCTCTCATCGGTTAGAAGCATTCGGATATGTCTAGTGCTTACACCGATACCTCGTTGGTTAGAGACATTCAGTTACACCCAATGTTTACACCGACATCTACCTTTCTTTCTCTTGCCTGTGATATGCTGAGAAGTGGTGTACCTTTCCCTCTCTTGCGTGTGATACGTTGAGAAGTGGTGTGCCTTTCCCTCTCTTGCATGTGATACGTTGAGAGGTGTACCTTTTCCTTCTCTTGCGTGTGATACGCTGAGAAGTGGTGTACCTTTCCCTCTCTTGCGTGTGATATGTTGAGAAGTGGTGTGCCTTTCCCTCTCTTGCATGTGATATGTTAAGAGGTGTACCTTTTCCTTCTCTTGCATGTGATATGCTGAGTGGTGTTGTCTTCCTTCCCTCTCTTGCGTGTGATACATTGAGAGGTGTACCTTTTCCTTCTCTTGTGTGTGATACGCTGAGAGGTGTTGTATTCCTTCCATCTCTTGCGTGTGATATGCCAAGAGGTGTCGCTTTTCCTTCTCTTGCGTGTTACACGCTGAGAAGTGCTGCTTTTCCCTCTCTCACGTGTGATACGCTGAGAGGTGTCGCTTTTCCTTCTCTTGCGTGTGATACGCTGAGAAGTGGTGTTTTTCCCTCTCTCGCGTGTGATACGCTGAGAGGTGTCACTTTTCTTTCTCTTACGTGTGATACGTTTAGAGATACTTTGTTTGAGACTTTGTGTATTCTCGGTAGGCGCTTTTAGCCTTCTCTGCGTGAGACGCAGTGAGAATTGTATGATTTTCTTACATCCTTTCTGCATGAGATGTAGTTTGGTTCGTGTTTACTTGCTTATGTACGAGTTTGCTGTAGCATTTCTTTGCATAACATTCGCTTAAAATATTGCATTTATTTTGCATAATTGCTTCATCACAGCTCTCTGTGCATGATCACAAGTTACGTTTTGCATCGTCCATGTCATTTGCATTTTGCCCCTGCCTGGGGGCGCATCTGTTTGTTATCTTGCCTATTTGTCCAAGTCTTCGGCCTTATCAAAAATAGGTTGTCTCTAGGCTTTGACATTCACTCCCGTCACTTCTTGACTTTCGAGCTTTGTCAAAGAGGGGCAACTGTAGACACTGCATTTTTGACCAACCTTAAGACTCAGACATCATCGATTTGAGCGCTCGATGATCGCGCATATTTTTGCTCATTTGATGTTTGCTTATTTGAAAGATGGTTTGATGGCGCTACTCGCAAGTAGGCTAAGACGTGGATTTGCCACCCTTAAGTGGGCTTAAGAAAACATGATTTTGCCACTCTCAAGTGGGCTTAAAACTCTCAATTGGTAAATTGTTCCAATTCAAATAACCCAACCTTCACCCACAGGCATTCAGGCAGTTATATCACATAAGCAAATAGCCTCATGGTAAGCATGCTATCATGGCAGTCACTCACACGCATGCAAGGATGCTAAAGCATAAATACTTACCGAGTACTCCAAGCCAAAGAAAGAAGCTAATTAGAAATCATGCATGAATCCTAACTATGCTAAAATGCCTAATGCAACACATGCAAAAATGCAACTAAGATAGGCTCGGCTATTCTAAAATGGCATATGAAATGCAACAACTGATACACATATTCAACTCAGAATTGAAATACAATGCAGTTAGTATGATGCGCCGAGCCCGGTGCACTGAGTTTCGGTGTATGCTAGCTTAAAATGTCGCATGTATGCTTCATTACAGCTTTCTTGCATGATCATAAGTTATGTCCGGCTCGTGCATGTTCTTGCAATGTTGCCCCTGCCTTCGGGCGCATATCTTGTTTTCTTGCATGTTTGTTTAAGTCTTCGGCCTTGTAAAAATGGGTCGTCTCTGGGCTTTGACATTCACTCCCGTCATTGTTATTGACTTTTGAGTTCTGTCAAAGAGGGGCAACTGTAGACACCCATTTTGACCGTCCTCAAGACTTGGACGTCACCATTTGAACACCTGGTGATCACCATGTTTGTGTTCGTTTGGAGTTCCCGGAGGTCTCGGCTACGCGCCTTGCCTCAGGATCTCCGAACTTGACTGTTTTGTGCTTGGTTTGACACAAAAACACTGTGTTTTGCCTTTGAGAGGCAGGGTAGGCTTGTAGCCATCCCCACCATCACCGGCCATGGGCTTGAGGCCACGGCTGCGTTTTGCTTATACCGGCCAAATATTGGCTGGCCGGCACTATAGATGGCCGGCCGGCTATCTTTTTTTGGTCAATTACATTTTTGGCCGACCGACTACTGTGCAGCTGCTTTTGCAGATATTTGACACAGCTGTCTTGCATTTGGCTCCCCTCCAACACGTGTATGGAGGGATTTTCTCTTTAGAAGCTTGTCTTGTAAGCTTTACAAGACAAAAAAGCTCTATAAGAAGAGCACTCCTCTCCCTTGTTTAGGTTAGAGAGTTTAGACAGCCATATTAGGGTTTTGAGTTCTAGGGTTAGGATCCATACACATTCTATCTCTATACCTCTCCCTCTTTTTACTTTGTGTGTGTTTAAGTGTGCTTGTGTCTTACTATTTGCACACAAAACACATATGGTTTCACCTTCCCTTAGCTACTGAGGTTCTAAGAGGTTGTTCTTGAGGTTCTTGGTGGTTTTTGAGCTTGGAGGAGCAGCTGGTCCACCATTGTTGAAGAGGGTCTTCAAGGGTAACAATTTTGCCTTTTTATTCCCCATTCTTGCATTGTATTTTTCCTATCTTAGAACTATTTTTGTGCTTAGTATATAACAATAAAAAAGTTCTGTCTTTAGGCCCTCTAAATAGTTTGTTTAGAATGTTTGTGGTTTGGAGGTGTTTGACCCCTCTTAGGCCTTGAAAGGCCTCATTTTGTGCTATTTTGAGTGAGCTTCGGGACTTTGGTGTTTGGCCTCCTCACCACTGAAATTTGAGGGATTTCAGTGGTAAGGATGGTGCCTGAAGTCCCAAGAAGGAGAGGGCCACCCCTCTCCTTGTTGTCCTTGAAATGGACCATTTTTGGCCTCTTAGGGAGCATCTAGCTAAGCTTCATGTTGACCACGCCTTGGCTGCTTTTGTGCTTATTATGTCATAACATGCCTCTGTTTTTAGTTGGTTTTGGTACCATGCATGCTTAGGCATACCTACCTTGTAATGCCATTTTTAGGCCTTAACATGCCTTAGGTTGAAAACCTTTGTTCAAGCTTGTTTTAGGCCTAGTTTTGTTGAAGCTTCTTATGCTTATTTTTCCATGCTAGAGGTCTGTCCATAGTTGTTTGGCGGCCATGGCATGCATTGTATAGCCCTTTACATTTTTGGCTTGTTGGCCTTAAGTGTGTGAATGTGTGGCATGAATCCTTGTCTTAATTTAGTGATTTGGGGCCATTTGCCATGTTATTTTAGTCCCTTTAACATGCTTGTATGCTTGCCTTGGACACTCCTTTAATGCTTTGAAAGCTTGTGTAGCATGCTCCATGTTTGGCATTTGTGCATGCCTTTGAATTTAGGTCCTTTGGATGCCGTCTAAGTGATCTTTAGGCCTTGTCTTTGCATGCTAAGAATCTGTTTTTGGTCATTAAATTCATGCCATGTTTGGTCTTGCTAAGTGTAGTTCAATGCTTCCTTAGCTTGCCTTGAATGCTTGGGCCATTTGTTGCATGTTCGGCCTATCTTGTTTGCTTGGTTTGGCATCATGTTCTTGCATGATTTTCAGAGTTTAATGCATGCCACATGTCCATGATTATTCCCTTTTAAGTGTGCTTAAAAGATGCCCTCTGATGCTTAAGTGCTTAGGCCTTAACATGTGCATGTGTGTATGTGTTGTTCGGTCCCATCTCCTTAAGCTTTGGCCACTGTTTTTGGGCCTAATTAGAGCTGCCCGAATTAGTTTAAGTCCACTCTTTGCATGTTGTTACATGCCTTTACGCTTTGCATGCTTTGATCGCATATGTCTTGCATGTCCATTAGCTTGCATGCTTGTTCATTGCTTGCTTGTTTGCATTACCATGTTGCATCCTTAGCTCGCATGCCTAGGTTACATTGCATTTAGCATGCATGTCTTGTTCCTTGATCTAGTGATAGGAATTGGGCTTTGGCATGTTGGTTTGCATTGCATTTTGACATCAAAATGTGCACACTTGGTCCCTGGGCCACACGCATGGAAATGCGCGATTGATGGTCCGAGAACCAAGAGCATGTTCCTTTGAGTCATTAACATGATAGACATGATTGGTGCATATATGGCTTGAATTGCATTGCCATGTTCTGCCTTGCCCTCTGTGCTGTGCAAATGCAGATTCTGCAGGAACTTTATGCTGACCGCAGTGCTAAGTGCCGACCGGCAATCTTCCCTCTGCCGATAGCTTCACCAATGGCCGGTGATCACATGCCACTGCCGGTGGGCATTCTACTCAGCCGATGGCATTCCCCAGTATCCAGAGAAGCAATCCTGAGGTTTTGGCAGCCTCCAGACGAGTAAAGAAAGGAAAACAGAGGCAGCCTATGCATGGCGGTACACTTCCGAGCAAGACCCGAGCACGCATTGCATTAGGCTCTTTTTCTCGAGGCGGTTTACTGTTTTTCCTAGCTTAGTTGGTTTGTTAACTAATTAGGCAATTTGTAATAATTAATTAGCTCGTGAGTTAGTTAATTTGTAATATTATTCGGTCCCCCGAGCGAGGGCAATCTGTAATAAGTGGGTGCGTGTGTGTGCATGTCTTCCATCCCCACTTCTTTCTTCCCTTTTATTACCTGCTTATGATGGTAGACTAGGGCATATTTAAAATTAGCATACCTTATGCTATGCATGCGTGCATTCATGCATTTGTATTGCATGCATCAGGCTCAGTACATCACGCTAACTGCATTTGTACTTCAATTCCAAATTCAATACGTGCATCAATGATTGACTGCATTTCACATGCCATGCTTAGGTTTGCCGAGCCTACTCTAATTGCATCTGCATATGTTGCATTAGCCACTTTAACATGAACTAGGATCACGCATGTTGCTAACTAGTTATTTGTTTGGCACGGAGTACATTGTAAGTATTTATGCTTTAGCATATCGCATGCGTGTGAATGCTATCATGACAGTATGCTTACCATGTGGCTAAATGCTTATGTGATATAACTGCCTGATTGCCTGTGGGTGAAGGTTGGATTGCCTGAGTTGGAAAAACTAGTTGAAATCCGTATTTTAGCCTACTCGCGAGTAGCAAATTCCAAAATGCTTTTCAAGACAAACGGATATGCAATGTTTATTTCCAAATTAGGCAATCTAATCTTAACTTGTGTGCTGTGCGCATAACATAGTAATGTTAGGCTAATAATTGAGAATAAGAACACATAAGGTTTTCAAACTAGATATCACGGTTAGTAGAGGCCGATCTTCGGATCGGGCAGAGAGGGGGTGCTCATAGCTGACCTTCCCCAATCGTACCCAAGCTCCCGAGCCGAGGCAACTTTGGCAATGACGGACACGTGGCCTTCGGCACCGAGTCAGGGTTTCCTCTAAATTTCCTCCATCTTT
>NW_021025157.1:2839153-2875515 GCF_004153795.1 Camellia sinensis
TAAAGAATAGAGAGATGTACGAGAGAGAAAAGTGAGAATAGGGTTTTGTGAGAAAAGACCGAGCTTGAGGGCCGAGTGATGTGAGCAAGGCCATATGTGAGATTGGGTGGGAAACATTACCTGTAGTAGTAGTGGGCTCCCTGCTAATCTGGTCGTCTCATGACGATAAAAGGCGTCTAAGCCCATCAACGTCTCAGCCAGAGTCATGGCAATATAGCTCTTGCCCTCCTTCAAGCCTTGGGCAACCTCGGTCAGCCGGACGCTAGACCCTCCGGAGCCCGAGACAAATAGAAAATGAGATAGCATGCACAAACAGAGGGCGTGTCGCCGAAAGCCTTGCCGGTGATGGTTGTTGCGATCACCAGCATCAGAAAACCGATCGATCAAACTCGGAATATCCAGCATCCCGTCACAAATCAGAGATTGAGCGTCACGCATACTGAGTCCACACATTCGCCCTAAGGATTGGGCATGGCCAAAATTAAGTTGGGACAGGAGCTCCTTGTCGCGCTCAGACTCCATTAAGGCTTGGAAATCTTCAAAGGTAGGACATATCTCTTGCCCAGCGAAACTAAAGACATGCGTCACCGGATTCCAAAACCTTGCCGCGGCATGAAGAAACGGGAGGTGCAAGGGGGTACGACCTAGAGTGAATAGTGCATTTATGCTGAAACCCCAGAAATTCAACTTTTCCGAGCCATCCAAGCTAGCAATCCAAGCTGTGAGATTTTGAGCAAGAAACTCTTCCATTAGAGCAAATCAGTGTGGAATTGAGAAAAACTACGAAGCTGGGATCTTTTGTAGGAGATAAGGTAGGGTGGAGGACAGGTGTCAACATTCTGGTGATTCCCTCATTCATGGCCGGCCGACCAAATATTCTGCCGACCGGCCATTACCTTTTGCCGACCGAACAATTTTATGGCCGGTGGCCATTCCTTGCGGCCGATGGCCTCTACCCCTGACCGATGGGCTTCCTCCTGATTCCCTGAGCTATTTATGCTAGGGATTGGGGAACTCCACCACCTCTGATCCCTCCCCGGGTGATCGATTCTTGCGGAGTCACACCTGTCTGCTCATCAAGTTATTGTACATTTGCTTATCGAGTTGTATTTCACTCTCTTTGAGCTCTTGATTTGTTTATCGAGTTGTACTCACCCTTGTTTGGTTATATCATGCCTTTGTTTTGCTTATCGAGCTGTAAGTCGGTTCACTACCTGATTATTACGATACAAATATTCAATGTTCAAAATAGGTTCAATTTCGTTCACATTGTGGTGTGATACCTTGCGATGCGATGCATAAAAAGTTTATAAATGCAACATCTTTTGAACAAAATGGTTGTTTCATTCCCGTCACGTGTTTTGCAAAATATGTAATTTTGAAAAGAAAATAAAACCTGCCCGAGGCAGTGCAATGATGCTTAAACTACCAGTAAAAAGGAAAGTAAAGCATAGAATGGCAAGGTAGCAAAGTGTCGGAATTAATACCAGTAAAACTCCCCTTGCGGTCAACATGCCTTCCGCACCTTTGTTCGGGTCAACTACACGGTTTGGCACCTTCGTCACTTGAGACAATGCGGGAAAGCACACTTTTGAAACACGGACCTTCGAGTTGACCTCAGGCTACAACTTCTGCGGGCGATGCTCGATGCATACGGAGAACGTCCCGTCCCGTATCCTTTTCATATCGTGTGAGTTCCACAAAATCGTTTCAATTATGCTGTGTTACAGTACTTTACATTCCAGTATTGTGAATGACATGTTTTTACTTACATGTGTACATTCAATTCTTCTCATACACACTACTTGCGTAGACCGCATCTCTTACTTGCGTAGACCGCATATTTTACTTGCATAGACCGCATCTTTTACTTGCGTAGACTGCATGTTTATTCAATTCATTGCTTGCGTAGACCGCATGTCTTACTTGCGTAGACCGCATGTCTATTTCTGCGTAGACCGCATCTCTTGCTTGCGTAGACCACATGATTATTCAAATTTCACTGCTTGCGTAGACCACATATTTTACTTGCGTAGACCGCATCTTTTACTTGCGTAGACCGCATGTTTATTCAATTCATTGCTTGCGTAGACCACATGTCTTACTTGCGTAGACCGCATGTCTTTTTCTGCGTAGACCGCATCTCTTGCTTGCGTAGATTGCATGATTATTCAAATTTCACTACTTGCGTAGACCGCATGTTTTGCTTGCGTAGACCGCACGCTTATTCATTTCATTACTTGCGTAGACCGCATGTCTTTTTCTACGTAGACCGCATCTCTTGCTTGCGTAGACCGCATGATTATTCAAATTTCACTACTTGCGTAGACCGCATGTTTGTTCACTTTCATTACCTGCGTAGACCGCATGTATTGCTTGCATAGACCGCACGATTGTTCAATTTCATTACTTACGTAGACCGCATGTTTTGCCTGCGTAGACCGAATATTTGTTCAATTCATTACTTGTGTAGACCACATGTTTTGTTTGCATAGACCGCATATTTGTTCAATTCATTACTTGCGTAGACCGCATGTTTTGCTTGCGTAGACCGCATGTTTGTTCAAATTCATTACTTGCGTAGACCGCATGTTCGTAATCAACTTCATCACTTGCGTAGACCGCATGTTTTACTTGCATAGACCGTATTCTTACGTTCAATGTCATTACTTGCGTAGACCGCGTGCTCATGATCAATTTCGTTGCCTGCGTAGACTGCGCGCTCCACTTACATGTCTGTACCTTCACAGCATCGTTATGCTTCCCACTTGCTTTGCATTGTCATGCATTTCAAGTACACTATTATGCATGTTGCTAACAATATTGTACCTGTTAAGTTTGTTTCCGTTGCAGCCACGATATTGTATGTACGGTTCATTTGAGGTTGGTGCAACCAGATGAGCCGCACAGGCATCGTATCCTCCGAGTGAGACGTATTGAGAATTGCATAATTCTCTTACATCCTTTCTGCATTGTAGTGTAGTTTGATGTATGCTAGCTTAAAATCGTCGCATGTATGCTTCATTACAGCTTTCTTTGCATGATCATAAGTTATGTCCGGCTCTGTGCATTGTCTTGCATTTTGCCCCTGCCTTCGGGCGCATACCTTGTTTGTCTTGCATGTTTGTGTAAGTCTTCGGCCTTGTCAAAAATGGGTCGTCTCTGGGCTTTGACATTCACTCCCGTCATTGTTATGACTTTCGAGTTCTGCCAAAGAGGCGCAACTGTGGACACCCCATTTTAGACCGTCCTCAAGACTTGGACGTCACCGTTTGAGCACCCGGTGATCATCCATGTTCGTGTTCGTTTGGAGTTCCCGGAGGTCTCGGCTACGCGCCTTGCACTCCACCACCTCCGATCCCTCCCCCGGTGGTCGATTCTTGCGGAGTCACACCTGTCTGCTCATCAAGTTATTGTACATTTGCTTATCGAGTTGTATTTCACTCTCTTTGAGCTCTTGATTTGTTTATCGAGTTGTACTCACCCTTGTTTGGTTATATCATGCCTTTGTTTTGCTTATCGAGCTGTAAGTCGGTTCACTACCTGATTATTACGATACAAATATTCAATGTTCAAAATAGGTTCAATTTCGTTCACATTGTGGTGTGATACCTTGCGATGCGATGCATAAAAAGTTTATAAATGCAACATCTTTTGAACAAAATGGTTGTTTCATTCCCGTCACGTGTTTTGCAAAATATGTAATTTTGAAAAGAAAATAAAACCTGCCCGAGGCAGTGCAATGATGCTTAAACTACCAGTAAAAAGGAAAGTAAAGCATAGAATGGCAAGGTAGCAAAGTGTCGGAATTAATACCAGTAAAACTCCCCTTGCGGTCAACATGCCTTCCGTACCTTTGTTCGGGTCAACTACACGGTTTGGCACCTTCGTCACTTGAGACAATGCGGGAAAGCACACTTTTGAAACGCGGACCTTCGAGTTGACCTCAGGCTACAACTTCTGCGGGCGATGCTCGATGCATACGGAGAACGTCCCGTCCCGTATCCTTTTCATATCGTGTGAGTTCCACAAAATCGTTTCAATTATGCTGTGTTACAGTACTTTACATTCCAGTATTGTGAATGACATGTTTTTACTTACATGTGTACATTCAATTCTTCTCATACACACTACTTGCGTAGACCGCATCTCTTACTTGCGTAGATCGCATATTTTACTTGCATAGACCACATCTTTTACTTGCGTAGACTGCATGTTTATTCAATTCATTGCTTGCGTAGACCGCATGTCTTACTTGCGTAGACCGCATGTCTTTTTCTGCGTAGACCGCATCTCTTGCTTGCGTAGACCGCATGATTATTCAAATTTCACTGCTTGCGTAGACCACATATTTTACTTGCGTAGACCGCATCTTTTACTTGCGTAGACCGCATGTTTATTCAATTCATTGCCTGCGTAGACCGCATATTTTACTTGCGTAAACCGCATCTCTTACTTGCATAGACCGCATCTCTTACTTGCATAGACCGCATCTCTTACCTGCGTAGACCGCATGTTTTCCTTGTGTAGACCGCATGCTCGTAATTAATTACGTTACTTGCGTAGACCACATGTTTGTAATCAATTTCATTACCTGCGTAGACCACATGTTTTGCTTGTGTAGACCGCATGATTGTTCAATTTCATTACTTGCGTAGACCGCATGTCTTACTTGCGTAGACCGCATGTCTTTTTCTGCGTAGACCGCATCTCTTGCTTGCGTAGATTGCATGATTATTCAAATTTCACTACTTGCGTAGACCGCATGTTTTGCTTGCGTAGACCGCATTCATGCTTTGAGGATGCGCCCTTTTATGCCTAGAAATGAGTTTTAGTGCATGCATCTCATTGAAGTCACTTAAGCTGCCATCTTAGCGAGTTTTGGAGTCCATTTATGCATGCTAAAATTCTGTTCTTGCTTGCCTAATTCATGCCATGAATGGTCATATTGGTAGAAGTAAAGTGCCCCTTTTTGTGCCTTAGCCTTAGGTCCATTGGCTTGCATGTTGGCATGAGTGTTTGTCCATCATTTTGGGCACTTTTGGTCACTGTTTTGGGGTGGATTGAGGTCTGCCCCTTTATGGTTTAAGTCCACCATTGCATGCTTGTCACATGTTTGTTGCGTGATTGCTTCATTAGGTGTTGTAACATGATGATCCTATTGCTTAAATCGTCCATGTTTGCATTGCATTTGCATCTTGCATGCCTAGCATTGCATATTTTCCATAGTAGTTGCATGGCATTTGGCATGCCTTGCATAATTAGTATCATGCTGCATTTTGAGCCATGTGGGCATAACATGCATTGCATTACTTGGTTTGGGGTGTCAAACCAAGTGTGAGTGTTAAGGAGCGTTCATACTATAAGTGATACAACGTGCCTTAACTCTCGGTCACCGGGGCCTTTGACTTCGACATGATGAGGCCTTGGTCCTTATTTGTGTGTTGCATGCATTTTTTTATATGAAATGGCGAACTTGATCTCTTGGGCTATCATGCACAATTGATGGCTCGAAGATCGAGGGCCATGCTTCCTTAAGTTCAATACATGATGGGGAACATGAGCATGCTTACATGTGCCTGAAATCCCATGCCATATGCTGTCTGTCCTCTGTTGCTGTCAAAACTGTCCTCTGCAGGAAGTTTCTGCCGACCAGCCATTGGTGAATGGCCGATAACTCCATCAGCAGCCGATGGAAATTGTACATTGCCAGTGGGAATTTCCTCCAGCCGATGAGATTCTACAATGTGCAAGGAATCTGTCCCAGAACTTTGGGATTTTTCAGAGAAGCAAGGCAGTGAAAACAGAGGCAGTAATGGTATGGTACGGGCTTTTCGGACAAGACGGGTTCGAGCATGCATCATTCGGGCATCCCGAGGCAGGGGCCGTGGCTACCTTTCTTTTTTTTTTACATTCATTCTATTAAGTAAATTAGAAATTCTGTAATAATTTATTTGTTTATTATTCGGACTGTAATATTTATTCGGACCCTCTGCGCGAGGGCAATGTTGTAATAAGTGTGCGTGTGTGTGATGTATGTCTTCCAACCCCACGTCTTTCTCCTTTTTATTTACCCGCTTATGATGGTTAGATTAGGGCATGTTTCAATTAGCATACAGTATGATAGCATGTTTGCATTCATTCATCTGTTTTGCATGCACCGGGCTCGGCGCATCATACTAACTGCATCGTATTTTCAATTCCAAGTTGAATACATGCTAGCTGTAGCATTTCATATGCCATGTTTAGAATAGCCGAGCCTGCTATAGTTGCATTTTTGCATGTGTTGCATTAGACAATTTTGTATAGTTAGGATCATACATGGATTTCTAACCTAGCTTCTGTTTTGGCTTGGAGTACTCGGTAAGTTTTACGCTTTAGCATCCTTGCATGCGTGTGCGTGAATGCCATGATAGCATGCTTACCATGAGGCTATGTGCTTATGTGATATAAACTGTCTGAATGCCTGTGGGTGAAGGTTGGGTTATTTGGATTGGAACAATTCATCAAATGTGTGTTTTAAGCCCACTAGATAGTGGCAAAATCATATTTTCTAAGCCCACCCGAGGGTGGCAAATCCACGTCTTAGCCTACTTGCGGGTAGCACCATCAAACCATTTTCAAAATAAACAAACATTGAAATGTGTTCCAATTCAGGCGATCCAGTCTATACTTGTATGCTGTGCGCATCACATAGTAAATCTAGGCTAATAACCGGAATAAGAACACACAATGTTTTTCAAAAATAGATATCATGGTTAGTAGAGGCCGATCTTTGATCGGGCAGCGGGGTGCTCACGAAGTGACCTTCCCCAATCGTACCACCAAGTTCCCGAGCCGAGACAACTCCGGTGATGACGGACATGTGGCCTTCGGCACCGAGTCAGGGTTTCCTAAATTCCCCCATAAAAAAAATATTTAGGTGGCGACTCTGTATCTGGCAAAGCAGTCCATGTTTGGCACTTCTTTTCGAAAAATCTGTTTCTCAAAACGATTTGCCGGATTTGGACTCTTTGGTTCAGATTAAGAACCGTGACACAAATCGAGTCCGAACTGTAGCACGAGGCCCACGGGCGCGTCTACATTAATAAGGATTGGTTTACGATTATATTATTTATATTTAATTAGTCTGGTTAATACATGGCTAAACATGTTTTAATTAGAAATTAAAGGAAATTAATAATCTAATTAATTCATAATTCTAGTCTCCTATATTTAAAAGCTTAAGTGAACTAAATATGTTTAAGATGATTGTGTATCGTACTATGTATATTTGTGATTATAGGTCACGAGTCAAGGACTGCTTGACCAACCGTTCTAGCAGCCCACTGTAAGTAACGTTATTGTAAAGATATGTTCATATGAATTATGTTCCAAATGTAATTTGATAAGGTATGATTTCTTAAATGATATTTGTTTATGTGAACGAATGTCCTATGTTTGAAATCTATTATGGCATCCATAGATAGTCCCAAGTCATGGGGGACGGCATGCTAATGATGGTCCATGACATATATGTGATTACGAGATCTTGTTAGCTACTTCATTGTGGTGATATGTGTTTAATCGGTATTCGGAATCGATTACTCTAGTCGGAAGACGATATGTGATATGTTCTGTGAGATGTATACCATTATGTTATGTTCTGATATAAGACTGATATGGGTGATTGTGTCATGATTTTTTTTACGGATATGATATATTTGGAATTCGTTCACTAACCCCTTTACTTTAATGTTATTCACTGAGCTTTAGCTCACTGTTTTTACATATATGTATAGGTGAGCATTCTCGAGGTCAAGTCTAAAAGGGGTCTTTAGCCGAGCTACCTTTTTGAACCCTATCGAGTTGTTTTGAGTGCCTCCGAGTTGGGGTTTGACCTGGAAGGCCGTTGTCAAGCTTTTGATCGTGAAGTAAACTTTTGTTATGTGCATATGTTATGTATAAGATGTTAAGTTACAAGTTATGTACTGAATGTAGGTAAATTAACGATTTTGCATGTAAATTTTTGTTCATGTAGATGTACAGCTCAATGGACTATTAGTGTTTTTGAATATTGTTTCCACTAGCCCCGATTATTTTTGATTGTATAGGAAGGCCTTTGGTAATCTCAGATTACTGGCCGGTTACGACACTAAACTTATAGGGGCGGGTTTGGGTCATGACAGTTATATATTCAATTAATAGTAGAGACCTAATAATTATATATTCCAAAAAACAAAAACAAAAACAAAATAATAGTAAAAAAAATATACGACCACACAATCTTGACCTATGTAATATTTCACTCTCTCCTAGTGCCTCAACAACATATAGGCCTGATTTGTTTAGAGATTGGAGGGGTTATGAATTAATCACCACAATTGCCTTCTAATCTTTGGTGGGGGAATCATTATCAATTCCAAAAGGACCATATTAGGACATAGCTTAATTTTCTTGCATTTTCTATTGCATTAATTTCGTATCAACAATTCATTACTGAATGAATTATTGAATGAGTAATTAGGATTGTGTGCAGGTTAATTTTGGCAATTTGAACGAAATAACCCGCACAACTTTAAAATCACAGATTGGTATTTTGGTAGTGAGTTATAAATTTTAACACATTATATGAATACATTCTAAAATCATAAAACCTTGTAATGTAATTATGAAACTATAAAATAAAAACAAAATTTAGAATATTTGTTCATAATTGAGGTATTTGATTATATATATATATATATAAAATAATTGCCAGTTTGGGTGTGTTATTTAAGCGGGTAGAAAGATTTTAAATTGTACACAATTCAACATATATAAATTTAAGGGTAAATTATACAACTAGTTCCTGTACTTTACATGATGTGTCAATTTGGTCCCTGTAGTTTCAATTTACTCAATTTTGCCTTTTAATTTAACGGATTGTGTCATTTTAGTTCAATAAATAACGGTTGTTAAATTAATTTAATAGAAGGTCAAACAATGTGTCAATTTGGCCCCTATACTTTACATGATATGTCAATTTGGTCCTTGTAGTTTCAATTTTCTCAATTTTGACAGAAACTAAATTGACACATTGTGGAAAATACAACGACCAAATTGACATATTGTTTGACTTTTTGTTAAATTAACTTAACAACTATTATTTATTGGACTAAAATGACACAATCTATTAAATTAAGGAGCAAAATCGAGCAAATTGAAACTACAGAGACCAAATTGACAAGGTTGCAGAATAGTGGAGTTTTGGATGTGTTTGGTGATGACTTGGATTTGGTATTTTTTTTCCGGTTTGGTTTTCTTATTTTTAGTTTGTTGATGTAATAATTTTTCTATATGGGGGTTTATTTCTCTTCCTTGTGGGGGGTTTTTCTCCTACTCTATGGGGGTATGGATCCTTCATTTTATGGAGGTTGTTTATCTCTTTTTGAGATCTTATAATTTTGTTTACTGAACTTATCCGCTCTTTTATCGATTTTGCAATGAAAATTTTTTCTCGATAAAAAAAATTACAGCATTATATATTGAAATAAAGATTTCTATTTTTACTATGGGCTTTCCGTTCAAAAATCAAAAATCAATCTTTCTTGGTCCAAAGATCCAAGCCAAAAAAAACTTTGTCCATAAGGATATATGAGTGAAAAATATCCAAATTGCCCTTATATATATATATATATATATCATATACTAGTTAGAATCTCACTTCTCTCTCTCTCTCTCTCTCTCCCTTTGTCGTTGTTGATCTTCCATGGCGATAGGGCCAAAGTCAATCATGGCGGCACTGCCCTCACCAACTGAGTTCTACCGCAGATCTACTATAGATCTACGATTCTCACATGGCGAACGAGATGGCGGTGTATGTCTTTAGTTCTCAGCCTCTCTCATGGCAGAGGCGGAAAGAGACCGCCACTGTTGCTTCTCTCTTTTTCTCTCTCTCTCTCTCTCTATGAGCAGCGGTAAAAAAGTTCCCTCTCTTTCAACTCCTCTAGGTGAACTTATATATATATATATATATCTCCAAATTTGTTACACACATCCACAGATCTCTCCAAATTGATTTTTTTTTTGGTTGTTGGTGGTGATGATGATGAAACAGATTCAACTGATTAAAAAAAAATTAACAGATATGACAAGTTAGTTCAAAATTTCAACAGATAATAAAATTTGAGTAGTGGCTTAATTATTTCATTAACAAAGATTTGCATTTCAACATATAATGGATAATACTTTGTCTATTATTACAACATATAGGGTTGGCTTAGCTTTGTATTTCAACCAATAGGATTTGGTTTTTCTTTTATTTTAACAGATAATAAATTTGGATAGATATCTAAACAGATAAGAGAAATTTGAATTGAAAAGATCACAAAATTAAACAAATTGGGTGAAGAAATTGAACAGATAGTTTAAAATTTTGAAGAGATAAAAATAAATTTGAACAGATAGACAAAAAAAAATGAATAGATAGTCAACAAAAAGTCAAACAAATTAAAAAAAGTTAAGGGGTAAAATTGGAAACAAAATGTCCTTAAGGACTTTTCACCAAATTATTTCACAAAATGTAGACTCTCACCAACAAAAAAATATCCACTGAACCTAATATCTTATACTCTCTTTAAATTTAATTTATCAACAATATTCTCTTTTACTAATTAATAGAGGTGATCTAAATCTCCAAATATGTATACAAAATGACGTGATTACACTAGTACTTACCATTTTGAATCTATTAAAATGACAATTAATTAGAAAAATGAGTGGTTGTCTGAATTTAAATATGCGAATCACATTTGAGATAAAGAGTCAGAATTATGAAAGATTGATTTGAAGCATTCAAAAAATCTACCAGAATGTTTGTTGAGCTTTAACCATTGATTAGTTGTGTGCTAGACCATTCATGTTAGATCTTTGATAACCTATGCTTGTTTGAGCTATTTATTTTCACTACTCTCTCTTAATCAACCATAGAATAATATATGTACAGAAGTAATAATAGATCTATATGATTTCCTGGGCAAGAGAGAAAATAGAATATCATATATCAGGGAAAAAAAACCCAAAGATCACACATTAAAATGTTCCATTGCCAATCGTGGAGGAATAGAATTCCCAAATTAATTTGGGAAGCAATGCCCATGGCAATCTTATGAATTTTATGGAAAACAAGGAATGGGCTGATTTTGTTAAAATAAGCATCTAGTGTGGTGCGAGGTGAAGGAATTAGTTAGAAGTTCTTATATTTGCATTGTGGATAAAATCAAAGACATTGATTTTAACATTTAAGAATGGGTACTCTGTTATGGATTTCTATGCATTCACTTTGTCATGTCTAATTCCAAGATTGATCACCTTCTACATTGTTGATGTGTGTTCATTCAAAGTGCGAATGAAGGCAAATGGTGTGTCGTTTTGAGGGCTGCTGATATTGTGGTTATCCAACCTTGATGTAATGAATTGGATTGATTCATGATTCAACATTTATGTTTTGTACTTTTGTTTTTGAGTGGGTTGATTTTGGACTCTGTTATCAGGAACTTCTCTCTTTGATTTTTTGTTTTTCGTTTTTGATGCATGTATGATTAAACTCTCTCCTTGTTACCAACCTAGTTGGGACGCGATATGGTTCGCCAGGATACTTTTATAATCACTGCACATGGTCAATTAAATATTTAGTTTGAAAAAGTTAGGCACACTTATCCAACATGATCTGAAAAACATCTATTAATCACAAACTAAGCATTAACACTTTCAGTTCAAAAAAACAAAAAGAAGGAAAAATCACTATGAAACAAAGAAAATAAAGTTAAAGATTATTTAGGAAGGGATAGAAAAAGTACAAAAGATCTTCGTTTGGCTGATTTCCTCTCTTGTATTGAGCTACCTTCCACCCAAATCCAAATACATCTCAACCATCTCTTAACATTGTTTTATTTGGTCTCTAATCAAAATTTGATGTGCTGATATGCTATTTGCTGTTGATTTCGGAAATCTTAACTAGGATTAACTCTATCTCGTGTCACAACTTTGCCAGCTTCACCTCTTCCCATGGCTATCCATGGTTCTATTCCTCTTCTAAGTCTGATACTCCGCATTCCCCCTCTCCCGAGCCTAACCATACAAAAGCATCCTTCCAAAACTCCCAAACCAAGTATAATATCTCTATGTCCATTCTTAAGTTGTGGCATTGGTAATTTCTTGAATTTGTTCATTCGAGGATTGAAGTAAACGATTTCACGGGGTGCAAAGAAGCGATCCGAACTTTTATCAGAGGCAAACCAATGTAGATTTTCATTCACCACAGGACCTGAATTCACACTACAAAAATGGTATGGGAAGTTGATCTCTATCCAAGTTTTGCTTCGGAAACTACCAACTACAACGAATTCACCACTGAAGAGTGTAATGTCATGAGAAAGGGCCATTACAGCCCTATACTCATTACTAAATGAGTCAAAGCAAAGCTCAGAAACAACACTATAACCAGTACACAGCAAGGGCTCATATGAGAGGACTTTCGTCGAACACTTGGTGAGCGGATTCCACAAGAACAAATGATCGCGAATCCAAATAAGCAACAACCCATTATAGGAACCGAAGATTTCATATGGGTTTTTTTCCACAGGTTTATCAACGATTTTCACAAGAAAATCTTGGTCGATAGAGTGAAGAGAAAACCTTCCACGAACGAGAACATTGTTTCGTGGTACGATTTTCACAAAACCTGATTGAATCAAAGAACGCCATTGCTTGGAAACAAGAGTGAATTTTACGAGAGATTTGAAGGGTAATCTTGAGCGTATTTCGATAACGATTTCTTCGGGAAGGTTTGGTAGATTGACTTCTGCTTTTGCTCTAATCTTTTTCTCAGTCGCTCTTCCAACTAAGGTTTGGTATATGTTTAGGGATTGTTTTTTTTAGCACTATATATATGTATTTTTTTTTTTTGAGATTGAGACTTTGCAACCAAAGAAACCACAAAACTTTATTTAAAAATTTAGCAAAAAATATTATTTTTGTAATTCAGATTTATTCAACGATTAAATCCTGAACTATATACATTCAATCTCAATCATAAACTTTTCATTTTGAATAAAAATCTACACAATTTTATGAGCTAATTTTGTCCGATCTTCTTGGACAATCCAATGATCTAGTTTGGATCCATGGGTCAAAACACGAATCTCTTTAATTTTTAATTTTTTTTAAAGTATGTATAGTTCATTTATGAAAAAATAAAATTAATCTAATAATTATAGTAATGATATTTCATTATATTTATTTTTAAATAATAAACGATTTATTTTTAAAATTAAACTTGTCAATTTTAATTTTATTTAAGAAAAATATATTTAAATTAAGTAGTTATAATTATCAAATCACTTTTTTTTTTAATGATCTACAGAGGACAACAAATTAAATAATTAAAATAAAGTCTGTGGTCAACCCATGGCATAAAAATAACGAATAATTCCTAGGGTGAGCATGGTCTGGATTGGGATAAAATTAGGACCAATCCGTTATTTATGGTTCTTGAAAAATTAGAACTAATCTAATCTGTTTAAATTGTTGAACCAATCCGTTTAAACACGGATTGGATTAGTTCAAGACCATGGATTCATATAATTAAATAAGAAAAAAAATATATAACATTTTAATTTCATAAAAATATAAACATAGCATCAAACAAAAGCAATAAACAAAGCAACAAACAAAAACAATAAAATTGGATACACATTACACAAAGCAGAGTTCTCCTCTGTATTAAAATTAAACATAGCATCAAATAAAAAATAATAAGAAAACTGGTTTTAGACAAACAAAAGTAACAAAACTTCATGAACAAAAGCAACAAATAAACAAAAGCATAGCAACAACATAGCAGCAGCATGGAATAAGGGTTTAGCTTTTACATGGAATAAGAAATGATATTATGTGGGAGGGTCTATAGTATAAATATAGACTATTTGCATACGGTCCAGATTGGTTCTAATCTGGAACCATGTGGTTCAATTTGGAACCAATCCGTGGCCTACGGATCTTTAAATTTTCAATCCAGAACTGAACCACGGATTCAAAAAACCAATCTAAACCTACCAGATTAGACTGAACCAGATCGGATTACGGATTATACAGATTTCTTGCTCAATCCTAATAATCCCTTAATGAGAAGAAACAATCAACATAATGTGAGTGTTTGGGAAATTGTTATTTTAGTAGGTTAAAATTTTTGTGTTTGTGAAGATGATTGAATTCTTTTATAATTGGATGTAATGTTTGTGAGAGAAAAAGTTAAATAATTATGAATTTGATATGACATTTTATATTATAAACTATTTTAATCTATTTTATCTTTGTGTGAATTTTAACCTAAAAAAGGGAGAATCCAACAACCAACTCAACAAAGTGCTCCATAAGAGAGAGAATTATCAATCTTTATCTTTGCTAAAAATTGAAAACAGCCTCCAACCAACACAAATGTGTATGTGGTGGCCAAATGAGCTAACACAATTCATTGTTTCACAAAGTCACAGGATAAATTGTGTGATTTTTTTGATAAATTTTCTTTTTAAGTGTTTTATTTCATTTAACACATATTCTTTTTAAATATTTCATTAAGTTATGTTTATTGTAATATGATCAAAATCATCATTTTTAATTTTTTACACATGTTTTTATTTTGAAACTAATAGATAACAATAGTCTCTCATTTTATGGAGAAAATCCCTCTCTCATTCTAAAGAAAAAAATCTTTTTGTTATTCCACAGAGAAAATCTCTCCCTTATTTTAAGGAGAAAACCTCTATCGCATTCAATAGAGAAAATATCAAATTATAAATTTTGAACCTTTTTATAATTTGAAAATTTTAAAAATAACGCAACAAAAAATCCAAATAAAAATCAAAATGTAATGTGAATGTTCACATTAAACAACAAACATACAACTAACCTTCGAAAAAATTAAAATTCATACCAAAATACAATGTGAATGTTCACAATTTATAATTAACATACAACTAACCTTAAAAAAAAAAAAAAAACTCATACTAATGTAAACATTTACACTGTAATGTGAAAATATAAAACAAAATTAAAAAAATTGAAAATCGATTATTTTAATTATTCAATGGTAACAAAAATTATTATTCAACTAACAAGCATAGTAACAAAAACAATAAACATACAATTAACTTTCGAAAAAATAAAACTTATACCAAAATACAATGTGAATGTTCACAATTTATAATTAATATACAACTAGTTTTAAAATTAAAAAAAAAAAACTCATATCGATGTGAACATTCACAATGCAACGTGAAAATGTAAAATAAAATTGAAAAAGTGAAAATCGACTATTTCAATTGTTCAATTGTAACCCACGGCTAGCCTTGAAAAGAGGAGCATGCAAACTTTGGAGGTAAGCAATCTTATGCAACTCTCTCTCTCTACAGTGCTCTCTGCCTTCTCTCTTCTCCTAGCAAGCTAACTTGACCGTCGGAGGGGTTTGGCAAACCCACCCGCAGGGTAGCTCACCTTTGCTCTATTCGCAGCACAACGAAGCTTTAATGGAGTGCGACAAGCTTGGAAGCAAGGAGGTACGGAGCGTGGCGAATATTTCTTTCCCATACAATTGACGCCATTTGTGGGAATCTCTTTGACAGATAACCCGTGTTCTATAAGATTTTTCGACTGTTTTTCATGGCGAACATGGACGAAACACCGTTGTCTGTTGTTGACGGCATCACTCCAGAGTCAGTTCGGAGTAGAGATAGCCCTCCCGTCATTCCGACAATGATGAGCCTGGAGACCTCCTTAGAGGGCTACCCAGAAACGCGTGAGAAAAACGCACGAGGAGCACTGATCATTCTCAGAGTCCTGAGGGGCGTCGGCAGCGAGGAGAATCGCATGCTCAATGGCTAGAGCACAAACTCAGAGACCAGGATGCCCTCATTCAGAAGATAGTGACTGAGATGGAGACGTTGAAGCGACAAATCAAAGGGAGGGGTGTTGTCAGAGAGGGAAACCACAGTGAGCTCACCTAACCCCGTTGCTCAGGTAGCCAGCACCAACGGGAGACACCCTCCCTCTCTATTACTTGGAGCTACGGCATTGACGATTCTAACCCACCGATGGAGATATCACACACACGCGACAGTAGCTACCGTCCCTTGTGTCCGTCGACAACGTCGAGATACTCTTACTTTGCTTGTTCAGAGGAACTGAAGGCCATCTTGAAGGAAAGCGCATATCGTGGGGAGGCCCAAAGAGTGATGGTGCTACAAAGGCTAAGTCCCAGAATCCATTACAGTGAGGAGGTGGCCATGCTGCCACCTAGAATGGAGATTCCAACATTGGTGGATAGAGACTTGGCAAGACTCACCGCCACCCCACTGTCTCTAGAGATTGAAAGCACGCCCCTCCCCGTCGGATTCCATCAACCTAAGTTCACGTTTGTACGATAGCAAGACGGATTCGTACATGCACATTAGTCATTACCGGCAAGTAATACCAGGCCATCGGCGTAACGATGCCTTGATATGCCTCATATTCCCAGCAAGTTTGGGATAGTTGGGCCTGAAGTGGTTCGAAAGGCTCCCGGAGGGGAGTATCTAGGGGTGGCAGCAACTAGCGAAAGCCTTTGTCACGAAATTCAAGACCAATGCTCGAACACCGAAGGAAGTTGACCACCTCCTGGGTATCAAGATGGAATCAGGTAGTTCTTTGAAGGCATATAATACCAAATATTAGGAGACCTACAATGAGATCCTTGATTGCCCCACAAATCTGGTAATCGCCCAATATAAGCGAGGCTTACCAGTCGGACATAGACTGTGGGACTTGCTTATAATGCACCAGCCCATAACCATGGAATCATTAATACAACGGATTAACGAGCACATCCGAGTTGAGAATGATGTCGCCACAGCAACCGAGAAGGCAAATTCTGTTGCAACGGACAAACGTGTCACAGGAAAGGTTCACTCGGTAGGGCAGGAGGATAACCACCCTAATAACTAAGCTAGAGAACAACATTGTCGTGCTAGCCACAACAATAGAAACAAAGGCCGTGGGAATGACCGAGCTAACACTCCTCGCAATGAAGAGGAAGATGCCAAGGAAAAGTTGAAGGCACGGACCAGCATCACAATAGTTTGTAAGATCCCAATTTAGCGCATCCTCAGTGAAATCTGAGGTAAGCCATATGTCCGTTGGCCAGCAAAACTGGGAGACGCACAGAGGGCCTTTAACTCAAGGTACCGCTGCACTTTTAATGAAGAAAGGGAGCACTGCACGGAGGACTGCATTCCGTTGAAACAACACTTGGAAGAGTTGGTTGTGGTTGGGCACTTGGACCAATACATAGACAGAGATATGAGGGTCGCTCCACAAGGGCAAGCCGAGCCAAATGGCCTTGTTGTCTTGGATGCATCACCCCAAGGAGTCATCAATATTATTCACAGTATCATCGAGCCAGCGCGAGTTTGCGAGCTCAGGGGGATGATTAAGAAGGTCGAGCACATGAGGGAAGTGCTCTCTATTCAGCCCGCCGTGAAAGGGAAAACTGAGGTAAAAGACATCATGACCTTTTCGAGCAAGGACTTAGAAAGAATTCAAACCCCACATAATGAAGCTTTGGCAATAACGCTTAGTGTCAAAGATTTCAACATCAGGAGAATACTAATCGACCAAGGCAGTTCAGTCGAGATTATGTACTATGATGTATTCAATCAGATGAAGTTAGAGGACAAGGACTTGGCCACAGTAACATCTCTTTTGGTTAGTTTCAACTCTCAATCGGAATGGCCGATCGGGAAGATCATATTGTCGGTCAAGGCTAGGTCGTTCATGACGCAGGTGGAGTTTTGGGTGTTGAAGGTCTCGTCGACATACAATCTGATCTTGGGGAGGGGTTGGTTGCATGCCATGCAAGTAGTGGCTTCGACTTATCATCAGATCGTGCGCTTTCCTGCCTCAACTGGACAAATTGAAAAAGTTTGGAGGGATCAGGTGATGTCCAAACAATGCTTTGTCGTGGTAACTGGCAGCCGGGCGACCAAAGGCTTTGTCCAGATGATAGAGGGGCCCAAAGGCAAATAAGTCCTGGAGGATATAGGAAGAAAATCCAAGGGGAAATCAGTGGAAGACTTGGTAGAGGTTTGCATCAATAAGAGTGATCTGAGCAAGTTCTTTCTTTTGGGTTTGTGTAGACACCCTATTTTTGACCGTCCTCAAGACTTGGACGTCACCGTTTGAACACTCGGTGATCATCCTTATTTGTGCTCGTCTTGAGTTCCCGGAGACCTCGGTTGCGCGCCTTGCCTCAGAATCTCTCAGCTCGACTACTTTGTGTCTGGTTTTGCACCAAGAGCTTGTGGATGTGTTCCTGAGGGAAGGGGATGGCTTGTCGACCAAGTCTCCTGCCCACCGGCCACCTTGATTTTCAATCGGCCCCTCAAGACTTAGACGTCACCATTGGAACACTTGGTGATTACCCTTGTTTGTGCTCGTCTTGAGTTCCCGGAGGCCTCGGTTGCGCGCCTTGCCTCAGAATCTCTTAGCTCGACTACTTTGTGTCTGGTTTTGCACCAAGAGCTTGTGGATGTGTTCCTGAGGGAAGGGGATGGCCTGTCGACCAAGTCTCCTGCCCACCGGCCACCTTGATTTTCAATCGGCCAAATGTGATGGCCGGCTGGCTAGTTTAACTGCCGGTCGACCACTTTGATGGCCGGCCGGCCAAGTGCGGTTTTCAACAGATATCTCCGTAGACAGCTGGCAGCTGTCATTCTAGGCCATACCCCAGCCCATACCTGGACGTGGGAGTTCTGAGGGGCTGCAGATTGATATATCTATATCAATCAAGCTCTCTCAAACATAACACAAGAGAGATACAACTTGGAGCAAAAAAGAAATCTCTCTCTCTCTTTACATTTTCTGTCTCTCTCTCTAAAGTTTAGGGCTTGTTTGTGCTCAAAAGTGCATTTTCTTTGCAGTTTTGCACACAAACACCTAGTTCTCTACTCCAAAAGTGCATTTTCTTTGCAGTTTTGCACACAAACACCTAGTTCTCTACTCCCTTTATTGGGCTGAGATCCTTGGAGGTGATTTTTGGGATGATTTAAAGCCTTTTTTTGATCCACAAGGGCTGCTGATTTGGTGTTTTGAAAGAGGTCTTCAAGGGTGAGACAGTTACCCTCTTATTCCTTCTTTTTTGTACAAGCTTTTAGACTATCTTGCATATTGATTCGAGTTTAGCTATAAACTGAAAAAAAATTTGTATTTGCATGCTTAACATGTTTGTTTAAGGTCATTTTGGTGTTGGGGGTCGTCCACCCCCTCTTAGGCCTTGTTTGGCCTCATTTTGAGCCTTATCGGTTGAGCTTTGGAACTTTCATAAATTGGTCTTCTCACCACTGAAATCCAAAGGATTTTCAGCGGTGATGAAGTGGTTTTGAGGTCTTGTATAAGGGAGGGACACCCCTCTCTCTTCATTGTCTCATGTGCTTGTGTTTTGGCTCATAAGGATAGCATGTATGCCTAGCTTTATTTGGCTTAATTTCAAAGGTTATTTGGTGTTTATTTAGTATGTTTTACCTCTGTCCCATGTTGGTTTTTTGGTCCCTCTCATGCTTAATACACTTGCTTTGTATTCCCCCATTTTGCCTAGAAATGCATCTAGCCATTAGACCATCATGCTTGCGTATTCTTGCCTAGCTTCGTGAAGCTTTTGGCCATGATTTATCATGATTGAGGTCTGTTGGGTGCTGGTTTGGTCGTATTTGATATGTTTTGTGTAGCCCCTTTGCATTCTAGCATGTTGGCATCGGGTGTATGAGTCATGAGCATGCTTGAGTTAGGTTGTTTCAGTTGATTTGGAGTCATTTCACATGCCATTTCAGTCCCTAATCCATGCTTATATGCTTGCATTCTTCATCTCTTTTATGCTTTGAAGGGTTGTTCTTTTGTGCCTTGGAAATGGTCATTGTGCATACCTATGTGTTTAGACATTAGACTGCCATATCAGTGGGTTTTGAGGGCCCTTTTTGCATGCTAAAACTCTGTTTTGTATTTAAAAATTCATGCCATGTTTGCTTGGGGGAGGTGTTGAGTAATGCTCCCTTTTGTGGCCTTGAATGCCCTTGTTTTGGACTCATTTCTTGGTGTGTTTTGACCATGATCTATGTATGCTTTAGTCTTGTTTTGGAGTCCCTTGGGACTGTTTTAGGTCATTTTGGTCCTTTAAGGTTTGGTTGACATAGCTTTGGTTTGACCCCCTTTATTGGCTTCAAGTGTTGGTCATTGTTGCATGCCTTGCTTGCATGTTTTGTTTGATTTGGCATCATTCTCTATTCATTTTCAGAGCTTAGCATGTTCATGTTACCTTGCATGAGTTGCATCACTTTGCATTGTATATTGCATCCATGCATTACATTTTGCTTGGTTTGGGGTGTCAAACCAAGTATGAGGATTGAGAAGTGTTCATACTCCAAGTGATGTAACACGTCTCAACCCTCGGTAGCCAATGCCCTTGATCTCAATATGATAGGGTGTTGGCACTTATCTCTTTTGTTGCATCCATTCACATTGAATTGCAAACTTGGCCTCTTAGGCCATCATGCGTCGAAATGCATAATTGATGGCCCGGGGGTCGATGGTCATGCTCCCTTGAGTCCCTTGCATGATAGGGAGTGTGTCCATGCTCACATTTGTTTGAAAATTCCATGCCATACACTGCTTGCCCTCTGTTGCTGCCAGCTACAGGTTTCAGCAAGAAGAATTGGCCGGCCGGCAGTGTTGGATGCCGATCGGCAAAACATGTTTGGCCGATAGCTTATTCAGTGGCCGGTGATCATTCCCTCCGGCCGGTGGCGTTTCTACTTGGTCGGTGGTACCCCCCAGCATCCAAAGAGCATACCCTTGGACTTTGGCAGTCCTCGAAGGAGCAAGGCAGTGTTAACAGAGGCAACAGTGCTATGGCAGCGAGTTTCCGGGCGAGACGAGTCAAGCATGCATCATTCATGCATCCCGAGGCGGGGCTGCGGCCACCTTTCTTCTGCATTTAATTTGTTAATTAATTAGAAATTTTTGTAATTAATTATTTAGCTTGAGAGTTAATTAATTAGGTGGTTTGTAATATTTATTCGGACCCTCCGAGTGAGGGCAATTGTGTAATAAGTGTGCGTGAATGTGTGTATGTCTCCCAATCCCACGTTTTTCTTCACTTTTATTTACTAGCTTTTGATGGTTAGCTTAGTGCATGTTTCAATTAGCATACAGTATGATAGCATGCGTGCATCCATACATTTGTCTTACATGCACCGGGCTCGGCGCATCATACTAACTGCATTTGTATTTCAATTCCAAAGTTGAATACAAGTTAGTTGTAGCATCATCACATGCCATCTTAGAATAGCCGAGCCTGTTGTAGTTGCATCTTGTATGTGTTGCATTAGCCATCTTAACATGAGCTAGGATCATGCATTGATTATTAACTAGCTTTTGTTTTGGCTCGGAGTACTAGGTAAGCATTTACGCTTTAGCATACCGCATGCGTGTGAGTGTTGCCATAATAACATGATTACCATGAGGCTAGCTGCTTATGTGATATAACTGCTTGAGTGCCTGTGGGTGGAGGTCGAATTACCTAAATTGGAATAATGCATTAAAACTGTGAGGTTTAAGCCCACTAGATAGTGGCAAAACCATCTTTTCTAAAGCCCACTTGAGGGTGGCAAAACTTGCATTTTAGCCTACTTATGAGTAGCAAACCATTTTCAAAACAAACATGCAATGTTTTGTTCCAATTTAGGCGGCTTGGTCTATACTTGTCTGCTGTGCGCATAACATAATAATTCTAGGCTAATAACCAGAATAAGAACACAAACATTTTCAAAAACGGATATCACGGTTAGTAGAGGCCGATCTTCGGATCGGGCGAGGGGGGGTGCTCATAGCTGACCTTCCCCAATCGTACCTAAGCTCCTGAGCCGAGGCAACTTTGGCGATGACGGACACGTGGCCTTTGGCACCGAGTCAGGGTTTCCTAAATTCCCCCATAAAAAATATTTAAGTGGTGACTCTGTATCTGGCAAAGCAGTCCATGTTTGGCACTTCTTTTCAAAAAAAAATCTGTTTTCATAAATGATTTGCCAGATCTGGACTCTTTGATGATTTATCGGTCTTGCATTACACTCTGCGAGATTAGATACAGGACCGGGATGCCAATTGAGTCCGAACTGTAGCATTGAGGCCCAAGGGCGCGTCTACAGTTTCTGGCGACTCCGCTGGGGATTTTAGAGAGCTTGACTCAAACTTATGATATCCTGTTTTGATTTGATTTATGTGTCTCTTTGCATTGCATGTGCATTGGTGCACCTAGGACACCGTGTTTGCCATCTGCCATTCCTGAACGGTTTGCCGGAGGCTTGACTTTGTCAAAGCATGCCATAAGGCTGACCGGTTGTGGGCTCTGATAGTATGGGAACACAAACCCCGGTTTTACCGAGGCACCCTTTTCGACCATTCGACCTAGTACACATCGAAATCCATAGTGACTATTCCAAACTAGGACAGGTTGCTTACCCGATGTTAGGTTGTTTGAAAACTGCTACGTGCATAGTGAAACCCTAGCTCCGGACAAAAATAGGACAGGAAAACCCTACCCCAACTTAGGGGTGTTTTGGCTCTCTTTTACTTGCTACGTGTTTTTAGAGTGTATCTATGCAGGGAACACACATATCAGTCCGCAAGTCTAAGTGTCAGGCATGCGGGCATCAGTGTTCTTAGGAATCAGTCATCTACGGGTATCAGATTCAGACTTAGGGGCAACGATTTGGAAACAGTGATCAGTGATTAAGGAACAGTACATTCAGCTTGTTGGCAGTTTGTCGTGATACCCAGCTGTGTGTTGTGTTTATTTTACGATGTTACGTTGTCCAATTGTCTGTTTATTTATACACTTTATTTATCTTTTTACTAGGTAGTCGAGCACAATTGCTTCTGACCCAGTAAATATTCCCCAAGCACTCTGGATTGGAGGTCGTCGACTCCATCGATCTGAGGATCTGGTAGACGGACAACCAGTGTACCACTCTCTACCCCCGGTTACTAGACGGAGGACAGCTAGGCAGAGGGTATCGGTTCAACAGTCAGTACAGAGGGCTTTGTCTACCCCACCTGTGTACAGTAGGGACCCGGATTCTGCTTCTCCCACAGAAAGGGAGCATATACCGATAATTCAGTCAGAGCTGAACAGTATGGCCAATTTAGAGGAGATGGTGCGCCAGCTCCAAGAGAGTATGAAAATGATGCAGCAGGATGCTATCCGACAGGCAGAGTTCGCCAAGTAGCAGGCCACGGTTATAAATGAACAAGTAGAGTTAATCGTAAGGTTACAGTAGCAAACCGGAGCATCTGCTTCATAACAAGTTCCTCTCCCGCCAGGAATTCCAACCCCAGGGAAACAGCTAATGTTTAGAATGATGCGGACATTCCCACAGGACCACCTCTACCCCCGATCCTACCCCAAATCCAACCCCAGTTATCCAAAACACCCACCAACCTACCGGACTCTCCCTTTGAGTTCGAGACAGACCCCACAGCATTAAAGCTGAGCAATAACAAGTTCCTCTCCCGCCAGGAATTCCAACCCCAGGGGAAACAGCTAATGTTTAGAATGATGCAGACATTTCCACAGGACCACCTCTACCCCAAATCCAACCCCAGTTATCCAAAACACCCACCAACCTACCGGACTCTCCCTTTGAGTTCGAGACAGACCCCACAGCATTAAAGCTGAGCAAGCTCGAAAAGCTGTTCAAGAGATCCCAGGGAGTCAAGACCATCCCTGACATCGAAGATGGATATACCGACGCAGCTGTGACGCTGCCTGACAGATTCAAAATGCCGCACATTGATCGATTTGATGGGTCCGGGGACCCCATGGTGCACCTGAGACTGTTTTCAGACATCTTAAGGCCAATGGGCCTCAGCAGACTTCAGAAGCTGTCTCTGTTCGGCCGAACCATGTTAGGTGTAGCGGCCATATGGTATGCCAAATTAGAAGATGATGTCAAGAGAAACTGGGACGAGATGGCCGAGGCCTTCATTACGCAATACTCATACAATACACAAATCGAGATTACAACCCGTGATCTCGAGACAACAAGGCAAGAGCCTAAAGAGAGTTTCTCAGAATTCGTGGCCAGATGGAGAGCCAAGGCTTCGATGATGACCTTAAGGCCTACAGACAAAGACCAAATTCGGATGATTGTGCGCAATCTTCAGCCAAAGTTGATGCAAAAGATGATTGTACTCCCCTTCCCTACCTTTTCTGATCTACATGAAATGGGGGTGCAGATTGAGGATGCCTTAAAGCAAGGCTTAATTCATAATGACCGGGAGCAACCCCGAAGAACTTTCAACTGCAACACTAACGCAGGCCTGAGCGGTACTACAACTACAAGAGCCTCCGAAGTGAGCATGGTCACCACCAACCCCCATCAAAGAACCATGGCAGCTGCGCCATTCTCCGGCGCGTCCAGAAGCCATACCCAAACAGCCAAATACCCACCCAAAAACACAAGAACCTTCGCTCCACTTTATGCCACCACCAAGGACTAAAAGGGGGTTTTGATCAGAAAAGGGCATCTGAAGCCCTTAGAGGCCCTTACCAGAAAGACTTCCCCCTACCCACAACCCAGCCAAATATCGCGCATTTCACCAACAGCACGGTCATGACACCGATCTGTGCTTCCGATTACGTCATGAGATTCAAGATCTCATCGATAACGGGGTGATTCTGCCTCCCGAGAAACCCAATGTTACAAAAAACCCTCTCCCCATACATAACCAAGCTCCACCGCCTAAAAGGATCAACTTCATCCAAATTGGGGTCGTGCCTCATGACCCTAGCATCTATATCACTCCTTCCCACCTGCCTAAGCCGGAGGTATTCCTTCCCGACTGCACCGACTTGTGCATGATGGACATCTCCATGACCCGACCTAAGCCAATGATGGTGACTATCGAGAACAAGGGAGAGGAGATCCCAAAGGAGAAGAAGGTTGTTCAGTCAAAATCTGCAGAATCTGGGAGTCGTGTTGAGAAGACATATAGTCCGGGTGACTACATTTCATCAATAGACTAGGATGGGCCAGATGTGGAATTACCAACAGGAGAAGAACTGTGTGTGATCCAAGGGGATAGTCTGGGACAGGGAACAGATGATTTAAAGGCTGTGGAAGAAGACCTTGCCAATCTCCAGTTTTACAGTGACCAAGATCCAGGGGGCGCAGCAGTCAACTGGTTTGACTATGAGGAATCAGCAGAGGCCACTGGTGGTTAGATGATCAACCAGATGTAGTGGAAGAGTTCCAACCAGGACAGAGTCCGACAGGGGCACGAATGTCGGCAATAGTCGAATGAGTCAGAGAACAGAATACATCGCCGGAGAGCGCCAGTGTTAAGAATTCCACTAGAGATTGGTGCATTCTGAATGCAGGAATTATTGAGCAGCCAGCTGTGTTGATACGGTCAGAACAAGAAAGATTTGAAGATCCCGCGAGAATCAGAAAGGCAAAGGCCCATGTAGGGGCTGAAATTGCTGTGTGCGCAGGAACAGAGAATGCTGCGAGCATAGGGGTGGAAGGTACCGCGAGTACGAGAACAAGCATGCCAGAACCAGACAGGTGTCTGTCGGCTGCTGATGGAATGTGGTGGGAAGATGAGGATTTATGTCTTGCCCATACGGACGAAGATTGGGGGAACAACCAACCCGATGACACCTAGGGTATCCTTTGGAGAAGTCGACACATGAATGAGAAGCGACGTATTTCAAGCCCCCGCACCTTAGACCAGCCAAGGAGGATCTGGAGAAGTATAAGGAAGCTGAGAGACAGAAAGAAGAAGCCAGTCGAAAGAAGAGCTTACTAAAGCAAGTAATAAAAAATATCAAGCATAGACTCTCCATCTGTTGGGACTACTTATGGTATCACGAGTGCACAGACAGGCCTGTCCTATCAGCCATGGATCAAGCAAAGCTTTCGATAAGAAGCTACGCAAACAGCTAGTAGGCTTAGTTTTTTTAGGAGGAATACCCCGATGTGTGACCTTTTCGACAAAGAACTGCCACCTACGGTGCGAACCACAACAAGCCACTCTACCATCTCCGTGGAGTGCAGAAACCAAATGGATACCCATGGTGCTTGTTGAACAGGGTCCGCCATCAATGTATGTCCGCACTGCCTATGCAATTGGCTTGAAGACCGCGGACTTTGTGCCAACAGCCCAGGTGATTCGGGCATATGATAACACAAGTAGAGAGGTTATGGGGATGGTGAAAGTTCAGACTAAAGTTGGGCCAGGACAGCATGAGATAGATTTCCATGTCTTAGAAGTGCCGGCAACTTTCAATCTACTGTTGGGATGACCGTGGCTGCATCAGGTGAAGGCAGTATCATCCACCCTACATCAGATGGTAAAATACCCCCGTGGGAAAGGAGTAGCCATTGTTTTCGGAAATTCGTCGATCCACCCACCACCAAAAGTATCTACGCCAGTTTTGGAAATAGAGCACGGAATGGAGGATGTGTTCATGTCAGGCTTTACCTTAGCTGAGGCTCGGGTCGTACGGAACATCATGGCGGCTGATGAGGGGATATATGTTAGTGCTCAAGTGGTATACCTCATGAACAAATTCCAACACATCCCCGGGATGGGGTTAGAAAGGAGCAGCTGGAAGGGCGTCGCAGCATTGGCCGAAGTGCCACATAGCCCTCATACCTTTGGCATGGGTTATCTGCCCACTAAGGAGGATTGGGTAAGGAAAGGAAAGAAAATGGCTGGAAGAGCCAGAGCGAAACAGATGGGGAAGCCTTTTGAGTTGATGCACCGGCCCATCTAGGGTACCCTAAACGGACGCTTCGTCCGGGAGGGGGAGGATTTTCCATTCTGTGGTTTTCCAGAGCCGTGGCTGAACGCGGAGAAGAAGTGCGTACCAGGGTTCGAGATTTTCTTTGACCTACAATTATCTGGGGACGATGTTGCCGAAGAACAGACAGACCCGACAGTCGAGGCTGAGCATAGTGAGGAAATGGAGTCCGAGGACACCGAACTTGAAATGGGGGTAGCAGTGGCTTGTCTACTTTCAGATCCTCTAATCGAACAGAAGTGCTTGGGGGATGACTTCTCAGTGTCCATGATCGGAAATGAAACGGCTGCGGGCCTACCATCAACTATTTTGGATGCATCCATCGCACCCTCTCTCGTTTGGCAATACGAAGAGGGATTTTTATCAAGCAGCACCGGGTCAGGTAGTGAGCCGGAATCTGATTCCATCGAGTCTTGTGAGTCGGAATCAGGTTCCAGCTCAACTGAGTCTGAGTCCAGTATTCCTGGGGGTGATAACCCGGATGCCACAGTCCTGTCCAGGTCATCTTTTTCTTTCTCCTTTGAGTCTGTTGGAAGTACTTAATGAGAATAATATGGATGTGGTTTTGTAGACACCCCATTTTTGACCGTCCTCAAGACTTGGACGTCACCATTGGAACACTTGGTGATTACCCTTGTTTGTGTTCGTCTTGAGTTCCCGGAGGTCTCGGCTACGCGCCCTGCCTCAGGATCTCCGAACTCGACGTCTGGTTTTGCACCAAACACTTTGTTTTGCCTTGGAGGGCAGGGAATGCCTTGTGAGCATCTCCCACACAATCTCCCCCAAAACGCCATGGCTTGAGGCCACCGACCAGTGATTTTATGCCATCGCAACTGTATATTGCCTTTGTTGCCGGTCGGCTATTTATTTTGCCAAAATGGCAATTTTGAATGGCCGATCACTGTTCATCTACTTTTAGTAGATATTTTGTGCCAGCTGTGATAGCTGGCACCCACTCTGTTCCCCTCCATACACGTGTATGGAGGGATTTCCCTCTTGGATGGCTTGTTTTGGAAGCCTTACAAGATGGAGTTGCCTATAAGAAGGGGCTTCCTCTCTTGGCATTAGGGTTACAAAAAATTTCAAAGGGAGCTTTGGATTAGGGTTAGGGTTGATACATATTTCCCTCTCTCTCCTCCCTTGTGTGTGTTTTCTTAGCCTAAAAGTGCATTTTGACACTACTTTTGCACTAATACACACACCATTACACCTTGCTCCAAGATTGAGAGGCATTGAGGGTTGTTTTTTGAGATTTTGGACTGATTTTTCTCAGTAGAGTGTGGCTGGACCAACTGTTCTTGAAGTGTTCTTCAAGGGTAAGACTTTCACTTTATTATCCCCAATCTTGTATTGGCTTTTGACCTATCTTGCACATTGATTTGAGCTTTGTGTATAACTAAAAAAAGTCTTATATTTTCATGCTCAAGAACTGTCGTTAAGGGTGTTTTGGCATTGGGGGCCAAAATCCCCCTCTTAGGTCTCTTTTGGCCCCTTTCGGTGTCTTTTTCTTCAAGCCTTATTTGCTGTGTTGTATTAGCCTTCTCACCACTAAAATCTAGTGGATTTTCAGTGGTGAAGAAGATGGTTTGAAGTCTTGTATAGGGGAGGGACACCCCTCTCCCTTTGTGTCTCATTTGTGCATGTTTTGGGCTCATAAGGGTAGCATATATTCTTGGTTGTTTTTGGCTCCATATCGAATGTTTTTGGTGCTATTTAGGTCACATGTTATCTCTTTTTTGGTTGGATTTGTGGCTCTTTGCATGCTTAGCATACTTTCTTTGTATTCCCTTGTTTGTGCCTAGAAATGCATCATGACTTTTGACTACCATGCTCTCATATTTTGGCTTCACTTTGTGAAGTTCTTGACCATGTTTTGTCATGCATAAGGTCTGTTGGCCACTGATTTGGTCTTGTTTAGCATGCTTGATATAGTTGTTTTGCATTTTGGATCATGAGCCTTGAGTGTATGGACCATTAACATGCCTAGCTTAGCCTATTATCATCATTTGGCATTAGTTGAGATCATATTCTAGTCCATATAATGTGGTCTTACATTGTCCTTTGTGTCTCTTTCAATGCCTTGAAGTGTTGTGTTTTCATGCCTTGACATGTGCATTGTGTATGCCTATGTGTTTGGGTCATTTTAGGGCTGCCATACCAGCGGGTTTTGGAGCTATTTTGCATGCTAAAATTCTTTTTTTGGGTTGTATAGTTCATGCCATGCTTGTTTGGGTCAGTGGTTGTAGAATGCCCTTTGTTATGCCTTAGCTTTGGCCCCCCTTTTGGCTTGCATGTTTGTAGTGCATTTTGTCCATCACTTGAGGTACTTTTAGCCACTGTTTTGGGGGTGCTTGAGGCCTCCCATTTCAGTTTAAGTCCCTTCTCGGACATGGTTGTATCCGTGACTTTGTTGCCTCTAATCGCATGCTTGCATTGTACCATATTAGCATTGCATGATGAGTCGCATTGTAGCATTGCATGTTAGGAACATTGCATGCTTGCCATGATATGTTGCATTGCATTTGGCATGCTTTGCATTTGAGTGATATGTTACATTTTCAGGCCATGTTTGCATAACATGCATTGCATTGCTTGGTTTGGGGTGTCAAACCAAGTGTGAGGGGGGAGAAGTGTTCATACTACAAGTGATGTAACGCGTCTCGACCCCCGGTCACCGAGGCCCTTGACTTTAGCATGATAGGGTTTTGGTATTCATTTATATGTTGCATGCATTTTCATTGAATTGCAACCTTGGCTCCTTAAGCCATCACGCATCAAAATGCTTAAGCCATCACGCATCAAAATGCATGATTGATGGCCCAAGGGTCGAGGGTCATGCTCCCTTGAGTCCTTTGCATGATAGGGAGTGTGCAAACGCATACATTTGCTTGAAATTCCATGCCATACACTGTCTGTCCTTGTTGCTGTCAAAAACCAGTTTCTGCAGGAGGTTTTTTGCCGACCGGCACTGTAGAGTGCCAACCGGCCATGGATTGGTGGCCGATAATATGAAACCCCAGCCGATGGATAAGTCCAATGGCCGGTGGGCATTCCCTTTAGCCGATGGTGTCCTACAGCATTCAGGGAACCTGTCCCAGGATTTTGGCAGTTTTCAGAGAAGCAGGGCAGTGTAAACGGAGGCAGCAGTGGTATAGTACGGGCTTTCAGGGCAAGATGAATCCGAGCATGCATCATTTATGCATCCCGAGGCGGGAGCTGCAGCCATCTTCTCTTTGCATTTAATTTGTTAATTAGATTAGAAATTTTGTAATAATTAATTTAGTATTATTTATTCAGACTGTAATATTTATTTGGACCCTCCGAGTGAGGGCAATTGTGTAATAAGTGTGCGTGAGTGTCTGTATGTCTTCCAACCCCACGTCTTTCTTCCATTTTATTTACCCGCTTATGAACTAATACACACACCATTACACCTTGCTCCGAGATTGAGAGGCATTGAGGGTTGTTTTTTGAGATTTTGGACTGATTTTGCTCAGTAGACTGTGGCTGGACCAACTGTTCTTGAAGTGTTCTTCAAGGGTGAGTTTCTTGCTTTATTTTCCCCAATCTTGCATTGGCTTTTGACCTATCTTTCATATTGATTTGAGCTTTGTGTATAACTAAAAAAGGTCTTATATTTTCATGCTTAAAAGATTGGGGAGCAACCAACCCGATGACACCTGGTACCTTGGAGAAGTCGACCACATGATGAGAAGCAGACGGTATTTCAAGCCCCCGCACCTAGACCAGCCGAAGGCATCTGGAAAGATAAGGAAGCTGAGAGACAGAAAGAGAAGCCAGTCGAAGAAGAGGCTGTACTAAAGCAGTTTAAAAAGATACAAGCAGACATCTCCATCTGGGGACTACTTATGGTATCACGAGTGCACAGACAGGCTGTCCTATCAGCCATGGATAAGCAAAGCTTTCGATAGAAACTACGCCAGAACAGCTAGTAGGCTTAGTAGGAGGAACTACCCCGATGTGACCTTTTCTGACAAAGAACTGCCACCTGAGGGTGCGAAACAACAAGCACTCTACATTCCGTGGAGTGCAGAAACAAATGGATACCATGGTGCTTGTTGACACAGGGCCGATCAATGTATGTCCGGCAAGGACTGCCTATGCAATTGGGCTTGAAGACCGCGGACTTTGTGCCAACACCCAGGTGATTCGGGCATATGATAACACAATGTAGAGAGGTTATGGGGATGGTGAAAGTTCAGACTAAAGTTGGGCCAGGACAGCATGAGATAGATTTCCATGTCTTAGAAGTGCCGGCAACTTTCAATCTACTGTTGGGATGACCGTGGCTGCATCAGGTGAAGGCAGTATCATCCACCCTACATCAGATGGTAAAATACCCCGTGGGAAAGGAGTAGCCATTGTTTCGGAAATTCGTCGATCCACCCACCACCAAAAGTATCTACGCCAGTTTTGGAAATAGAGCACGGAATGGAGGATGTGTTCATGTCAGGCTTTACCTTAGCTGAGGCTCGGTCGTACGGAAACATCATGGCGGCTGATGAGGGGATATATGTTAGTGCTCAAGTGGTAACCTCATGAACAAATTCCAACACATCCCCGGGATGGGGTTAGAAAGGAGCAGCTGGAAGGGCGTCGCGGCATTGGGCCGAAGTGCCACATAGCCCTCATACTTTGGCATGGGTTATCTGCCCACTAAGGAGGATTGGGTAAGGAAAGGAAAGAAAATGGCTGGAAGAGCCAGAGCGAAACAGATGGGGAAGCCTTTTGAGTTGATGCACCGGCCCATCTAGGGTACCCTAAACGGACGCTTCGTCGGGAGGGGGAGGATTTTCCATTCTGTGGTTTTCCAGAGCCGTGGCTGAACGCGGAGAAGAAGTGCGTACCAGGGTTCGAGATTTTCTTTGACCTACAATTATCTGGGGACGATGTTGCCGAAGAACAGACAGACCCGACAGTCGAGGCTGAGCATAGTGAGGAAATGGAGTCCGAGGACACCGAACTTGAAATGGGGGTAGCAGTGGCTTGTCTACTTTCAGATCCTCTAATCGAACAGAAGTGCTTGGGGATGACTTCTCAGTGTCCATGATCGGAAATGAAACGGCTGCGGGCCTACCATCAACTATTTTGGATGCATCCATCGCACCCTCTCTCGTTTGGCAATACGAAGAGGGATTTTTATCAAGCAGCACCGGTCAGGTAGTGAGCCGGAATCTGATTCCATCGAGTCTTGTGAGTCGGAATCAGGTTCCAGCTCAACTGAGTCTGAGTCCAGTATTCCTGGGGGTGATAACCCGGATGCCACAGTCCTGTCCAGGTCATCTTTTTTTTTTCTCCTTTGAGTCTGTTGGAAGTACTTAATGAGAATAATATGGATGTGGTTTTGTAGACACCCCATTTTTGACCGTCCTCAAGACTTGGACGTCACCATTGGAACACTTGGTGATTACCCTTGTTTGTGTTCGTCTTGAGTTCCCGGAGGTCTCGGTTGTGCGCCTTGCCTCAGGATCTCTTGACTCGACCATGTTGTGTCTGGTTTTGCACCAAACACTTGTGTTTTGCCTTGGAGGGGCAGGGAATGCCTTGTGAGGCATCCCCACACATCACCGGCCATGGCTTGAGGCCACCGGCCAGTGATTTTATGCCATCGGCAATGTATATTGCCGGGCGACACTATTTGTTGCCGGTCGCCATTTATTTTGCCAAAATGACAATTTTGAATGGCCGATCACTGTTCATCTACTTTTAGTAGATATTTTGTGCCAGCTGTGATAGCTGGCACCCACTCTGTTCCCCTCCATACACGTGTATGGAGGGATTTCCCTCTTGGATGGCTTGTTTTGGAAGCCTTACAAGATGGAGTTGCCTATAAGAAGGGGCTTCCTCTCTTGGCATTAGGGTTACAAAAAATTTCAAAGGGAGCTTTGGATTAGGGTTAGGGTTGATACATATTTCCCTCTCTCTCCTCCCTTGTGTGTGTTTTCTTAGCCTAAAAGTGCATTTTGACACTACTTTTGCACTAATACACACACCATTACACCTTGCTCCGAGATTGAGAGGCATTGAGGGTTGTTTTTTGAGATTTTGGACTGATTTTCTCCAGTAGAGTGTGGCTGGACCAACTGTTCTTGAAGTGTTCTTCAGGGTAAGACTTTCACTTTATTATCCCCAATCTTGTATTGGCTTTTGACCTATCTTGCACATTGATTTGAGCTTTGTGTATAACTAAAAAAAGTCTTATATTTTCATGCTCAAGAACTGTCGTTAAGGGTGTTTTGGCATTGGGGCCAAAATCCCCCTCTTAGGTCTCTTTTGGCCCCTTTCGGTGTCTTTTTCTTCAAGCCTTATTTGCTTTGTTGTATTAGCCTTCTCACCACTAAAATCTAGTGGATTTTCAATGGTGAAGAAGATGGTTTGAAGTCTTGTATAGGGAAGGGACACCCCTCTCCCTTTGTGTCTCATTTGTGCATGTTTTGGGCTCATAAGGGTAGCATATATTCTTGGTTGTTTTTGGCTCCATATCGAATGTTTTTTGTGCTATTTAGGTCACATGTTATCTCTTTTTTGGTTGGATTTGTGGCTCTTTGCATGCTTAGCATACTTTCTTTGTATTCCCTTGTTTGTGCCTAGAAATGCATCATGACTTTTGACTACCATGCTCTCATATTTTGGCTTCACTTTGTGAAGTTCTTGACCATGTTTTGTCATGCATAAGGTCTGTTGGCCACTGATTTGGTCTTGTTTAGCATGCTTGATATAGTTGTTTTGCATTTTGGATCATGAGCCTTGAGTGTATGGACCATTAACATGCCTAGCTTAGCCTATTATCATCATTTGGCATTAGTTGAGATCATATTCTAGTCCATATAATGTGGTCTTACATTGTCCTTTGTGTCTCTTTCAATGCTTGAAGTGTTGTGTTTTCATGCCTTGACATGTGCATTGTGTATGCCTATGTGTTTGGGTCATTTTAGGGCTGCCATACCAGCGGGTTTTGGAGCTATTTTGCATGCTAAAATTCTGTTTTTGGGTTGTATAGTTCATGCCATGCTTGTTTGGGTCAGTGGTTGTAGAATGCCCTTTGTTATGCCTTAGCTTTGGCCCTCCTTTTGGCTTGCATGTTTGTAGTGCATTTTGTCCATCACTTGAGGTACTTTTAGCCACTGTTTTGGGGTGCTTGAGGCCTCCCATTTCAGTTTAAGTCCCTTCTCGGACATGGTTGTATCCGTGACTTTGTTGCCTCTAATCGCATGCTTGCATTGTACCATATTAGCATTGCATGATGAGTCGCATTGTAGCATTGCATGTTAGGAACATTGCATGCTTGCCATGATATGTTGCATTGCATTTGGCATGCTTTGCATTTGAGTGATATGTTACATTTTCAGGCCATGTTTGCATAACATGCATTGCATTGCTTGGTTTGGGGTGTCAAACCAAGTGTGAGGGGGGAGAAGTGTTCATACTACAAGTGATGTAACGCGTCTCGACCCCCGGTCACCGAGGCCCTTGACTTTAGCATGATAGGGTTTTGGTATTCATTTATATGTTGCATGCATTTTCATTGATTTGCAACCTTGGCTCCTTAAGCCATCACGCATCAAAATGCATGATTGATGGCCCAAGGGTCGAGGGTCATGCTCCCTTGAGTCCTTTGCATGATAGGGAGTGTGCAAACGCATACATTTGCTTGAAATTCCATGCCATACACTGTCTGTCCTTGTTGCTGTCAAAAACCAGTTTTCTGCAGGAGGTTTTTTGCCGACCGGCACTGTAGAGTGCCGACCGGCCATGGATTGGTGGCCGATAATATGAAACCCCGCAGTGATGGATAAGTTCCATGGCCGGTGGGCATTCCCTTTAGCCGATGGTGTCCTACAGCATTCAGGGAACTCTTCCAGAGGATTTTGGCAGTTTTCAGAGAGCAGGGCAGTGTAAACGGAGGCAGCATGGTATAGTACGGGCTTTCAGGGCAAGATGAATCCGAGCATGCATCATTCATGCATCCCGAGGCGGGAGCTGCAGCCATCTTCTCTTTGCATTTAATTTGTTAATTAGATTAGAAATTTTGTAATAATTAATTTAGTATTATTTATTCAGACTGTAATATTTATTTGGACCCTCTGAGTGAGGGTAATTGTGTAATAAGTGTGCGTGAGTGTGTGTATGTCTTCCACCCCATGTCTTTCTTCCCTTTTATTTACCCGCTTATGATGGTAGACTAGGGCATATTTAAATTAGCATACTTATGCTTAGCATGCGTGCATCCATACATTTGTCTTACATGCACCAGGCTCGATACATCATGCTAACTGCACTCGTATTTCAATTCAAGTTGAGTATTTGTTATTTGCAGCATTTCACATGCCATGTTTAGGATAGCCGAGCCTGTTGGATTGCACCATTGCATGTGTTGCATTAGCCATTTCAAATATGAACTAGGATCATGCATGTGATTTACTAACTGGTTTCTGTTTTGGCTTGGAGTACTAGGTGAGCTTTTATGCTTTAACATGCCGCATGCGTGTGAGTGTTGCCATAATTAATTGCATGATTACCATGAGGCTAGTTGCTTATGTGATATAACTGCTTGAATGCCTGGGGATGGAGGTTGAATTATCTAAATTGGGATAACAGTCAAAACTGTGAGTTTAAGCCCACTTGAGGGTGGCAAAACCTGCATTTTAGCCTACTTGCGGGTAGCAAACCATTTTCAAACAAACAGGCTATGTTTTGTTCCAATTTAGGCGAGTTGGTCTATACTTGTTTGCTGTGCGCATAACATAGTAATTCTAGGCTAATAACCGGAATAAGAACACATAACGTTTTCAAAATTGGATATCATGGTTAGTAGAGGCCGATCTTCGGATCGGGCGGAGAGGGGTGCTCATAGCTAACCTTCCCTAATCGTACCCAAGTTCCCGAGCTGAGGCAACTTTGGTGATGACGGACACGTGGCCTTTGGCACCGAGTCAGGGTTTCCTAAATTCCCCATAAAAAATATTTAGGTGGCGACTCTGTATCTGGCAAAGTAGTCCATGTTTGGCACTTCTTTCAAAAATCTGTTTTCTCAAAACGATTTGCAGATTTGGACTCTTTGGTTCGGATTAAGAATCGTGACACAAATCGAGTCCCTGTAGTGAGGCCATGGGCGCGTCTACAGTTTTCTGGTGCTCTGCTGGGGAATTTAGAGAGCCTACTCGAACTCGTGATATCCTGTTTTGATTTCATTTATGTGTTTCTTTGCATTGCATGTGCATTGATCGCCTAGGACACCGTGTTTGCCATCTGCCATTCCTGAACGGTTTGCCGGAGGCTTGTCTTGTCAAGACATGACCATAAGGCTGACCGGTTATGGGCTCTGACAGTATGGGAACACAAACCCCGGTTTTACCGGGGCACCCTTTTCGACCATTCGACTAGTGCATATCGAAATCCATAGTGACCATTCCAAATTAGGACAGGTTGCTTA